>JANZXP010000196.1:16181896-16205589 GCA_027576715.1 Erythroxylum flavicans | reverse complement strand
CTCCGTTATCTTGGGATATGTGTCGGAATGACCTACGGGCGTTCCGGGACGTACTCTAGGGTAATGGGGGGTTACAATGTCAATGGACTGTTTTTCTCATCGAAGGTGCCTAGCGATAATATCAATGTGTTTTTTACCATAGAACGTGGTAAATAGATTGTCTTCTTACTGAATTTGCCCATCGACCATGCCAAGGCACTATTTACCTGATAGAAGGTCTGTTAACAAGTTTGTTTCTCACCAAAGGAGCCCCACGATTATGCCAACTAGCTGTTTTCTTCACCAAAGGTGTCCAACAACTATGCCAATGGGCTATGTTTCCTACAAAATATATGCCAACGGGCTATTTTCAACATCAAAGGTGCCCATAAACCATGCCAATGGGTTATTTTTCCCACCAAACGTGTGCCAGTGCACTGTTTTCTCATTGAAGGTGCCCAACGACCATGCGAATGTGTTTTTTAACCATTGAACATATGCCAACGGAATGTTTTCTCACTAAAGGTGCCAGCAACCATCCCAATGAATGAGCTGTTTTCTCCACAAAGGTGCCTAGCAACCATGCAAATGGTTTATTTTCCCAATAAATGTTTGCAAACTGACTGTTTTCTTATTGAAGGTATCTTGCAACCATGCCAAAGTGCATTCTCGGCATTGAACGTATGCTAACGTGTTGTTTTTTCCATCGTAGGTGCCAAGTGACCATTCTAATGGGTTGTTTTTCCCAATGAAGGTGTGCCAATGAGTTGTTTTCTCACCAATGTCGCCCAAGTATTGTGCCAATTGACTGTTTTCCTTACCAAAGGTGCCCAATGGCTGTGCCAATGAACTATTTTCTCACTAAAGGTGCCTTGCGATCACGCCAAAAGGCTATTTTTCTCATTAAAGGTGTGTGAATAGGATATTTTCTCACCAAAAGTGCCCAACAATTGTGCTAACTAGTTGTTTTCTTCGTCGAACATGTTAAGCAGTCATAAGAATAAGCTATTTTTCCCACCGAACATATGCCAACCTACAGTTTTTTCATCGAAGGTGCCTATCGACCATGTCAATGGGCTCTTTTGCCCACCAAATTTATGCCAAAGGACTGTTTTCTCACCAATGGTGCCTAGCCACTATGCCAAGGTGCAATTTTACCATCAAACATGTGCCAATAAACTGCTTTCAGACTGAAGATGACAAGCGACCATGCCAAGTGACTTTTTTCCTACTAAAGATATGTCAACGTGCTATTTTTTCATCGAAGGTGCCCAATGAATGTGTCAACTAGCAGTTTTCTTCATTGATGTTGCCCAACAGTCGTGCCAATGGGCTTTTTTCCTACCGAACGTGTGCCAATGAATAGTTTTCTCAACAAAGGAGCCCAGAGAATATGTTTAGGTGCTTTTTCACCATCAAACGTGTGCTAAAGGACTGTTTTCTCGATGAAGGTTCCCAATAACCGTGCCAAGGGTTTGTTTTTCCCACTAAAATTGTGCCAACAGGTTGTTTCCTAACTGAAGGTGCCCAACAATTATGCCAACTAGTTGTTTTCCTCACTAAAGGTGCCTAGTGATAGTTTCAATAGGCTAATTTTCCCATCAAACATTTTCCAATGGACTCTTTTCTCATTAATGGTGCGAGCCGAGTGGTCACAAACTTTTATATTTATAAGTTTTAATATTTTTAACCTAGATAATACTGCAAGTGTAAAGGTTGTTCGTGTAGTACCTAAGGTGTCGATCCTACGAGGAGGGTTAATCTAGTCCTAAAATTTATGTCCAGAGAGTATTAAACAGATATTTAACAGACAATAAATTTAAACACGAGAACTCAATAACTCAAATAAACCAAATCACATAACAAAACAATAATTGAAAATTAACACTTAACGAAAACATTCACGACAATGATAAAAATTTCAAATTAAAATGAATAAAAATTAATAGAAATTGGTTGATTTGTTGAACAATGATAGCACACCCTAGAATTCAACCTAGTGAATTAATTGAAAGAAAGACAGGGAAAATTATCTATTTTTAATGCCAACCTAACTAATTACGATTTATCGAATTAATGGCTCTAGATGATCCTAGGGTCAATTACTCTCTCTCAAGTTATAATACCCTGAAGCATAAACCCTAACTAGATTATGGGAAGTTGTAATCTCTAAACTAACAATCGATCCAAAACTTAATTAGTTCTTAAGTTCTCTAATAAAACAATTAGAAACCTATATGTGATCTTTTCACACCAGATTTACAAACTTGATTTAATTCTGAATCTATTAAGTTACCTAACTCTCTTTAGCCTAATTTAATCATTTTTCTCGATTCACACTCTCATTTTATTATCAAGATATGAAGTGAAAAATTAAACCACAATTAATTAAATAAACATATAAAACAATCAGATTTTATTAAATCAAAAATAATATTCCAAAGGTGAGTATAGAATATCAATCACAATTCAATTATATCATCAAACTACATATCCTAATTCTATAACCAAATAAAATTGAAATACATAGGAAGTAGACTCAAATGGACGATGGGAGGCTGTGACTTCAGAAAGCTTCTCATTTGGGGATGCACGTCAAGTGTGTGTCATCTTCCTCTTCTCTTTTCCTTCATCTCTTTCTTGATCTCTCAAGGTTTTCTCCTTTAGGATTTTGCAATGGTCGCTGATCAAAAGCTCCCTCTTTTTGTTCTTGTTGTTCTATTTATGTTTGTTTGTGTTTAGGGTTGAACTAGGATTTTTCTAATGTCCTAAAGGTCTAAATAATCCCTCGAAATGCAAATTTTGGAAGTGGTTGCGCATCTAATTGATGCAGGCCATGATTGTGGCCTATGTCAGGCCTTTTTGTCATGAACGTGCATTATCAGGCCATAATCATGGCCCGTTGTTTTGTCTTGAATTTCTTCCAAAACTCCACCATTTTTCGATATTGACCTTGAAACACTAGCAAACACGTCATGGTACCTCATAAAAAAATATTTAAGCTCAAAATCTTATACTAACCCCTAAAACACTTAAAACAGAAATAGTTAACAAACTAGCACAATTCTAACCTAAACATATACTAAAAGATTGAATTAATAGCTAAACATATATCAACCTATGCCCTAAAACAAGATGCAATTTACACTTATCACTGACTCTGCCAACGAGTTGTTTTTCCCACTGAAGGGGTGCCAATGATGTCTTTTCTCATCGAAGGTACCCATTGACTGTGCCAAGAGGATGTTTTATCACTGAAGGTGCTCGATGATCATACCAAGGGGATTTTTCTGCTAAAGGTGTGCCAACAAACGGTTTTCTTACCAAAGGTGCCCAATGATTATACCGACTGGCAATTTTTTTTACCATTGGTGTCCAACGATCGTGAAAATGGGCTACTTTTCCCACAGAACGTGTGCCCACAGTTTTTTTTTCATCGAAGGTGCCTAACGACCATGTCAATGGGCTATTTTTCCTAACGAACATATGCCAGCAGATTATTTTCTCATCAAAGGTGCCTAGCGACCATGTCAACGTGCTTTTTTACCATCGAACGTGTGCAAACTGATTGTCTTCTTACTGAAGTTGCTCATCGATCATGTCAAAGGGCTGTTTACCTTATAGAAGGTGTGCGTTCTCACAAAAGGTGCCCAACTATTTTGCCAATTGGTTGTTTTCTTTACCCAAGGTGCCCAGCGATCATGTTAAAGGGCTATTTTTCACACAAAACGTGTGCCAATGGGTTAATTTCAACATCGAAGGTGGTGATAAACCATGCTAATGGGCTATTTTTCCTACCAAACATGTGCCAATGGATTGCTTTCTCACCGAAGGTGCCCAATGACCATGCGAATGTGCTTATTTACTGTCAAACATGTGCCAACAGACATTTTTCTTACTAAAGGTACCCAGTGGCCATCCCAAAGGACTATTATTCCCACCAAATGTTTGCCAAAAAGTTGTTTTCTCTACCAAACCTGTCCAATAACCATGCGAGTAGGTTATTTTTCCCAACAAATGTGTGCAAGATGACTATTTTCGTATTGAAGGTATCCAACAACCATGCTAAGGTATGTTCTCTCCACTAAATGTATGCCAACAGGTTGCTTCTTCTGACATAGGTGCCTAGTGACTGTTCTAATGGGTTGTTTTTCCGAATGAAGGTGTGCCAATGAGTTGTATTCTCACTAAAGCCACTCTACTTTTATGCCAATTGGCTGTTTTCCTCACCAAAAGTGCCCAATAATTGGGCCAATGAGCTATTTTCTCATTAAAGGTGCCTGGAGATCATGCCAAGAGGCTTTTTATCTTATTAAAGGTGTGTCAACGAGCTATTTTCTCACAAAAAAGTGGCCAACAATTGTGCCAACTAGCTATGTTTTTCATTGAACAGATCGAGCGACAATGACAATGGGCTATTTTTCCCACCGAACATATGTCAACCTATTATTTTCTTCATCGAAGGTGCCCGGTGACAATTTCAATAGGCTATTTTCCAACCAAATGTGTGCCAAAGGACTGTTTTCTCATCGATGGTACTCAACCACCATGCCGACGTGTTTTTTTACCATTGAACATGTGTCAACAAACTGTTTTCCCACTGAAAATGCCCGACAACCATGCCAAGGGACTTTTTTGCCAACTGAAAGTATGCCAATCTGCTATTTTCCCACCGAAGGTGCCTAATAATTATTCCAACTAGCAGTTTTCTTCACTGATGGTGCCCAATGACCATGCCAATAGGCTTTTTTCCCACCAAATGTTTGCCAATGAAGTGTTTTCTCGCCGAAGGTGCCTAGAGAACAGACTAAGGTGCTTTTTTACTATCAAACGTTTGCCAAAGGACTATTTTCTCAATGAAGGTGCCCAACAACCATGCCAAGGGGCTATTTTCCTTATTGAAATTATGCCAATGAGCTGTTTTCTCACTAAAGATGCTCAACGATTGTGCCAACTGGCTATTTTCTTCACGAAAGCTGCCCAGTGATAGTTTCAATGGGCTAATTTGCCCATCGAACATTTGCCAATGGACTCTTTTCGAACCAAAGGTGCCTACCGACTATGCCAACTGGCTGTTTTTCCCACTGAAGGGGTGCCAACGATGTGTTTTCTCATCGAAGGTACCCATCCATTGTGCCAATAGGCTGTTTTATCCCTTAAGGTGTCTAGCAACCATGCTAAGGGAATTTTTTCCCACTGATGGTATGCCAACGAACTGCTTTCTTACTAAAGGTGCCCAATGATTGTGCCAACTTGCAGTTTTCTTTACCATTGGTACCCAACAATCATGAAAATGGGCATCTTTTTTCATGGAACATGTGCCCACGGTTTGTTTTCTTCACCGAAGGTGCCCAACGACCATGCCAATGGGCTAGTTTTCCTAACAAACATGTGTCAATGGACTATTTTCTCATCGAAGGTTCCTAGTGACCATGTCAATATGCTTTTTTACCACCGAATGTGTGCAAACAGATTGTCTTCTTACTAACAATGGCCATCGACCATGCCAAGGCACTATTTACCCAATAGAAAGTGTGCTAATGGGTTTTTTCTCACCAAAGGTGCCCAACAATTATGCCAACTGGCTATTTTCTTCACAAAGTTACCCAACGACTATACCAATGGGTTGTTTTTCCCACAGTGACTATTCCAATGGGCTATTTCAACATCGAAGGTGTCCATAGACCATGCCAATGGGCTATTTTCCCACCAAACATGTACCAAGGGACTACTTTCTTGCCAAATGTGCCTAATGACCATCAAACGTGTGCCAAAGGACTGTTTTCTCACTGAAGGTGACTAGCGATCATCCCAAGGGACTGTTTTTCCCACTGAACATTTTCTAACAAGTTGTTTTCTCTGCCAAAGGTGCCTAACAACCATGTCAATGGGTTATTTTTCCGAACAAATGTAAGCAAACTAACTGTTTTTTTACCGAAGGTATCCAGTGAACATCCCAAGGTGCGTTCTCTTCTCTGAATATATCTAATAGGTTGTTTTTTCCACCGTAGGTGCCAAGCAACCATTTGATATGTGTTTAATTGTTGATAAATTTAATCATCTACACTTAGCATTAATGATATGAAAATGCTTAAGACACTCACTTTAATTTATATATGATTTTTTTTACAATTTTGAAGCAAATAAATTAACGTGAGTTGAAAGCACTACTTTTAGGTCATTTTTTGAAGATTAGTTTTTACTTGTCTTTATGGAGCAAAATAAGAAAATTAAAAGATAAGAAGAAAAAATTCAAAATATAAAGAAGAAGAATTAATGGCAGTATGGTAAAGAAGAATAGAAGAACAAAAAGCTAAAGAAGTTACAATATGGAAGCATGTAGGCAGATGGAAGAGATCAAAATCAACACATCAGTGTGTGTTTCATGCAAGCAAAATGACGTGCAGCAGCGGTGGAAACAAGTAGCTAAATGGCAATATATGGACAAGCTGGCTAAGAAAAACGTTACCATACAGAAGCAACAGAAGGTTTTCCAAGGTTTTGTGAATAGTGAGCATGGACCAAAAACTAGGATATAAAATCATCAAATCAAGCAATAATTGACGGCGTGAAGAGAGGGGGCTTGTAGTAAAACAACAAGAAGAGAAAAGTGAGTAGCATGAGTGAAGAGAAGTGAGTGAATAGTAATATGGACCAAAAACTCCAAATGTTAAATTGTCCCATTGGTGAATAATAGTGAGGAGAGGAGAAGCTTGTCGTGAGTAGAAGAATAAGGGGTCTTTGGTAGAGATATTAATAGAGATTGAAGCATTTTTCCAAGAGAGACTCATGGAGGGCTAAACATCCCGACAGTGGTTCAGAGGCAACATCGATGACGACGACTCGGGTTAATCATGTTTTTATTATTTTCTTGTTTCTTTCTCTCATTAAGAATTGATTATGTTATCATGTGTTTATTAGATGGGTATTAAATGATGATGATTTTATTGCTCTATTAAATCGTTTTTTATGAAAACCCATTGCTAAAATCGAATGCAATACGTAATCATCGTATTCCCGATTCATGTGTAGAGAATAATAATTACAAATCATTAGAGATAACATAACATAAGTTAAATAATCCTAGCTTGTGTGATTATTTCCTAGATTGGTCTATTTTTCTGATTCATAATGCGGTTGTCCGGATAAAGTTAGATAGCTTATTCTAGGTTTCCTAATAGCTAGGGTTAATTAATAAGCACTTTATGATTAACTAGGATCTAAGTAAAGTTTTAGATTAACAGATCTTGTTGTTAATCTACGAGCAATAATTGATAAGAGAGATAAAAGAACAACAAATCAATGAATTATGCTTAATTAGGGTGTAGGTCGAGATCAAATCAAAGAACCGGATCCCTACGGAATTCCTCAATTTTATCAATTTTTTTACATGTTTTCTTTAATTTTGTTTTTATTTGGTTTACTATATTTTACTTTCTTATTAAATCCAAAACCCCACAATTACTAAAACATCAATTAATTTCATATCATAAGCTAACCGAACACTTCCTGTGGGATTGACCTAGACTCACCACTGTTATAGTAGTAGTAGTCTAGTTATTATATTTTGACTAGCATTACGAAGTGCCAATCACCAATCCAATGGGTTGTTTTCCCAATGAAGGTGTGCTAATAAGTTGTTTTCTCATCGAAGCTACCTAACTATTATGCCAATTGGTTGTTTTCTGCATCGAAGATGCCCAACGAGCATGTCAATGAACTATTTTCTCACTAAAGGTTCCTACTAATCATGCCAAGAGGCTGTTTTTCCCACTAAAGGTGTGTGTATGGGCCATTTTCTCATCAATAGTGCCCAAAAACTGTGCCAACTAGCTGTTTTCTTCATCAAACATATCGAACAATCGTAACAATGGACTATTTTTCCTACTAAACATGTGCTAACCTGCTATTTTCATCGCTGAAGGTGCCCAACGACCATATCAATGGACTATTTTTTCCAACAATTGTGTGTAAAAGGACTATTTTCTCACTAATGGTGCCCAACCACCATGCCAACATTTTTTTTTACCATCGAACATGTGTCAACTAACTGTTTTCCTATTAAAGATGCTCAATAACCATGCCAATGGGCTTTTTCCTACTGAAGGTATGCCAACATGCTATTTTTCCACCGAAGGTGCCTAACAATTATGCCAATTGGCAATTTTACTTCACTGACGGTGCCCAATGACCGTGCCATTGGGCCTTTTTCCCATCGAATGTGTGCCAATGAATTGTTTGCTAATCGAAGGCACCCAAAGAATATGATAGAGTGCTTTTTTACCATCAAATGTGAGCCAAAGCACTATTTTCTCAATGAAGATGCCCAAGGACCATGCCAAAGGGCTGTTTTTCCCATTGAAGTTGTGCCAATAGGCTGCTTTCTCACAGAGGGTTCCCAACGACTGTGCCAACTAGCCGTTTTCTTAATCAAAGTTGCCCAGTGACAGTTTCAATAGACTACTTTTCCTATCGAACATTTCTAATGGACTCTTTTCTCACCAAAGGTGTCAGTTGACTAAGCCAACGGGTTGTTTTCCCATTATAAGGGAGCCAACGATGTGATTTCTCATCAAAGGAACCCATCGATTGCGTCAATAGGCTGTTTTATCACTGAATGAGTACAGTGACCATGCCAACAGGCTTTTTTCCCACTGAAGGTAAGCCAACATGCTGTTTTTTCACCGAAAGTGCCTAACGATTATGCCAACTAGCAGTTTTCTTTGCTGACAGTGCCCAAAGACCATTTCATCGGGCTTTTTTCCACCAAACATGAGCTAATGAATTGTTTGCTAACCGAAGGTGCCCAAAAAACATGATAAGGTGCTTTTTTATCATCAAATGTGAGCCAAAGGACTATTTTTTCAATGAAGGTGTCCAAAGACCATGCCAAGCTGTTGTTTTTCCAATTGAAGTTATGCCAACGCGTAGTTTTCTCACTTAGGGTTCCCATCGATTATGCCAACTGGCTGTTTTCTTCATCAAAGTTGCCTAGCGACAATTTAAATAGACTACTTTTTCAATCAAACATTTCTAATGAACTCTTTTCTTACTAAAGGTGCTTATGGACTAAGCCAACGGGGCTATTTTTCTTATTGTAAGGTGCCAACGATGTGTTTTCTCATCGAAGGTACCCATCGAATGCGTCAATAGGCTATTTTAACACTGAATATGTCTGACAACCATGCCAACGGGCTTTTTTCCCACTGAAGGTATCCCAACAAGCTATTTCTCACTGAAGGTGCCTAATGATTGTGCCAACTGGAAGTTTTCTTTGTTGATAGTGGCCAACGACCATGCCATTGGGCTATTTCCCCACTGAACGTATGTGATGAACTGTTTTCCAACCAAAGGTGCCCAAGGAACATGATAGGGTACTTTTTTACCATCAAATGTGAGCCAAAGGACTATTTTCTCAATGAAGGTCCCTAAGAACCAGCCTAAGGGTTTGTTTATCCCATTGAAGTTATGCCAATGGACTGTTTTCTCATTGAGGGTTCCCAACGATTGTGCCAACTGGTTATTTTCTTCCCCAAAGTTGCCCAATGATAGTTTCAATAGTCTACTTTTACCATCGAACATTTGTAATGGACTCTTTTCTCACTAATGGTGCCTATCGACTAAGCCAATGGGTTGTTTTCCTATTATAAGGGTGCCAACGATGTGTTTTCTCATTGAAGGCACCCATTAATTGCGCCAATAGGCTATTTTATCACTGAATGTGTCTGGTGACCATGCCAAGGGGCTTTTTCCCACTGAAGGTGTGCCAACGAACTTTTTTTTTTTACTGAAGGTGCCCAATCATTATGCCAACTCGTAGTTTTCTTTACCATTGGTGCCTAATGATTGTGACAATGGGCTACTTTTCTCGCAAAATGTGTGACCACAGTTTGTTTTCTTCACTGAAGGTGCCCAACGACCATGCCAATTGGCTATTTTTCCTAACAAGCATGTGCCAACAGACTATTTTCTCATCAAATATGCTTAGCGACCATGTCAAAATGCTTTTTTACCATCAAACGTATGCAAACGAATTGTCTTCTTACTGAAGTTGCCCATCAACCATACCAAGGGGTTATTTACCGAACAAAAGGTGTGCTAACGGGTTCCTTTCTGAATGAAGGTGCCAATGATTATGTCAACTATCTATTTTATTCACCAAATGTGCGTAAAGAGCATGCTAATGGGCTATTTTTCCCAACGTGTGCCAGTGGGCTATTTTCAACATCAAAGGTGTATAAAGACCGTGCCAATAGGCTATTTTTCCTGTAAAACGTTTACCAATGGGCTATTTTCAGCATCGAAGGTGCCCTTAGACCATGCCAATGGGCTATATTTCCCACCAAACATGTGTAAATGGACTGCTTTCTCACCAAAGATGCCCAATAACCATGTGAACATTTGCCACTGAACTATTTTCTCATTGAAGGTACGCAACAACTATCCCAGCAGACTATTTTCCTACTGAACGTTTACCAACAAGTTATTTTCTCTGCCAAAAGTGCCCAGCAAGTATGCCGATGGTTATTTTTCCCAACAAACATGTGCAAGCTGCCTGTTTTCTTATTAAAGGTATCCAGCGACCAAGCCAAGGTACGCTCTCTCCACTGAATGCAAGCCAATGGGTTGTTTTTTCCACCGTAGGTTCCCAATGGCGATTCCAATGGATTATTTATCCCAATGAAGGTGTTCCAATAAGTTGTTTTCTCACCGAAGCCACCCAGCTATTGTGCCGATGGCTATTTTCCTTACTGAAGGTATCCAACGACTATGCCAATGAACTATTTTCTCACTAAAGATGCCTTGCGATCATGCCAAGAAACTGTTTTTCCCACTAAAGGTGTGTCAATAAACTATTTTCTTACCGTAAGTGCCCAACAATTGTCCCAACTAGCTGTTTTCTTCATCAAACATGCATAGTGATCATAACAATGGGGTACTTTTCCCACCAAACATCTGCCAACTTGTAAATTTTTTCACTGAAGGTGCCCAGTGGCTATATCAATAGACTATTTTTCCCACCAAATGTGTGACAAATGATTGTTTTCTCACTAATAGTGCCTAGCCACCATGCCAACGTGCTATTTTCTCACTGAAGATGCCTAACAATTTTGGCAACTGGAAATTTTCTGTACTGATGGTGCCCAACGACCATGCCAAAAGGTTTTCTTCCACTAAATGTGTGTCAATGAACTGTTTTCTTAATGAAGATGGCCAGAGAACATGCTAAGGTACTTTTTTATCATCAAACGTATGCTAAAGGACTGTTTTCTTAATGAAGGTGCCCAAAAACCATGCCAAGGGGTTTTTTTCCCACTAAAGTTGTGCCAACGGGCTGTTTTCACACTAAAGGTGCCCAACGGTTATGCCAAGTGGCTGTTTTCTTAACTAAAGGTGCCCAGCGACATTTTCAATAGGCTACTTTTTCCATCAAACATTTGCCAATGGACTTTTCTCTCACCAAAGTTGCCTGCTGTCTATGCCATCGGACTATTTTTCCTATTGAAGGGGTGCCAGCGATGTGTTTTCTCATTGAAGGTGCCCATCGATTGTGCCAATAGGCTATTTTATCATTGAAGGTGTCCGACGACCATGCCAAGGGGTTTTTCCCACTAAAGGTATGCCAACAAATTGTTTTCTTACCAAAGGTGCCCATCAATTATGACAACTAGTAGTTTTTTTCACCATTCCCAATGATCGTGACAATGGGCTGCTTTTCCCATAAAATGTGTGCCTACAATTTGTTTTCTTCACCAAAGGTGCCCGACAACCATGCCAATAAGCTAATTTTCCTAACGAACATATGCCAACGGATCGTTTTCTCATCGAAGATGCCTAGTGACCATGTCAATATGCCTTTTTACCATTGAACGTGTGCAAACAGATTGTCTTCTTACTGAAGTTGCCCATCGACCATGACAAGGGGTCATTTACTCGATATAAGGTGTGTAACAGGTACTTTTCTCACTGAAGGTGCCTAATGATTATGTCAACTGGCTATTTTCTTCATCGAAGGTGTCTAGAGACTGTGCCAATAGGCTATTTTTCCCACAAAACATAAGCCAACGGGCTATTTTCAAAATCAAAGGTGTCTATAGACTATGCCAATAGGCTATTTTTCCTACCAAACATATGCCAATGGACTGCTTTCTCATCAAAGACTCCAAACGAACATGGGAATGTGCTTTTTCACCATTGAACATGTGCCAATGAACTATTTTCTCACAGAAGCTGCCCAACGGCCATCACAGGGGACTATTTTTCATAATGAACATTTGCCAACAAGCTATTTTCTCCACCAAAGGTGCCTATCAACCATGCTAATGGGTTATTTTTTGCAACAAATGTGTGTAAACTGACCTTTTTCTTATCGAAGGTATTCAGGCACCATGGCAAGGTGCGTTCTCTCTACTGAACATATTCCAAAGGTTGTTTTTCCATCGTAGGTTCCCAATGATTGTTCCAATGGGTTGTTTTTCCTAATGAAGATATGCCAACGAGTTGTTTTCTCACTGAAGCAGCCCAATTATTGTGCCAACTGGTTGTTTTCCTCACCAAACGTTCATAGAGATCGTGCTGATGAACTATTAAGGTGCCTAGAGATTGTGCCAAGACTCTGTTTTTCCCACTAAAAGTGTCAACGAGCTATTTTCTCACCTAAAGTGCCCAACAATTATGCCAACTAGCTGTTTTCTTCATCGATGGGCTATTTTTCCCACCGAATATATGCCAACTTGTTGTTTTCTTTGCTGAACATGCCCAGTGACTGTGTCAATAGGATATTTTTTCCACCAAATATGTGCCAAATGACTGTTTTCTCACTGAAGGTGCCCAACCACCATGCCAACGTGCTTTTTTACCATCGAACATATGCCAACAAACTATTTTCCCACTAAAGATGCCCAATGACCATTCCCACAAAACATGTACCAATGGACTTTTTTCTCATCGAAGGTTCCAAACAACCATGAGAACATGCTTTTTTACTTTCGATCATGTGCCAATAGACTGTTTTATCATTGAAGGTGCCCAACAACTATCCCAAAGAACTATTTTTCCCATCAAACGTTTGCCAACAAGATGTTGTCTCCAAAGGTGCTCTGTGACCATACCAATGGGTAATTTTCACCACCAAATGTGTGCCACTGTACACAGCATATCATCCAACTCCAGATGGAATAGCTAACACCGATGTTGTAGCCAATCAATGTTTCAGTCCCTCAAAACTTCTTTGATAATCATCATTCCATCTAAAAGGCACATTCTTTCTCTTAAGTTTTGTTAAAGGGGTTGAGATCATTGAAAACTCTTCGATAAACCTTCTGTAATATCCAGCTAATCCTAAAAAACTCCATATCTTAGCCACTATTTTTGGAGTTCCCACTTCGTCACTGCTTCGATTTTCTTCAATTCTACCTGTATACCTTGTCCAGATACAATATGACTCAAGAATACTACTTGATCTTTCTTAAATTCACATTTACTAAACTTGGCATACAACTGTTTCTCCCTCATTATCTGTAGAACATATCTCAGATGTTCTACATGTTCCTCTCTACCCTTCGAATACACCAAATATCATCAATAAACATAATCACGAAGCGATCTAAATAAGGTTGAAATACCTTGTTCATCAAGGCCATAAAAGTTATTGGGGCATTAGTCAATCCAAACAGCATCACCGAAAACTCGAAGTGCCCATATCTTGTTCTAAATGCACTTTTTGGCACATCGGCCTCAGCTATTTTCAACTTATAGTATCCCGATCTCAAGTCTAACTTTGTGAACACCTAAGCTCCTTGTAACTAATTAAACAAATCATCAATCCTCGACAATGGTTACTTATTTTTAATTGTTATCTGATTCAACTACCAATAATGAATACACAACCTTAGAGTTCCATCCTTCTTTTTTACAAACAATACTAGAGCTCCCTAAGGTGACACACTGGGTTTAATAAAACCCTTTTCTATTAACTCCTACAACTGGGTCTTCAGTTCCTTTAGTTCTACAAGTGCCATCCTATATGGAGGAATTGATATATGAGCGGTTCCTAGAATAAGATCAATGGTAAACTCCATCTCCCTTTCTAGGTGTAAACCCAATAGTTCAGCAGGAAACACATCTAGGAAATCCCTAATAAGAGGAATATTCTGAATGGTTAGTTCATTCCAAGTATCAAGTACATGGGCTAAATAAGCCTCACATTCACCTTGGATCAATCTCAAAGAACTCATGAACGAAATCAGTCGGGTTGGCACTACCTAACTAACTCCTCGAAACACCACTCTCGGCTGATTAAGGGATTCTTTAGTATAACAATTCATCACTGCCCTATAAGCAATGAGCCAATCCATTCCTATAATAATATCTATTTCCTTTCACTATAATACAATCAAATCAATTTCTAACTCTGCTTGATCAATCCGAACTATGCATCCCTTACACACCTCACCAATTATTGTAGGACTTCCTACTAGAGTACTCACCACTAAACCACAATTTAACATCTCTCTCTTACAACATAGTTTAGATGCTAGGTGCGGTGCAATGAATGAATGTGTAGACCCTGGATCTATCAATGCAAATGCTTTAAAATTAAAAACATTCAACACACCTGCTACCACATTTGGGGAGTTCAGCGCCTCCTGTCTGGTAATGGCATAAACCATGGCCTAAGACTGTAGCTGATTACTTCGCACCTTAGTCCTGATACTAGGCCCTGCTGACTGAGTTCTACCTCTACCCCTGCCTCTATGTATAAACCCAATATCTCTACTTTGCTGTACTGTTGTCTTTGTCACTATTCTTCCTCTCATTCTAGACCGTGGTCCCGAAGTCTCAAGACAATCTCTGATCTGATGCTCTACAGAGCCACAACGAAAACAAGCTCCTGATAACCTCCAACACTCACCACCATGCTTTTTACCATAATGTTCACAATCAGGCATCTGTTGTGACTGCCATCTTGACACTAATCCCCTACCTCTACCAGTCTGAACAAATCCATCTCTTATTCAAAACCCTAATTGTGTCGATATAGATTGGAATCGAGATGATCTATTCTGGTGTTTACTGAAGCTTCTGCCTTAATCAACCTGAGATTCAACTTGCCTCTTCCCTCTAAATCCCTTTTTGTACTCTCCTTGACCATCTTTTAACAACTGCTCAATTGTGATTGAGGGTGCTCGTAGTTCCATAAAACTACTCAAATTAGAAATAGCTAGCATCGTTTTGATCTTTATGTTCAACCTGTCTACATTTGTCTTCCCCAATTGGGATCAATGCAGTTGTATACCCCATTAACTCATTGAATCTTATCTCATACTCTGCTACTGTGAGCCTACCTTGCTTCAGATCCAGGAATTCTTTCATCTTTCTGTCTAGATAAATCTTAGGCATATAATTCTCTAGAAACGCCCTCAGAAAATCTTCCTAAGTCAAACTACAAGGTCCGGTGTTACTCCCTAGCACAGTCTTCCACCATTGGTATGCTGGACCTTGCAGTACTGAGACCAGATAATCAAATCTTTCATCTGTCTCACAGTCCATCTGATCGAACAGTCTTTCAGTTCTCTCTAACCACTCTTCTGCCTCAGCAAGGTCTGTCCTTCTGTAGATGTCCACAGTCCCCTGCTTTCTCAGCTTATCATATCTTCTTTCTCACCTCTTTAGAATTCTTAGAGGCATTTGAGTAAACTCAAGTACAGGAGACACCCTATTGGCTCCTACAGACTCTATGTCAGCTGACTCTCCAATTTGATCTCATACAGCAGATGACCTATAATAAAATTAGTAGTGATTACTATCCGAATCTTTCACTCAATATCATGTATAAATGTCCTTATACGTCCCTATGGATGCCAAACCATGCTCTCATACCAAAATTTGTAGCCTCCCACTATTATAGAGTATATACCCAAACATCCAGAGGATGTCCAAGAAAAAACAATGGTATGCTGGATCAAACCTAATCTTTTAATGGCCTCATAAAGAAAACACAATAATTAAAAACCTCAACTTCTCATTTCATTCATTCATAAAGGTTTACATCGAAGTCATTAAAAACCAATATGTACATCCTTTATACACATGTTCTATATGATAAGTAAACCACTTAATAACAATTACAACTCCTTAAATGCCAGTTGACAAACCTTTGCGCCATATCTTAGTCCAAAATGTACTTCTAGAAGATCATAGAAATCTAGGTCTCCTGTCTCATACATGAAAGGTCGTGTCGTAATTTTGCATGAGTTTTACAAACTCAGTGAGTGAACCATCATTAATGATCTCACTCCAGGCAAACAAACAAATATCATACAACCAACGAAATTCATAATAAGACATGATGAAAGTCATACACTTCACCTATATATTTTTTTTGTACAACCCAATCAATCACATTATCATAACATATCACTTTATCTTCACAACTTTAGAAAAGATTTCACAAGCATATATTTCATAATCATAAATATACAAATACAGATGCAGATGCATATGAGACTCTGAAATCATTATTATTTGGTGTGAATGAGTGCCTCTCATATACAGATACAGATACAGATACAAATATTGATATAAATATAGGCCCATTGGGTTCAGTAAGATATAGAAATCACAGAGTAAAGCTCTACGTGTAGACTTCTAAACTTAAAGCTCTTTCAGACTGGCTATTCTTATCACAACACCTTTATCTGAACCTGCATTTTATCAAATGCATCAAATAATAGAATATCCCATGAATAGATTCACTTATGATGCACAGATGGAATTTTAATTCATAGGACCTCAGTCAGGCATTCAACTTTCATTGAGTATTCAGATTCTAGTAGCAATCAGATATCAATCAAATTTCATATAAAAATAGAACACTTCTAATATATTCCCTAATATCAAACTCCTCGGACCTTTAAAGTTCAAAATTCATATACAAATCACATACAATTCAATAATTGGAAGTTAAATAGAATAAATCATTCAATCCTAGGAAGATCATTTAGGCTGACTCACAAATGTTCCCTTTTGCTTATTGCCTTGAAGTTCCAACAATATCTAGAATCGGTCATTCGACGTGTTCCCCTACATGCAATCATATACAAAATTTACACATTCAGGTAAATAGTCAATCATACGCACATTTATGAATACATCATGTATTATGCATGTTCACTGATAAATTTTTGGGTATGTTTCCTTAATACACTTTATAAGAAATAATGACACCTTCCAAGCATTCTTTAATCTTTAATACTCTTTATTCACTTTAACCCCCTCACTCAATATTTAAGTTCTCATTTGAACCTACATACCTCATATGGTAACATCCTCACTTGAATTAGATTAGAAAACATCCCAACAAAACATCTTTGATAAAGCCTTGCAGGTCACGATCGTGCAACTATAGGAACGTCAGTTTGGTTTCTTCCATAAAAGGTCACGGTCGTGATGAAGCACGATCATGCTTCTCCTCCAAATCAACAAAGGGTCACAATAGTGCTTGTTCCTTCTTTCTTGCCATTTTTGACCTAGTAAATGATGTGTTTAGGCAATACTTTCTTCTAATAAAAATTTTCTCTATGCCTTATGTTTCTAATGACACTAAATTCATCTATTTTAGATTAGTATGGTGCACGTTATGATTAAAATACCATATACTATTTTCATACATCAACAGAACAAAATTCTCAACTTCAAGCTAACTTTCAAAACTTTTAAGGACATAATTAAAATTTGATTCCTACATGATAAATGTAGCCTTATGCAGCCAGTTTACTCTAAATCAAAATTCATCGAATTTTGATATTCACAGATCAAGTTATAGCTAAAATACAGATGTATGTTCATTAAAACATTACATATAACAAACTCCAGTACACTTCATTGACAAAGCTCTATCATTTCCCTATCATTTCACTCTCATTTCTTGATGATGCATTAGTTATACCTCAAATTTCAGTCCCAAAATCACTCTACACAATTAATAATTTCATTTATAATCAACAAACAAAAACAGAACCTATTGCACACATTTGTATAACGCATTTTCTGCACTTCACTCATCTTCTTTTAACTTCCATTTTCACAATTCTTTATACAGTTTCTACACATTTTCTACAGATTTAACTCTATCACTGACACATGAATGCACACCATTAATGCATGAATCAATCCATAAATATGGAAACATACACCACTCTCGTATACATCCATTTATAAATAAGAAAATCTTATGAAATGTCATATATACCACCACAAAACTTAAAACATGACTTACTTGTCTTAAGCTTCACTCTCTTCAGTAAAATTCCAAAAATAAGTAAATGAGGGTTTTGGTCAATGAAGCAAAGGAAAAAAGAGTAAAATAAGTAAACCCCAAATGACAGAAGGTTTGCAAGGTGTTTTTGGTGATGGATGAGCCAATAATACAAACATGCACAAGTTAGATGGGTGAGCAATAAATGAGGTTTAATTGTGGAGAATTTCAATGGAGACAAAACAAATGAGTTGCATAACTTTCTTAACTAACAAAAATGTGACTTAAGTGGCTCATTTGTGACTTGACACATATCTTCAATGCATATGTTACATTTGTCCACTAATCTTGCTACCACTTATCATTTGTCCACTTATCACACCTTAATAGGTCAATTTGTCAATTAATTACTACTCCAATTATCACATTTCTATTTGTATCTTATTTCAATATATTTCTTACCCTAAAATACTCCAAATATTCAGAAATTTTTGAAATATCCAAAATGTCACCAAAACTACGAAATTAATTCTAATACACACCAATTCAAACTTTCAAGACAATTAATCCATAATTCACACTTTAATCACATAAAAATCACTTATACCTGGAAAAATGTCAATGACTGCACATATAATTATTTAATGAGCGACAACATTATTCAAGTGTATGTGCATGCCATATGATGCATGAAATACACTTCTAAATTCTTAATGAACTCTCATGTATAGTATCATTGGCTTTTAACCTTATTTATGGTATAATGGGATGTTACAACATCTATTCCAATTCAACTTATGGATCAATCCATCAAGAGGCCATTTGGAGTTGTAGAATAAGTGTTAGTAAAAGTGGATAAATTTATCATTCGTATTGATTTTGTTGTGTTAGATTTTGAAGCTGATCGAAATTTTCCATCGATTTTGGGTAAGCCCTTTATGAATACTGGAAGGGCATTAGTGAGAGTGCATAAAGGAAAACTTGTTTTGAGAATTGGTGTTGAGCAAGTTGAATTTAACATGTCTAAATCTTTGAGGAAACTGTTGGATGGTACTGGATGTATGAAAATTGATGTTGTGGATGAGTGTGTGAAGCAGGTTGAAGAGGAGGTTTATAAAGTTATTGAAGTGCACATGGATAAGGGTGTGAGAGAAGAGGAATTATGTGAGGAAGTTGAGCTAGAGAAGCTGGAGAGAATAGATACACCCATACCACCTTCCATTGTTAAGCCCCATACTTTAGAGCTTAAACCTTTACCTTCCCACTTGAGATACAAATTTTTAGGTAAGAACCATACCCTACCCATCGTTATCTCCAACCAATTAGAATGTGAGCAAGAAGAGAAAGTCATAGAGATCATTAAGAAGAGGATAAGAGCCATTGGGTGGCAAATTTCTGGCATTAGGGGGATTAGCCCAAACGGGGTGATGGATAGGATTAACTTAGAAGAAGGATGTAAAACTACAAGGGAGTGATAGATAAGGTTAAATCTAAACATGCAAGAGGTTGTGAAGAAGGATGTAGTGAAGCTTTTAGATGCGGGGATTATTTACCCATTTTAGATAGTGAGTGGGTGAGTCTAGTGCAGTGTGTACCTAAGAGTGGCATGATAATGTTGGAGAATGAACATGGTGAAAAGATTTTTACTAGGACCATCACAAGTTGGCAACTGTTTATTGATTGTAGGAAGCTCAATTTTTCCACCAAGAACGACCATTTCCCTTTAACTTTTGCGGACCAAGTGATTGAGAGAGTGGTTGGCTATTCTTTTTACTGTTTTCTTAATAGATATTCAGGGGATAATCAAGTGTTTGTATACTCGACAGACCAAAAGAAGACCACTTTCACTTATCCTTATAGGACTTTCGCTTATTAGAAGATGCCTCTAGGTTGATGCAAAGCACCTACCACATTCTAAAGGTGCATGATGACCATATTTACGAACATGAATGAGAACTTCATGGAAGTATTTATGGATGACTTCTCTGCCTTTAGAGATTCTTTTGATCATTACTTGTTTAATTTAGACAAAGTGCTTCAAAGATGTAAGGAGTCTCATCCAGTCTTAAACTAGGAGAAGTGTCATTTCATGGTCCAAGAGGGAATTATATTATGCCATAAGATCTCATGCAAGTGGATTGAAGTGGATCAAGCTAAGACCAAAGTGGTTGAAAAGCGAGTACCTCCTATTAACATCAAGGGCATCCAAGTCTTACTTAGTCATGTAAGGTTCTACAGACGATTCATCAAAGATTTTTCTCTTATCGCTAGACCTCTGAATCATTTATTAGTTAAAGACGTGCCTTTTGTGTTTGATGATGATTGTTTGGATTCTTTTAACATGTTAAAGAAGGCACTTACAACAACACCCATTTTGAGGTTGCCATATTGGTTTCTTCCCTTCGAGATTATGTGTGCTGAAAGTGACTATGTTATTGTTTATGTAGTTGGCCAGTAGAAGAAGAAAAGGCTGCATGTCATCTGCTACAGAAGCAAGATCTTGACATGAGCACAACTGAACTACACCACTACTAAGAAGGAATTGCTTGCAGTGGTATTTATATGTGAGAAATTTCATTCTTATCTTTTAGGCTCACAAGTTATTGTTTTTACAAACCATGTGATATTACGTTATCTCTTTACTAAGAAGGAAGCCAAGGCTAGGCTCATCTGATGGGTTCTTCTTCTCTAAGAATTCAACATTGAGATTAAAGAAAAAAAGGGAGTAAAAAATGTTGTAGTAGACTACCCATCACGACTTAAAAGCGGTACATGAAGAAAAAGAGGGAATAAAGGAGAGCTTTCCTAATGAGGCTTTAATGATAGTAGGAAATCCTTTTCGTCATTGGTTTGCAGATATTACAAACTGCCTCTTAGGTGGTATTCCTCCATCTAATCTCTCATATCAACTAAAGAAGTGCTTCTTATTTCAATGTTCTCACTATATTTGGGATGAACCTATATTTTATAAGATATGTACTAACAGTGTGATTCACAAGTGTTTCCCTAAAGATGAAATGCCTAAAATTTTGATGCAATGATATAGCTCACTTTATGCAGGGCATTATGAAGCTAACGAGGTTGTTGCTCAGATCTTGGACTATGGATTCTATTGACTAACCTTATTCAAGGATGCTCGAGATTTCGGGCTGAAGTGTGATAGGTGTCAAAGAGTGAGCAACATATCGAAGAGGGATGACATGCCACTTTCAAACATCATGCAAGTGGAGATATTTGATGTCTGAGGCTTAGATTTCATTGAACCATTCCCATCCTCCTTAGGTAACAATACATATTGGTTGGGGTTGATTATGTTTCCAAGTGGGTTGAGGCCATAGTTACTCCAACTAATGATGGCAAGGTAGTTCAAAAGTTCACCAAGAAGATCTTTACCAGATTTATGATGCCTAGAGTGATCATAAGAAATGGACGGAGTCATTTTTGCAACAAACCCTTTGACACTCTTCTAAGAAGATACAATGTTCATCATAGAGGGGCTACCCCTTACCACCCCCCAAACCAATGGCTAAGTGAAGGTGACGAATATAGAGTTGAAGAAGATTTTAGAGAAGGTAGTGAGTACTTCAAGAAAGGATTAGGCTTTTATGTTAGATGACACCTTATGGGCTTACAAGATAACTTTCAAAACACCCATAGGTACCACACCATATCGACTTGTGTATGGTAAGACTTGTCATTTACCATTAGAGCTGGAGCATCGGGCCTATTGGGCCATTAGGAAGTTGAACATGGAATGGAAGCTAGTAGATGAGAAGAGATTGTTAAAACTCGATGAATTGGAAGAGTTAAAATTTGAAGCTTATGAAAATGCTTAGTTGTACAAAGAAAAACCAAAAAAGTGGCATGATGCTCACATTAAAAAGGAGTTTAAAAGTGGGGATTTAGTGATTTTATTCAATTCATAACTTCGGTTATTTCTCGAAAGCTCAAGTTAAGATGGAGTGGATCCTTTAAGATCCTTCAAGTGTAAACCCATGGAGCTTTGGAGTTAGAAAATGAAAGGTTGAAGTAGTCAAAGTCAATGGGCATAGATGCAAGCCATACTATTAAGGGACATACTCACAAGAAAGGGAAGTCATCTCTTTCCTTTCTTCCACTCTTTCATGAATGCATATGGAATGGTCAAGCTAATGACCTTAACTTAACATGTTTACCTTTTTTTTTTTGCTTGTCTTTGTTTACTTCTTTGCTTGATTTATTTGGTTTTGATTATGTTTGATTTGAGTTTGCTATGACTTCTTGGTGTTTACTTGGGCCTTTTTCTTTTGGTTTTGTCTTGTTTTCTCTTCGAATTTCCTGTTCGTTAGGTGATTTTGATGTGTTTGCAGGTTGCTTAAATGTTGGGAATGCATGCTAAGCTTGGAAGGGGTCTAAGAAGTTGGAAAAGTTAGAGTGCACATGATCGTGGGAACAGGTTTGTTTCCCACAAATGTGGGAAGGCTCTTAAGAAACTTTCTAAAGCCTTAACCAATGATTGTAGGAATGCGTTTTTTTCTCACGAACATGGGAAGGCTCTTTAAAATCTTTTTGGAGCCTTAACCCACGATCATGGGAAGCACAGGGATTCCCACGATTGTGGGATCCCCAGCTGAAAGATTTTAAAACTCCCTCCTCCTTTCTTGTTCCTTCATCTCTTCACATTTTCTCACTTTAAAACTGACAACTGCTCACCTAATCCTCACAAATCCTTCATCTTTCCCCTGAATCTTGGTATTTTCTCCATTTTTTCCTTCTTTTTCACTCCTTTAACACTTATTTCACAATAACCACTCATGAATCCAAGGATTTGGTAAGTTTTTCTCTCTTTCTCTCTTAAAGGTGTGCTCACCTCTCTCTTGACTATTTTTGCAGTTTTTCTCCTTTAATGGCTTCAAAGAAGTTTGTAGACCAGAAACCGACCGACCAAATACACCTCCAAGTCTCTGGAGAAGGTAAACGTGATATAGTGGCCACTTTTCATGCCCCATTCCTTATTGTTTTCGAAGAAAAAGGTATGAGATTTTAGGATTTTAAGGATAGAGAGTTATTGCCCCCTAGGTACTTTGATTTTGACCTGTTAGAAACTCTTAGACTAAGGCATAACATTGAAAGATTGGCAAATATTAGTTGAGGTCATTTAGTTCATTATGGTGTATCGATATACACTATGATGACTATGTAATTTTCACCACTGTATGCTACAATCCTAAAATGGACACGTTCTGGTTTAGGATAGGTGGCCATGCATATAAGCTTGATTATACTATCATCCAAGCACTCCTTGAATTGTCTAACACCAAAGTTTTGGATGACCATGATGAATTTTATGTTGGATCGAAAAAAGAAGGCATGTTATATTTAGAGAAACAGTAGATTTCAAAACTTTTAAGAAATCATTTTTCCAGCGGAAGCAATAAATCCAAATCATCATGCCAATCCATACATGATATGGTAT
>JANZXP010000196.1:16166851-16181796 GCA_027576715.1 Erythroxylum flavicans | reverse complement strand
GAAAGAAGATTTCTTGCTACTATCATTTATACTATTCATGTAACCTTTATCAATCCACTGTTATCATCATTGCATTGTCAGCCATTCTTAATACCTCAAGAAGATTAATTTCTATTGTTCTTATTAGGTCATAATGTTCTGGTTACAAAATCTCGATGAAGTAGTAAACATGTTTACTGTCGCATATGCTTAGGTGTGCATCATCAAAGTCATCCCAATTTGTCCAAAGATTTATCTCTGACAAATATCCAGTATATATATATATATACTTGATTTCAACTGATCCTCGAATCCATCACACATATTATCTTCATTTACCCTCTCAATCTATCCCCAACTGATCCTCATAAACGCTTTTATACATTACTCTGATTCATCTCCTGAGTTTGACTATGGGGACTAAGACGTAAGAACATTTAATAAATTATAGATCACCTCATTTACCTTTCCCAAGTAATTATTACATGTGTGCTCAATAACATTATTCACCAATGTGATCACATTATCAGATATATACTCGTATTAACTGACCAAATTAAACCTTGAGAGCTTCTATACATATCGATATCATTTATCTCATCTTCCTGTTATCATTTATTCCATCTTACATATGTATATTTTCAATCAGTTCAGAATTGTAAATGCATTATCATCATGAAGCTCTGTTCTCAATTCCACTGACATATTCCTACACTAAATCCTAACTCTCTTCATATTATTTAATTAACCATTTCAAGTCCAATTTCATCCTCTCTAGGTTATAGAAAGAATTTGGTTTTCTTCAACCTTAGTTGTACACTTTAATTCTTGTCATTTTTATCATATCTCTTCTTTCCTCAATCACTTCTCGAAGATGTATCCACATCTATATCACATTTAAGGACATACCACTATAGTACATTATTGGTGTCATATTCAATAATACAACCACAATCACAAATGCAGCAAATCCTTATTTATCATACCCAATCATATATTATTTCTCCTTTCTAAATATCCACAATACAACATTGATATCATATTCAATGGTATAACCACAATTTCAAATACACGGAATCTCCATCAATTATATCAGAACACAGAAAAACATAGTTCCACTTTCTAACATTCTGACAAATCATCACTTTTCTCACTATTTCTATCAGCTTAAGCACTTAACACATGCTCATGCGTGTGACTCATACTCATACGATTCAGACTAGGGTTCAGTTGCTACTATCTACTATGACATGTCTAAAATGCATGTAACATGACACATATTTCAGAAAATGCCCATATAAGATAGTAGTTCTAGGCTCTGATACCACATATTGTAGCACCCCGCACTCGCAAGACACATACCCGACATTATGAGTGATATTTAAGTTTGAGCCCCGCGAGGGTGGCATGCTAGAGCACTCAGTCAGTCGAATCTCATTACAAAAATCTTCTTTCCCTTTTTATAAATTTCTTTTCTTTCTTTTTTTAAAACAATGCACGCTTTTACAAAAAATTAATAATCAATTCGGGCCCGTTTTGATCATAAACTTTTCCACTCATATATATAATAATTGCACAAAAATCAATTTCATTTACAGCCCTTTCCAATTTGGAAAGTTATTACAAAAATAGATTAATTAATAAACATGATACAAAAATCTCAGAATACATTCTTTCATACAAAAAAATAATATTGAAAATAGTTATGCAGATGCCAACTGATCCGGACCTCTATCTCTCACTTGTATGCAATAGGTATACTCCCGTTTGCCTTACGGGCTATTCTTCTGAGCTTTGAAAAATATTTGAAAATTTTGGGTGAGTTTTTGTGAACTTAGTGAGTGACCATCATCGATGGCTCACCCAGTAACATAACACATAATTCACATCATTTATTTAACAATCACATTAGATCACATACACTTAATCATTCATTTCACATTTTACATTCAACACATATCACATTTAGAAAATTTTCAAACCATTATAATCATTCATATCAGGCATATGCAGTGCACAGGAGACTTACTTTCATTTATTATTTTCGTTGTGACTGCGTGCTTTTCTATCTAGCCCATATCCCTTAGTGGATACCGGGCAGTATCAGATGATGTCCCATATCCTTTAGTAGATACCAGGTACATTCACAACTGAGCCTGAGGCTCATATCACAGTCTGAGCTTTAAGCTCTTTTTTGGTGGCTACTCCGGTCACAACTGCCTTTATGTTTCATGCATTCATGAAATGAAATGTATCAATCACATTTGCATGATCCCATTCAATCACATTCCTATGTCATCGGACCTTAGTCCGGAATTCAACATTAAGTTGAGATTCACATTTTCACTTACATGCAAATGCTCATTCAAAACATATTTATCTTCAAATTATGTACAGTTAGTTCGTCTCATTCATATATAAGCCATGCTTTAATATCTCAACCAAGCGTCACAATCATCGGACCTCCTATCCGAAAACTAACACAATCGATCACATTCATATAGACATTCAGTAGTTAATCAATACTAAAATTCACACAAAAAAAACAATGAAATGAGACCATCTAGGTCTACTCACAGTATGCTCTAGATTAGCAATTGCTTCCAAGATCCAAAAATGTCTGAATGTGTACATTTATCCTGCACATCAAAATTATGTAATACACACATTGCACACATACATTAATAACTTTGCACAATTATAAGCATTCACTTATGCACATGTGTGTATATAGAATATGTACAATGCATGTTCATGACAATCCCAGGTATCTTTCCATTATCCTCGTTGCATTATCAGTCTTATGTCAACACTCGCCTAAGTAAAATTTGTACTTAGGGTTTATACCGCAAATAAACACTTTGAATCTAATTTCATAACCTAATGAATCATTTCAGATGTTTCTCCAACACTGACTTTCGGGTCTACTATTTCTGATCATTTAGACAATGAAAATGAAGTAATTTGGGATCAATTTCTTTTGAGAATTTTCCTTCTATCTCATAAGTTTCTAATGACACCAAAATCCTTCAATTTGGTTCGGTAGTGTAAAAGTTATACTCCAAATATTTTCAGACTGCTTTTATTATGAGATAGTGACCTATACTCAAATTCCACCCAGAATTTGAAATTCTTACAATCCGATTCAGAATTTTATTTCTTCAGATGATTTGTAGCCCTCTATCTCTAGTTTACTTCAAATTAAAAG
The DNA here is from genome assembly GCA_027576715.1 of Erythroxylum flavicans. Classification (NCBI taxonomy): domain Eukaryota; kingdom Viridiplantae; phylum Streptophyta; class Magnoliopsida; order Malpighiales; family Erythroxylaceae; genus Erythroxylum; species Erythroxylum flavicans. The sequence continues at coordinate 16,178,609 of JANZXP010000196.1, read as the reverse complement.
TCATCCCAATTAGATAACTACAGATCAAGATATCATCAAAATACCAAAGAATATTTTGTGCTGGAAAGTTCGCTGCGGTGACCCTGAAAAGTTCGCCTCGACGAACTTTTCCAGAGAGGAAAAGTTTGCATGAAATCTTTCAAATTTGCCGCGGCGAACTAAGGAAAGTTGGTCATGGTGAACTTCATCCTTCAAGTTGGCCATGGTGAACCAAGGAAAGTTGGCCACGGCGAACTTTGACAGAAGCATACGTAGAACATGCTTCATTTTCCAGATTTTCAAACTTCCAACATTTACATCTATCTCATCTTATACCTAGATTATCTCTTCCATTTCATTCCCTCATCATCCTCTACCCAATTCAACTTAATAAATCACTCATAAATAAAGCATATTTTTTCATCATCCATGAAACTTACATAAACATTGCATAACCAAGTCATCAAATCTCAATTTACTCATCATTCGAGCATAATTTAACCATACTCGTGACATTTAAAGCATAACTTACTTGGTGTAGCTCCAAACTCTTCAAAACCTCACTCAACCCTAAGTCCCAAGCATCCCACGTTCTCCATCTTCTAAAGGAAGTAAAGGATGAGTTTTCTCGTGGCAAAGAGGAAAAAGATGGCAATTATGCTAGAAGCAAATGAAAGAAGGTATAATCTTCAAAGTTGAGGCGGTGGAGATTGAAGAAAACAAAGAAAATGAAGGTGTAGAGAAGAGAGTCACAAAGAGGAAGATGAGAAGAGCCAAAAAAAAACAACAATTGGACTTTTTAATGAGAATCAACGTTTTTAAGGGGTTTAAAAAAAACTTAGTGGAGCTTATAAACTAAAATCCAATTTCTATTCTAATTTCCTCTCAATTTTCAATGACACTTGTCAATAAATCCTATAGTCATTTATCAAAATTTCCATTGCCATTTGACAGTAAATTCCACAACCCTTTATCATTTGTTTTGTCACTTGGCATTTTTCCTACTCCAAAAATTACTCCAAATTTTCAGAAAATTTCCCAAAATTCTCCAATAATTCTAAATCACTAAATACACTCTCTAAATCAAATTTCAACATATAAAAATCACAATTCTCAATATAATCACATTTACAAATCAATTATACCCAGAATTCGTCAATGAATGCATGTACAAATATTTTCATGTGTAAAAAATTCAATATTCACGTGTATGTCCATATCATATAATGCATGAGCGCGAAATGCATTTTCTAATCTCTCAATTTTATTTCTCATTTACGGTATTCCTGACTCTAACTCTTAATATGGGAACAAGATGTTACAGTCCTCTTCCTCAAATGCTTATGATGATAATGATAAATTTGATATCAATCTTTTATATGATGAGTTAGTTAATTGTTTAGAATCTATGAGTAAGAAAATGAAGAAAGTATATTCCAAGTATAAAGAGGTTCAAAAACTCTCACATACATTTATTATTAAAAATAAAAAATTAAAATGTTAAACGCATGATTTGATAGAATTTAAGATGTGATTGTTACTGAATCAAATCTATTCATCTCTATAACAACAAAATCTTCATCTTTTTCCACCTAAGCTTGGAATAACCCTTTTTCATTATTGATATCTAAATCATATACTTTATTGTCTATTGCAAAATCATCATAACTATGCTTACAATAGCTATCAAATTTGTGGTTATTTAATTCTTGTATGCAATAAAGCATAAAAAAGATGTCCTTATCATAGTGTAAGCTTAAATCTTTAAAGCATCTCACCGACTATTCTGGAAATTTATAAATTATAGATGCTCTATGTTCTTTATCTTCTAGGATAAAAGAGTAATATAGCCCCCATTGTTTACATTAAAATCTGAGCTAGACCCTAATTGGACAAACCGAAGCATAATGTTAGCAAAATGTTCAAAACAATCCCTGATTGGACAAAAAAAAAAACTCACAGACTTAGGCTTCTATTAGTTAAATGTTGGTGTGGATTTTTTTATGATAAATTTTTTAAAATTTTATTAAAGTGGGGCCCACTCAACGCTTTAACTTTAAGTCCTTTTATATTGATCGTTTTACATAAGACAAATTTTCTTCATTACCCATCTTTTTTCTTTTCTTTCTCTATCTGTCTTTAGCATTTCCCGAACCAGAGTTGTGACAGACTATAACTGACTATCTCATTCATATCTATTTATCAAGCACCAATCTTTACAAGCTTCCATTGATCTTCCATTTTCATCAGCTAAAGGTTTTGTTTAAGGTTTTTTTTAAAGTTTTTGTGCAACTTCCAACTTCCACACTGCACCCCAAGATTGTTACAGTTCCCTTCATTGCTTACCATTAGTTTTTGTCGACGATGTAGTGTCGTCCATTTCCACAACTGCAAGGTTATTGCCTCCATATTCAAACTCCACCACAACTACAAGATAGTTGGGGTTCGAACTTGGTCCATAGGAGATGTTATCTTCCTCCCTAGATAACGTTAGCGAACTAACATTAAATTTATGTTTCATTGAATTAAAGCTTTACTAATAATTAGCCTAACAAATCCTAAGAGAAAATCTTGCCATGTAGTGATAGTTGTGCATTAGTATATATTTTTCTAAGTATTTGGCATGTGTTTCTTCCATAATAGTTTATTATTGTTGTATTTTAGGATTCATTTTGTATGTTTTCATTTAGTTTGATCTTCATTATTTTTCTTTTATATTTGATGATAATTTAGGGTAAGAATTAATTATTTTTATGTACGAATGGAGATTGAGCAACTTTAAGATTAAGTTAGAAGTCAAAATAGAAGAAGAGAAGAGGAAGCTTTCTGGTGAAAGAACCCACAATCGTGGGAATCATGCCAATTCCCATGATTGTGGGATGTTTAACCCGAGAATATATTCGGGGTTCAATTAATTTTTAGGTTTTCTAGACTATATAAGATATTAAACTCTTATGAAAGACAGAGGATGTGAGCCCTCTGTGTAGAAGAGCCATCTTGAGTGAAAAATCCAGATTTAGAGTCTTAAGGATGGTGGAGATTCAAGGATCCTCAATCATAATTGGGAAAATAGCACATCAACACCGAAATTTCTAGATTCAGGCAAAGAAGAGAAGGAGTTTTCTTCATTTAATTTTCTGTCATTTTTATCTCTTCTAGTCATTATAAAATGGAATATTTGAATGTTGGTGATGTTATAGACACCATAAGTGGCTGATATATTTTTAGGGATTACTTTTGAACTATCTTGTTAAATTCCTATTTTAATGAATTGAATGATAGATGTCTTTGATGAATGTTGATTATATACATATACCTTGCAATAAATAGAGAGATTGAGTTGGGTAATTTGTGTAGGATTGTACAATAAGAATTGGTAACCTATAGACTTACATTCATCAAGTTAATTGATTAGTTAAAAGAGAAATCTTGGCTAATTTAATTGATCACCCATAGGATAACTTAATAACTCGTTAAATTGGTGGAGTGATTTGGTAGATTAAGAGATTGCTTAATCAACTTCATTTAATTTGATTAGGGAAAATTAATTACAAATTGAGAGGGGGTAGTTAATGCATTTGAACATCTTAGGCGAGACACAATTCAATTAATAAAATAGGAGGGAGACAAGATAGGGAAAAAGTGATCTTTAGTCATTGAAACCTTGAATTCCAATTTTTTGTATTTTTGTATTATTAATTGTTCATTGTTAGTCATTTTATTTTGATTTAATTTTTTAGATTATTTCCATTAAAGAATTTCGTTTCTTAAACAAAGTTTAAAGTTAATTAAGTGGTGCCTAAGTATCAATCCTTGTGGGATTGATATTTGCTCTTTAACTATAAGTCACGACCCATATACTTGCAATTTTTTAGCATAAAACTAGTAGATTGTTTTGCACATCAACATGTTTTTAAAACCATTGTCGAATATTGTTTGTTTAGCATATTGTTTAGTTTAGATTACTTTGTTTTAAGAGTTTTCGATACTTTTCCTTGTATATTTGCAAGTGTGTGAACACAAGAAGCATGCGAAGATTGAAAAAATTTAGTGAAGATGAGTTTCCTGATATTAAATGACACAAAAGAGAGTTAAGAAGAGTGAAGCGTCGAAATCTTACACAGAGAGATATAACTAAAGAAGGAGAGCAAAGAGGAGCAAAGAGGACACTAATGGACTTCTTAAGGCTAGGATTCAGTCCTCAAGGAGTTGCGAGGCTAGTGGTTCAAGCTAACAATTTTGAGATCAAGCCGACACTCCTCAACAAATTGTAGAATAGTGTGCATTTCTGTGGGCTATCCAACGAAGATCCGAATGCCCACATTGCCAATTTTTTGGAGATTTGTGGCATGTTTCAGTTCAATGGAATGTCTGATGACGCAGTAAAATTGAGATTATTTTCTTTCACGTTGAGAGATTAGGTGAAGGCGTGGTACAATTCACTTAATTCGAGGCAGATCACTACTTGGGACCAGCTTGCCCAAGCATTCCTCGTGAAGTATTTTTTGTTGACCAAGACGACGAGGATCATAAAGGAGATCACAAATTTTTAACAGAATGATGAGGAATCTCTTTACGAAGCCTGGGAGAGATTTAAAGAGTTACAGAGAAGCTGTCCCCACCACAACCTTCCAAGGGAGTTCCTGTTGCAGATGTTTTATAATGTTGTGAATCCGAGCATAAGAGGAACTATAGATGCAGCCGCTGGAGGTTCATTGATGAGGAAGACTATTGAAACAACTCATGACCTTTTAGAGAAGTTAGCAAAAAACAGTTGCATGTGGTCAAGTGAGAGGAGTAGACAAGGGCAGAAGGAGCCAAAGGTATGATCCCGATTGACTCTGTTACTACTTTGCAGGCATAGATTTCAACCCTCACGAAATGTAAGGAGCATCTTCATGTACAGCTAAGGCGATGCAAGTACAATATGAGCTATGTTGGCAGAACAACCATGGCTCAGCTGAGTGTTTTCGGTTAGGAGCCAATGATATAGAATAGGTAAATTATCTGGGCCAGCCACAAAGAAGTAATAACCTGTACTCAAATACTTATAATCTAGGCTGAAAAAATCACCCAAATTTTTCTTGGAGCACTAATAATACAAGTAGCCAAGTGAGACTGTAAGGACCTCCTGGATTTCAACAAGATTGACTTGGATCTATAGAAAGCAAAATGGACAAGTTTATGGGGATTTTTGGTTCCAAAATGGTAGTAAGAAGAGAACCAGAAGAGAATGTTTCCTAGCCAGGAGGAAAGTCAAAAGAGGATAGAGGTAAAGTTTAATCATATTGTGAAGAACCATGCCTCATCGATCCATAACTTAGAGGTTTAAGTAGGTTAACTTGTTAATGCGTTATTTTCTAGAAGTACAGGTAGCCTATCGAGTAATAATGAGGCCATTCCAAGGGAGCAACTCAAGGCTATTACACTTCGAAGTGGCAAGTAGATGGAAGAATCAAGTGTGAAAAAGGACAGCCAAGAAAAAGAGAAACGTAAGGAGATTGAAGAAGAAAAGGAAGAAGGACGACCTTATGTACCACCACCACCCTACAAGCCCAAACTTCCGATCCACAGAGGGTGAAACAACATCAGGTGGACACTCAATTTTCCAAGTTTTTGGAGAAACTGAAGAAACTACGGATTAATTTGTCAATGGTGGAAGTTTTTGAAGGATATACTCACACACAAATGCACTTGGGAAGACAATCAGACAGTAACGTTGACGAAAAATTATAGTTCCATCATATCAACCCAAATGCCTTCAAAATTACAAGAACTAGGGAGTTTCACTATTCCATATGAAGTTGGTGATTTTGAATTTTCTAAATGTTTATATGATTTAGGTGCAAGTTTTAATTTGATGCCTTTGTCTATTTTTAGGAAACTGGGACTAGGAGAGGTTAAGCCAACATCTATACTGATTCAACTTGCAGATCAATCCATTAAAGGGCATTTAGAGTTATGGAAGACGTATTGGTAAAAGTGGACAAATTTTTAATTCATGTTGACTTTGTTATGTTGGATTTTAAAGTTGATAAGAATTGTCCATTGATTTTGGGTAACCCTTTATGAATACTAGTAGGGCATTAGTTGATGTGCATGAAGGGAAACTTATGTTGAGAATTGGTGATGGACAGGTTGAGTTTAATATGTCAAAATCTTTGCAGAAACTGATGGATGGTAATATGTGTATGAAAATTGATGTTGTAGATGAGTATGTGAAGGAGATTAAAAAGGAAGTCGATGAAGCGAATGAAGTCAATGAAGTGACTGAAGTGCACAGGGATGAGAGTGTGAAGGAAGAGGATTTATGTAAGGAAGTCGATTTAGAGAAATTGGAGAGAACTGATACACCTACACCACCTTCTATTGTTAAACCTCCCACTTTAGAGCTTAAACCCCTACCTTCCTATTTGAGATACACCTTTTTAGGAAAGAACCATACTTTACCTATCATTATCTCCAATGAATTAGATTATGAGCAAGAAGAGAAATTGGTGGAGACCATTAAGAAGAGGATGAGAGCTATGGGGTGGCAAAATTTTGATATTAGTGGGATTAGCCCTAATGTAGTGATGCATAGGATTAACCTAAAAGAAGGATGTAGAACTGTAAGAGAAAGATAGAGAAGGTTAAATCCAAATATGCAAGAGGTTGTGAAGAAGGAAGTGGTGAAACTTTTGGATGCAGGAATTACTTACCCCATTTTAGATTGTGAGTGGGTGAGTCCAGTATAGTGAGTGTCAAAGAAGGGTGGCATGATGGTGATAGAGAATGAGAAAGGTGAAAAGATTTCCACGAGGACTATCACAGGTTGTTGAGTATATATTGACTATAGGAAGCTAAATTTGGCCACCAAGAAAGATCATTTCCCTTTACCTTTTATGGACTAAATGATTGAGAGGGTGGCTAGTCATTCTTTTTATTACTTTCTTAATGGATATTTAGGGTACAATCAAATATTTATATACCCAGAAGATCAAGAGAAGAGCACTTTCACCTATCCTTACGGGACTTTTGCTTATCAGAGGATGCCTTTTGGTTTATACAATGCACCTGCTACATTCAAAAGGTACATGATGGCTATATTTACAGACATGAATGAAAACTTTATGGATGACTTCTCTATCTTTGGAGATTCTTTTGATCATTGTTTACTTAATTTAGACAGAATGCTTCAAAGATGTGAGGAGTCTCATCTAGTTTTAAACTGGGAGAAGTGTCATTTCATGGTCCAAGAAGGAATTGTATTAGGCCATAAGATTTCATACAAGGGGATTGAAGTGGATCGTGCTAAGACATAAGTGATTGAAAAGTTACCACCTCCCACCAACGTAAAAGATTTTTTAGCTTTCCTAGGTCAAGTAGGTTTCTAGAGACGGTTTATTAAGGATTTTTCCATTATTGCTCGATCCCTGACTCATTTATTAGTCAAAGATGTGCCTTTTGTTTTTAATGATGACTGTCTAGATTCTTTTAACAAGTTAAAGAAGGCACTCATAACAACACCAATTCTGACGTCGCTGGATTGGTCTCTTCCTTTTAAAATTATGTATGATGCAAGTGACCATGCTATTGGTTGTGTACTTAGCCAACAAAAGGAGAAGAGGTTCATGCTATCTATTACGTAAGTAAAACGTTAACAAGAGCATAGCTGAATTACACAACTACTGAAAAGGAATTGCTTACGGTGGTATTTTCTTGTGAAAAAATTCTTTCCTATCTTTTAGGCTTACAAGTTATTGTTTTTACAGACCATGTGGCATTTTTAACCTCTTCGCGAAGAAGGATGCCAAGGCTAGGCTCATCCGATGGGTTCTCTTGCTCCAAGAGTTCAACATTGAGATTAAAGACAAGAAGGGAGTAGAAAATGTCGTAGCGAACCACTTATCGAGGTTTAAAGGAGGACATCATGAAGAGGAAGAGGAAATTGAGGAAAACTTTCCTTAAGAGCCTTAATAATGGTAGATAATCTTTTCCTTCCTTAGTTTACAAATATTGCAAACTACCTTTTAGGTGGTATTCTTTCGTCTAATTTTTCATATCAATAAAGGAAGTGTTTTCTATTTCAATGCTCTTGTTATATTTGGGATGAACCTATACTTTATAAGATCTATGTTGACAGTTTGAATCGCAGGTGTGTCCCTGAAGATGAAATGTCTAAAATTTTAACGCAATGTTGTAGCTCACTTTATGCAGGGCATTCTGGAGCTAACAAAACTGCTACACGAATCTTAGAATGTGGATTCTATTAGCCGACCCTATTTAAAGATGCTCGAGATTTTGTGCTTAAGTGAAATAGATGTCAAAGAATGGGCAACATATCAAAGAGGGATGAGATGCCGCTTTCAAACATAATGGAAGTGGAGATATTTGATTTATGGGGCCTGGACTTTATGGGATCATTCCCATCCTCTGCAGGTAACACCTATATATTAGTTGAGGTTGATTATGTTTCTAGAAGGGTTGAGGCAATCGCCACACTAACTAATGATGGCAAGGTGGTTCAAAAGTTTATTAAGAAGATTTTTACTAGATTTGGGGTACCTAGAGCAATTATAAGTAATGGGGGTAGTCATTTTTGCAAAAAACCGTTTAAACCCTTTTGAGAAGATATAATGTTCATCATAGAGTCGCTACCCTGTACCACCCCCAAACTAGTGGCCAAGTGGAGGTGCTGAATAGAGAGCTAAAAAAGATTTTGGAGAAGACAATAAGTACTTTAAGGAAAGATTGGGCTTTGAAGCTGGATGATGCATTGTGGGCTTATAGGACAGCTTTAAAAACTCCCATAAGCACAACATCATATTGACTTATGTGTAGCAAGGCTTGCCATTTACCATTGGAGTTAAAGCATAGAGTCTATTGGGCAATCAGGAATTAAACATGGATTGGAAGCTAGTAGGAGAAAAGAGATTGTTACACCTTGATGAGTTGGAAGAATTAAGATATGATGCTTAGGAAAATGTCAAGCTATACAAAGAAAGGGCTAAGAAGTTGTATGATGGCCACATCAAGAAGAAGGAATTTAAGAGTGGAGACTTGGTACTTTTATTTAATTTAAGACTTCAGCTATTTCCCGGAAAGCTCAAGTCAAGATGGAATGGACCCTTTAAGATTCTTCTAGTATTTCCCTATAGAGCTTTAAAGCTGGAAAATGACAAGGGAGAAACATTCAAGGTCAATGGGCATTGTTGCAAGCCATATTATGGAGGGACATATCCTTTAGAAAGGTAAGTTATCTTTTTTATTTCTTAATTCTTTCGTTAATGTATGAGGAATGGTCAAGTTAATGATCTTAACTTAACATGTTTGTTTTATTTTGATTGTTCATGTTAACTTGTTTGTTTGATTTTTTCAGTTATGATTAGGTTTAAATTGAGTTTACTTAATGTTTATTTAGATTTTGTTTGAAATTCAACTTGTTTTCTCTTCAAATATTTTGTTGGTGAGATTATTTTGATGTGTTTATAGGATGTGGGAACATTAAGAATGCATGCTAAGCTTGGAAAAAGGTTTAAGAGTGAGGAAATTACACCAACCCACGATTGTGGGAATTGGTAAGTTTCCCACGACCGGGGGAAAACTCTCCAGAAAGTTTCTAGAGAATGAACCCACGATCGTGGGAATTGGTGTGATTCCTATGACCGTGGGAAATCTCTCTAGAAAGTTTTTGGAGAGAGAATCCACGATCATGGGAATCCCATCCGAGGGTAATTTTAAATTTCCCTCCCCTCTTCTTCTTTTGTTCACTCTTCAAATTTTCACACCCTCTCTCTCTAACCCTATGAAACTCCCTCTGTAACTCTCTAAAATCCTTCATTTTACACCAGAGTCTTGGAATTTTCTTTATCTCTTTTTATAAATCTTTCAATGCTTTACTCTTATCATGTATTAATCATTAAAAAATATAAGGATTTAGTTAAGATTTTTCTCTCTCTCTCTAAAAACAAATTCATCTCTCTTTCTTTTATTGTTGCAGGTTTTCATCTTCCAATGGCTCTAAAGAAGATGACAGCTTGGAAACCAACCAACGAATTGCACCTTCAAGTCTCTGGTAAAGGTAAACCCGATTTGGTGGTAACTTTTTGTGCCCCATTCCCTATTTATTCAAAGGATGAAGGTATGTGTTTCCGAGACCTTAAAGATAGGGAATTGATTACTCCTCAATACCTTGATTTTGAATTACTAGAAATCATAGGAGTGAGGTGAAATGTGAAGTGATTAGCTATGAACGTAGGTTGGAATAGATTCATTCGTTTTGATATGCCTATTTACCCTATGATGACTATAGAGTTTTTCACTACAATATGCTATACTCCTAAAATGGATGTATTCTAGTTTAGGTTAGCTGGCGATGTTCATAAACTTGATTATCATGTCATTCGTGTACTCTTTGATTTATCAAATACAAAAATTTTAGATGATCACGATGACTTTGATGTGGATAATTACTAGAAAACTATAACGGGTGAAGCAAATTTTGACTCTCGAAATGCACCAAACACTTTAATCCGAAGCATCAAGAATTTACTTTTGCATAAATTTATGTGTTTAATGGTTTTCAATAAAGTTGAAAGTAATATATGCTCGACCAAAGAACTTTTCTTTCTTTGGTGCATAGATCGAAAAATAAAAAACAATACACCTTATCAAATTTTTCGGTCAATAGTGAGTATTGTGAATAAAAAGAGCTCTTATTTTGGCATGTCTCATGTTGTTACTGCTTTTGCTCTGTTTTATAACTATAATATGGATAGTGTATGTACAACTTAATACGATATGTTTGACATATCTTATTTGAGGTGCTCTGAAAGTTTGGAGCTCCATTCTATGGAACTCTGAAATCCTCATACGTGTACTGTAGTAAAAAATAGGAAGGGCAAAGATACGGCTGATTCCTGACCCTCTACATCCCAAGCAGTTCGGAAGCCCGAAGAAGAAGCAGTGGAAGAGGAACCAACTGCACTAGCAGAGTTCAACAGATTTCAACAAATTCTTGACCAGATGGCCTCCAATCAGTAGCTAATGACATCATAAATTAATGAACTCGGCACCCAAAAGAGGCAAGTCCACAAGGAGCAGCGATACTTGAAGAAGTAATTCCTCAAGTTCTTTCAGAGGAATAATTTTAAAGTTCCTTTTGCCAACACCGTTGCCACCATAATCTCCATAAGCTTTTCTCACCCTAAACTTTTAAATTTTGTCGATTTCTTTTGTTTGGTTTCATGTCTTTTGTTTCGTTTTATTTTTTTTGCTTGGTTTGCTGTCTTTTGTTTGGTTTGATTTCTTTTGTTTGGTTTCATATCTTTTGTTTGGTTTTATAGGTTTTGTTTAGCTTGCTGTCATTTTTTTAGCTTGATGTCATTTTCTTTATTTTGTGGTGGCCTTGTCACATTGAGGACACAGTGTTCTTTAAGAATGACGAGGTAACACTTATGTTGTCAATTGCATCGTGTTAATCACTGTTTGCATTTTCTTAAATAGGATGCATGTTTAGGCATATCATGTTGTTTTATGTTAAGCAATGGAACTGTACTTGAATCATTTTGATCGATATTGCCATGAGATCTGGTTGGAATTATATTGAATGCATGCTTGAACTTAGATTAGGCTACTTGAGTAAAAAGTGAAGCATATTGCGTGATGAAAAGTAGTTGGTTACATAAGCTTACTCACAATTCGACACTTGAGCTATGAGATAGTGTAGAGATGCATAATGAATTTTCATTTGAGCCAATGTGAGGATTGAGCCTATATGACTCCATCTATAGTCATT
>JANZXP010000196.1:16121748-16161454 GCA_027576715.1 Erythroxylum flavicans | reverse complement strand
GTTGATTAGATGATGGAGATGCAAGCAAAGATCGACAATTTGACGTGACAACTCAATGGTATAAAGGCATCATCCTCTGCTCAAGTTAAGGCCATGTAATTGAAGTGTGAGTTATGTGGTCAAGTAGATCATGATACTATAGACTACTATTTGATGAGAGAGGGCAACTTGGAGCAAGTGAACTATATGGGGGCACAATATCGATAAGGAGGGGGAAACAATCCCTACTTCAACACTTATAACCCCGGGTGGAAAAATCACCATAATTTTTCTTGGTCAAATAACAATAGTGAAGGAAAATTCAAGCCTTAGGGAAATCTAAGAAAAAGCTAGCTTGATGGAGTCAAAGCTGGAAAAAATTTTAGATAAGCTTGGAACTTTAGATAATGCACAAAAGAAGTTAGAAGAGAAATTTGAGCGAGTCACTAAGGATTATGCTTTTTCCATTCATAATATAGAAGCCCAAGTGACTCAATTGTCAAATGCCTTTCCTATGCGTAACACTTCGGGAACAAAATCAAGGAAGCAATTAAAGGCTATCACACTTCGAAGTAGGAAGGAAATTGAACCACCCACAAGGACAATAGAGGAGCCTGTCCAGCCAGTTGAGAAGAATCAAGAAAAGGAGAAAGAAGTGGACATGAGTGAATATCTTCCATATGTTGCACCTATGCCATATCAACCCAAGGTACCTTTTACTCAACGATTACAAAAGAAGAAGTTGCATGAACAATTTGTAAGGTTTGTTAAAAAGCTAAGGACGCTATAGATAAATCGTTCCTTTGTAGAGGAATTATAACATATGCTAAAATATGCAAAATTTTTAAAGGAAATAGTGTCAAAGAAGCATACTTGGGAAGATAATCAGAGGGTAACCCTAAATAGTACTTGCAGCTTAATAGTCACAAGTCAAATGCCTTTGAAACTAAAAGATCCAGGAAGTTTTACTATACCTTATGTGGTTGGTGAATTAGAATTTATGAAGTTTTGTGTGATCTGAGAGCTAGCATCAATCTTATGCTTTTGTCAATATTCAGGAAGTTAGGATTGGGAGAGATCAAGCCCACATCAATGCTAATTCAGTTGGCTAATCAATCCATTAAGAAACCGTATGGAATAGTGGAAGGCGTTCTGATGCAAGTGGATAAATTCATTATTCCTATAGATTTTGTAGTTCTAGATTTTGAAGAAGATGAGAATTGCCCATTGATCTTAAGTTGAACATTTATAAACACAAGAAAAGCTATAATTGATGTTCATGAAGGGAAATTAACATTTCGAATAGGCGAAGATCAATTTGAATTCAACATGAATAAGGCTTTAAAGAATTCAATAACGAGTAGTGCATGCATGAAAGTTGAAATTATGGATCAAAATGAGCATAAACAAGTTGAGAGTTGCATAATAGAAGTGTAGTCATTAGAAGCTGAGGCCGACAATGAACACCAAATTCCTGAATCTAAAGAAGATGATGAGTTGGAAGAGGCAGATGTTCCAGTCCATTAAGACAAATTAGTTCAAACCGAAGCACCCACACCACTATCTTCAGAGAAACCTCCGATATTAGATCTTAAGTCTTTACCTGCACACCTCAGGTATGCTTTTTTGGGTAAAGGTCAAAAGCTACCAATATTAATATCCAACTAATTGAGTGAAAAACAAGAGCATAAGATGGTGGAAGTTATTAAGAAGCAGATGAGAGCCATTGGATTGGAAATTGCTGACATTCGAGGAATAAGCCCGAATGTTTGCATGCACCGAATAAACTTAGAGGAAGAATGTAAAACGATGCGAGAGCATCAACGGAGACTAAACCTCAATATGAAGGAGGTGGTCAAAAAGGAGATCATAAAACTCCTAGATACAGGAATAATTTATCCCATCTCTAACAGTGAATGGGTCAGCCCAGTACAATGTGTACCTAAAAAGGGAGGAACGACAAGGAATGATAGTGATAGAGAGTGAAAGTGGAGAAGTAATTTCAACCAAAACTTTCACAGGGTGGAGAGTATTATAGATTATCACAAACTCAACTTAGTGAATAAGAAAGATCACTTTCCTCTACCATTCATAAGCCATATGATAGAAAAGGCATCTTGTCATTCATTCTATTGCTTTTTAGATGGATATTTGCTCTATAATCAGATCTTCATCTACCCTGATGGTCATGAGGAAACCGCATTCACTTGCCCCTATGGGACCTTTGCATACAGACAAATGCCTTTTTGACTTTGCAATGATCCAGTAATATTTCAGAGGTGCATGATGTCAATCTTTGCTTACATGATCGAAGACATAATAGAGGTGTTTATGGATGACTTTTCAGTCTTTGGAGATTCCTTTGACTCGTGTCTAACTAATTTGATATTAATGAGAATTTCCTCGATGAAACTATAACATTACTTGAGAGTTTGACTATACCGTAGTTTGCAGATATCACCAATTATGTGACCAGTGGTAAACTTCCATCAGATGTCTCTTACCAACAATGGAAGAAGTTCTTGCATGGCTGTAACCATTATATATAGGATAAACCAACCTTATATATAGCGAGTGCCAACTGGTTAACTCGATGTGATGTTCCGAATGAGGAAATGTCAGATGCTCTTAAGCAATGTGATGAAGGGCAATATGCTGGGCATTATAGAGCCAACAAAATGGTGGCTCGGATACTAGAGAGTGGATTTTACTGACTGCAATTATTTAAGGACGCACAGAGCTACGTAGCACAATGCGATCGATGCCAGAGGATAGGTAATTAACATTTCCAAGAGGGATGAAATGCCTTTATCTAACGTTCAAGAGGTAGACGTCTTCGATATCTGGGGCATTGATTTTATGGGTCCATTCCCATATTCAATGGGGAACATGTATATTTTATTAGGGTTTGATTATGTTTCCTGTTGGGCCAAAGTGGTAGCATCTCCAACTAATGATGGCAAGGTAGTGCAGAAGTTCATTAAATAGTTGTTTAATCAGTTTGGAGTGCCACGTACAATTATAAGTGACGGAGGCGCACATTTCTGCAACAGAGCTTTTGATGCACTCTTAAAAAGATTTGGAGTGCACCACCATGTTGCCACACTGTACCATCCGCAAACCAGTGGCTAAATGGAAGTTATTAACTATATGCTGAAACAAATTCTAGAAAAGACAACGAATAACTCCCGTAAGGATTAGACAGCAAAGCTAGATGATGCCTTATAAGCCTATAGGACAACTTTTAAAACACCCATTGGAACAACTTCGTATATACTCTTTTACAAGAAATCTTGTCATTTGCCGGTCAAATTAGAACATAAAGCATACTAGATGATTAAAGCATTAAACTTTGACTGGAAGCGACCCGGCAAAAAGAAACTTCTCCAACTGGACAAACTTGAGGAGTTTCGTTTAATGCTTATGAGAACGCCAAACTTTACAAAGAGAAGATTAAGAAATGGCAAGATGCTCATCTCAAGAAAAAGAAATTCAAAGTAGGAAACACTATTCTGCTACATAACTCCCGATTGAGGCTATTTCTAGGGAAGTTGAAGTTTACATAGAGTGGGTCATTTACAGTGATTCAAGTTTTTGATCATGGAGCTCTCAAATTAGAAAATACTAATAAGGAGACTTTTAAGGTTAATGGGCATCGGTGCAATCTGTCTTTTGGAGGAGTAATTCCCAAAGATAAGGAAATTATGCCCTTGTCTCCAAATAATTGGAAATTATGTCCTTATCTCCAAATAATTTAAAATGTCTTTTTGAACGAAAGGTTAACCTAAGGACCATAAAGCAGCAAAATTTAGATTTTGTTTGAAAAAGTTAGGGATAGTTGGATTTATTTTCAAAAAAATGTGAACGATGTATGTGAACTCTCAGTCTCACACTATCAGCACCTCCATCTCCTTATGATTTTTGTCTAACCTAATTTTTCTTTTCCAAATTAGCCTTTAGTTTTATTTTATTTCTGATTTTATTTTTATTTCTATTTTATTGTTAGTTGTGTCTTTTTTTACTTTAATTTTGTCTTTCCCTTCATTCATGTGGTTGTGTGTGTGTCCTTCTCACAATGAGGATAATGTGTTGTTCAAGTGTGGGGAGGGATTGTGTCTTTTGCATTTAAATGTGATTTTGCATAACGTATGATAGCTATTAGGTTACAATGTGTGAAGTGTGTGAATATGTCAATAGCTTAGATTAAGTGAAATTCATTTAATTTTGGACATAGTCGATTTGGTTGTGAACGATCATTAGCTTGCAAAATTAGTGAATTAAAAGGTCTTTCGATAAATATACAACCTAATTAGGACTTAGGCTAAATTTAGCACCCTCTAGATTGTCACATTCATTCATAATTTGAGATCTTTTAACTTAAGTGGCTTACCTAGTGTTTTTCATGAAAACGAATACCTAAAAGTAATAAGGTAGGTAATAAAAAAAAGTTTTGCTTAATAAATCACTATTCTGTTGACCTTCAGGTTATGAATAGAGCTAGTAGCCAGTTGAAAACATGATAATAGCTAAGTAACCGGATCGACACGCATCACAAATGTGTGCCTTCGTGTAAAAAGGCTATCGTGATGTTTCAACCATGTTGTTTATTAAAATGATTTAGTTAAGTAACCTGAACGACATTCATCACAAATGTTTGCCTCTGAGTAAAAGACTAAGTCTAAGTTTAATTAAATAAATGAAAAAAAGTGTGTGTAATCTTAATAAAAACCTACCAGACTTATAATAAGCTTGAATTTTCATAAAAATATACTTAGGAACAGTTACAAAGTCTGAGGGGCCAAAAATTTTTTAATATGTGTGTACAATTAAAAAGGGTAAATAAGTTAACACTTAGGTCTCGATTAAGTTATATATTTAGTTCAAAGCTCTTAGACACATATTTTGCCTGTTAATGATTTGACATAACTGAATGATGGTGTTCAAGATTAAATTCATTTCATAAAGATCAAAGCCATTGCCTCATTATTGCATTGCGTGCATTATGTTTGCTGTGTGTTGTTGTTTTATTTGCTTATGGGCAAGCAAACATTTAAGCATGGGAATACTAATAGTTGTCAATTGCATGATATTTTAGGGTTTAATTTGTTATGTATTTCGGGTGAAACTAAGTGTTGAGTGTGTGTATGGTGTTAGTTTATATGTTTAAGTGTTTTTATGGGTTAGATTAAGTCATTGAGCTTAAATGTTATATTTTTTAGAAACCATGATGCATTTGGTAGTGTTTCAGGATAAACGAGGAAGAACAGAGAAAATTCGAAGAGTTTTGGGCCAAAGACCTAGCAATAGTAGCTAGGCTACAATCATGCACATGGGGACGATTGTGACAGAAAGTCTCCAAGTCAGGCCACGATCATGCAAATTGGGCTACGATTGTGACAGAAAGGTTAAGGCGTTAGCCACAATCGTGGTAGGTAGGGCCATGATCGTGGCCTGCGTCAGTCTGACAGAAAAAATCAAAATTTGTAAGATTTTATGGACCGTTTCGACCCCGACTTTGACCTAGAGCCTCAAAAATATAAATAGAACATTACAGGTCAGAGGTAGTAGTCTTTGAAGAGCCTAGAGAGTCATACAGGAGAGCTTAATTCAACCAATTCTGAGAGAAAACTAGTGAGCAATCAAGAGATTGAGGAAGGAGACAAAAGAAGAGAAACACGAAGAAGAGCTTGACACAACATACTTCCTGTCGCCGTCTCCCCTGCTCCGTTCTCGACATATGTTCCATTTATTTATGTTTTATTCATATGTAGGATTGAAATAGGTGTTGAGAATCATTTGCATTGACTGTTAAGTTTGTGTTTATACTCACCTTTGGATCTTGATTTTTGAGATTAATAAAAATCAATTGATTTTGTTTTATTGATTTAATTATGATTTCAATTATGCTCTTAATAACTTGGCAATAAACTGAGAGGGTGAGCCAGGTAAAAATAGTCAATTTGGGCTAACAAGAGTTAGGCGAATTGATAGGTTAAGAATTAAATCATACCGGTAGAATTATGTAACGGGAGATCGAGCACAGGTTCGTGGTAAGTAAAGACAACTTAGAACTAATTTTGGTTTTGGGCCAATTGTGAATCGAGAGATCGTAATTCCATAATTTAAATTAGGGATCATCAATTAGTGTTAAGAATTATAACTCGAGAGAGAGTAATTCACCCTAGGACCACTTAGACTTGCTAAGTCAGTGATTGCATAATTAATTAGGTTTCCATTAATTTCGAATCAAAATCCCCTTTCTCTCACTTGGTGATTTCTAAGTTAATTTCGGATTGGGTTATGTGATTGCTATTTTGTTTACACTTTGGCACTTTAAATTCTCATAATTGATTGTTAATTGATTTAATTTGTGTATTAGTTATTTATTTAGAATTACTATAGTTTAGGACAACCTTAGATTTTAGGACTATATTAGACATCCTTATGGGATCGACACCTTAGGTACTACAAGAACGACCCATGCATTTGTAGAATTTACCAAGGTTATAAATAGTAAAACTTAGCACGTGTAACCTTGCGATCAATATTTCTGAATGTGTGTGCTTAACAAATGACAACTTTGAGTGGTCATCCAAACTAAGTTTTTCCCTATTAAGCTTTCAAGCTTAGCATGGGTGTTAATCTGTGTAGGTGGGTGTTAATCTGTGTAGGTCCAAGTCATAGGAGTGAGGTATAGGGAACATTTGCAGGGACTAAGGCTAACAGATAGAAGTAAAAGTACTTATGGAAGGTGTTTTTAGTTAAATATGATTATGCATATAATGGTTAAAAGAAATTTTATGTTTTCTTATGGATTACCATGTAAATGTAAAAATGTATTACTATTGTTAAATGATAATGTTAATCAATAGGGAGTTTTGTAATGTGTATATGCATAGCATTGAGTAGAATTATATACCTTGAATGCATGTACTAGGATTTGGTTTTTATGTGTGTGGATGGTTCTAGGTTCCGTAAAGGAGGTGTTATACTTTGTGGTATCAGAGCATACTTTAGGCAGTTTTGACTAATAAGAGTCTAGTAATATGTGATATGCTTTGGTTTTAGTGTTGGCCTAATGTAGATGTCCTTGTTTTTTTATAAATAGTAGAGATGGAAAGATATTGTAAGGCTAATGAGGAGTTAACTAATAGTGTGGTGGGGAGAGACAATTGGTTTTGGGTCCTCATAAGCCTCCAAAGAGTGCGTGATAGAATGTTATCAGTAGATCGACTAGCCTAAGATATGCGTGTGATTAGTCCATTGTTCCATAATGTATATATGAATAAAGTGTATAGAGATTGCCCTATTTTGGTCCATAGGAAATAGCTTGCAGATGATCTAATAGAGTTACTTGTCCATGAATTTGAATTAAACTTGGGCATAGATTGGTTATCCAAAAACCAAGCTGTAGTTGATTGTGGGTTGAAAACAATTGTGTTTAAAGATTCTAATGGTTTAGAAATAGTGGTGCATAGTATTATGTCTAATGATTTGATTAATGTAATATCAGCCATATAAGCAAGAAGTGTTCTTAGAAAGGGTTGTGAGGCATATTTGGATTTAGTACTTATTTCCAAAAGGGAGAAGGTAAACTTACGAGACATACTAACAACAAATGAGTTTCCTTACATGTTCCCAGAAGAGTTACCAGGTTTGCCAACCAAAAAGAGGTAGAACTACCTATTGAGATTGTATTTGTACTGATCCTATTTCACGAGAACCTTATACAATGGCTCCTATAGAGTTAAAAGAGTTGAAGATTTAATAATAGGAGTTTTTTGATAAGGGTTTTCTCCGGCCTAATGTATCACTGTGGGGATACAAGTATGAATTTCGAGGAAAAAATTCTTTTTAAGGGGAAGAGAAATGTTGCACCCCAACATATAACCTAAAAGTATTATAGCATGTTTATGGAGTATTAAGAAGTGAACATAATGAATTAAGTATATCTAAGTATAGTAAGAGATACAATGGTACTTATGTAAAAGACAAGGTTAAATGGATAATTTGTTCATTTCAACATGAACACACCTTTGTAATTTGGGAATATATTACTTTTTATAAATCTAAATTGGATTATTCTAATTGGAACGTAATCTAGAGACATATATCTAAAACTTAAATAAAGGAACATAAATTTTATTCTGCCTCTAAGATTTTTGAATTTTGGTTTGAAGTTGAGTTTTGGCTATTGCCCTTGTTTTTGAACAACCTGTAGTTTTTGGGGTAAACTCTCGATATAATTAACCAAATTGTATGAAATTTATGTCATTAGAAAATTAAGACATAGGGAACTGAAATTAATTGATAAGATCATAGGAAAATGAGGGACTTAAAGTAAGAAGAAGGACTGATACACAATTTTGCTAAAGTCAACTCATAGACCAATAAGATTAAAGCATATGTGTCAAATAGAAATGTAACACATAGTCCAATAGAATTGTAAGACATGGTCCAATAGAATTATAATGCATAGTCTAATATAATTTTAACATATGGTCTAATAGAATTGTAACACGTGGTCTAATGGGATTGTAACATATGGTCCAATAGGATTGTGACATATGGTTTAATGGGATTGAAACATATTTCTAAGAATAGAAAATTCATAAAAAAGGGATATGGAGACGGGAGATAGATGAAACTTTTATGGCTTTTCATATTTTTCTCCTCTCCATTTCACCTTCTCCATCCCATCATTTTTCACTTGGTGATTCACGGAAAGCCAAAGAGGAAGGGAAGGAAAAGCATTAGAAGAACTACTTTGCCAATTTTAAGGTTTGGGACTTCACTTAGTTAATTTCTATATTTATGTATGATTGAATAACTATAAAAGATTTATTTAGATATGGAATTGTTTCTAGGTTGTTGCTTTAGTATTATTTTGGTGTTATCTTGGATAGAATTGGTTGAATATGACAAGAGAGTATTGTGTAGTGGAATTTTTTTCAAGTTCGTTTGAGTCAGTCATATTGTTTGAGTCATAAGTCAGCCTACAAATCTCCAGACTATGTGATTTTAGTTGCATGTGAAACCTAAGACATAGTGATAAATATATCTACAAGAGACTCTGACTTAATTCTATCTCTATGACCTTGGAAATTGAGGTCGAAACAAGTGACCTGATGTTACCCCTATTTTGGATCATCTTTTGATATTTTGCTTATATCTCATGATTTAGAAGTCCAAATGATCTGATTGTTAGTGATATAAAAATTAAAGACATAAAGAAAAAATTGTCTAGAGGACCTCAAAACCCAATTATGACCTTTTCTATGTGCATATTAAGGAACAATTATTAGTATGAATGGAGAGAGTGTCTCTCACGACCATGGCATTGTTTTTGTTTTTGATTTTTTATCGAATCTTATCCAAACCTTTTTGAATATGTATGAGACCTTTCAAACACTTCCAAATAAATTAAATAGGACTTACCATGTGTGAATTGGGTGATTGAAAAATATAATTTAATATTAAGCATAATGCATTCCAAAGAAAACTTACATGTACATAAATGATTTGTATGCATATTTGTTACTCATATATGTACAATATGTTTATAAAAGTGTGATTTTGACACCCTTCTAATGGAGATAAGTTATTACTTACATGTATAAACATAGATACAAATTTTATGACTTGAAATGTTTATCATATCATTTGTTAGTATATGAATTGTGAAATTTGAAAATGGCTAAAGGAAATGTTATAGTGTATGCTCTATTGTCTTGGTTGTGGATAGATAGGCATGCCTATATGGTTACATTGTAGCTGCTACAGTTCAACACCACTAGTGGCTACAGTTTCATACCTTTGGGTACCCACAGTTCAATACCTTCAGGTATCCACAGTTAAATACTTTCGAGTATCCACAAATTGGTATCTTCGAATATCCACATCACTCGTTATCCACACCCACAGAAACTATGCAAGCTTAAAACAAAAAGGAAACTTAGCAGTCATAAGTAAGAAATAATGCATGATAACCTGAATAATTGTATTGATGAGCATTAGTATTGGTTGTAATGGTGAACTGTATTGATGTGCAATTATATTGATAATCTATTTCAATAAGTGTTGAATATCAATAATTGGCTTATAAATGTTCATTTTCGGTATATGGATAATATCTTAAAGCATATTTGCATTATGTACTTTGATTATGTATGCCATCATTGATTACATGAGCATTGAATATCAATGTTTGGTTCATGAATGTGAATTTATGGTATATGAGTTGTGATATTTCTAAATGTGTGTGCCTAACATATGGCTGCTTTAAGTGGTCATCCAAACTAAATGTTTCCCTACAGGTGTTAATCCATATAGGTCCAAGTCATAGGAATGAGGTATAGGGAACATCTATAGGGACCAAGGTGAATAGATAGAAGACAAAGTACTTATGGAAGGCGTTTTTAGTTAAATATGATTGTATATGTAATGGTTAAAAGAAATTGTATGTTTTCTTATGGATTACCATGTATATGTAAAAATGTATTACTCCTATTAAATGATAATGTTAAGCATTGGGGAGTTTTCTAGTGTGTATATGTAGAGCATTGAATAGAATTATGTACCTTGAATACGTGTACATGGATTTGGTTGTTATGTGTGTGGATGGTTATAAGTTCTATAAAGGAGGTATTACAAGGCATTCCTTATTGTTTATGAGCTATATTAGCCAAATAGCCTACCCCATTTGTATGAATTTTCCTTTGTTGACCCCCTTTGAGCTTTATTAGCCTTTTTTTTTGTATAAACCACATAACATGCTTTTAAACCTAACCAAATGTCCTAGGCCAAGCCTTAAAACTAGTAGAGCATTTGTTAATTCTTGATGATTGTGATTTTGCAAAAGCCTAAGTGTGGGGGTATCCATACATATAGGTTGGTTATAGTTTTCAAAATGCCATATTATGAATTACCATGTTGATGTAGCTTCTATCACTGTTCTATTGAAAACAAAAAGAGAAAAGAAAAGCAAAAAAAAGTATGGGTTCGAATAAAAGTATCAAAAAGAAAATATAATTGTTTTAAAAAGTTATTGTTTACTAGTTTATCCTTGTTATGTTATATTGAATGGGTGGTTTGAATATATTGCATATGAGGCTGATGTTATTTTGGATGAAGCACCCTTTGTGTTATATTCGTGTGGTTTATGGTGTAGGAGCTAAACTGAGTTGTGAAATATAATTGTTGTATTCATCATAGCTGACGATACCTAGTTTTGAGTGAATGTTAACTTGTGCACTTGATATCTTATTGAGTGTTACTTTTACTTCACGAGCTTGATGGCTTTTATGCTATATTATCAAAAATACATCTCATCTTATCCTTCCCCACATTACAACCTAAGAAAAGTCTTTTGATTCATAATTATGCATGTGACATTTAGTGGTGGAGAAAAGAAATGATATGTAAAGTTGTAGATGATCATGAATGGTGTTTGAGTGTACCTGTGGAAATCAATAGCAAGTCATGATTAAGTTCTCTTGTCTTGTTAATATCAATACTCTCTTTTCAAATTGTTATTGTTTTTATGGTGATTGAATCGGGTTTTTATATAGATGATCTTAGCACGTTATTTGGATTGTTCTATTACAAACCTATTGCTAAAATGTTGAATGTAATTTGTAATAATTACATTTGATGTTTGTTAGTAGCATATAATGATCTTAAATCGTTAGCAACAATGTAACTTTGGTTAGATAACCCGAATGTGTGAGGTTACTGCCTATATTGATCATTTTCTACTTCATAATGCGGTTGCAAAATTGAATATAGAGATCGTATCCTAGGTTATTCGGTGACTAGGTTTAATTAACGATTGTATCTTAATTAAACACTACCTATGGGAAAACTGAGATTAGTAGAATGTATTGTTAGTCTCCGATCAATAGTTCGAAGAGAGGTATGAAGATGTTAGGGTGATGGGATATGTTTAATCGTGTTTAGTTCGAGATTGATCCTATAATTGGACTTTACTTATATTCGACACTTTAATCATTTTCGATTGTTTACTATAATTTGTTTTTGCTAGTTTACCTTTACGTTATTTTCTAAAATGTCTAAAACCTAAAAACCCCCCTTTTTATTTTCCTTGCATCAATTAATTTTGTCATGGAAATTAACCGACCATTCCCTGTGGATACGATCCCGACTCAATACATTCACAAATTTAGTTTGCTGAGTTAGGTAAATTTTGCAGTACAATCGACACGCGCTATTAAACATGTGTCTAAGACTAGAAACTTCATTAAAAGTGGAGTTGAATAGTGGGAGAGGGATGTTTATATAACGTTTAACTCCAAAATTTTCTTTTCTTATCTCCTCTGCATTCCATCTACTTAATCACATCATTTTGTATAAGGAATCAAACTAATCCTAGGTGAAAATTAAGGTAAAAGTTAGTGTTTTTTCTTCTCATCTCCATCTTTTCTTGCTTTGATTATGAGGATCTGGAATTATAAGGTTGTATATGAGAATGAGATATGTATTTGTGGTATTTCTAGTTGGTGAATCAAGCAAAGCTAAGGGGGAATAAAAGGGCGAGGATTAGAAGAACAGCTAATTGACAAACTTCAAGGTTTGGGACTAGACTTAGTTAATTTATATATATGTGCATATTTCAATATGTACAAAAATTGATTTGGACTTGAAATCATTTTTGAACTGGTGTCTTGGTGTTACTTTGCTAGGAATTGGTTGAATATGACAAAGGAGAGCAACGTTTAGTGAAATTTTATATTAGGCTCTCGGTTTACTTGAATCAATTTTGACCATAACTAGGCTTATAGACCTCTAAATTAGGTTATTCCAATTGGAGATGAAATGAAACTAAAAATATCTAGATGAGACTCATACTTAATTCTGGCTTTATGACATTGGAAATTGAGATTAAACATGATGACCTGATGCTGCCCCTGTATTGGAGCATCTTGTGATGTTTAGTGCATATCTCCTGGTTTAGAAGTCGAAATGGTTTGATTTTTAATGCTATGGAAACAAGAGATATAGAGAGACAAATGTTTACAAGATATTAAAGTCTAAGTTGAATGTTTGCTATGTGAAAATTGATAATTTTGTAATTGCATGTTTTTTTGGGTTGAATTTGCTATTTATTTAGTGTGAATTTGAGTGGTGTGTATGCATTTAGGGTGTAATTATGTTAGTTTGTGTGTTTCAATGTTTTTATGTGTTAGATTAAGTCTTTGAGCTTAAATTTTATATTTTTTAGGTGTCCTGATGCGTTTGTTAGTGTTTCAGGGTAAACAAGGAAGAACGACGAAGATTTGAGGAGTTTTGGTCTAAAGCCATAAACCACAATCGTGCATGGTAGGCCACGATCATAATAGAGAGCGTCAAGTCAGGCCATGATCATACACATTGGGGAGCTTTCACACTAGCCATATTTTGGAAAAACCCTAAAGAGTTTTGAGAGATTGAGGAAGGAGCGAAGGAAGAGAGACAAAGAGATGAAGGTTGATGCAACGTACTTCTCGAGGCAGGTGGTTTCCCACAGTTGCTGCATCCACGATCCGTTTCGACAATAGTTTCTTTGTTTATTTCAATTTTATTTATGTATAAAATTGGGATATTTATTGAAATTGCTATTGTTGAGTGTTGATTATTGTCTATACTCACCTTTGAGTTTTCAATTCTTGAGATTAATAAAGATTAATTAGTTGGGCTTTCTTTTGATTTAATTGTGATTCAATTTCTGCTCGTAACAATTCGGTAATAAACTGAGAGGGTGAGCCAAGTGAAAATAATCAATTTGGGCTAACGAGATTTAGGTGAATTGATAGGTAAAGAATTGGATCGAACTAGTAAAGTCATGTAACGAGAGAATAAGTATAGATTCCTGGTAGGTTAATAGAAAATTTAGAACTAATTTAGGTTTTGGGTCAATCACAAATCGAGAGATCGCAATTCCATAATTTAAATTAGGGATCATCAATTGAGGTCAAGAATTATAACTCGAGAGAGGATAATTCACCCTAGGACCATCTAGATCCATTAAGTCGAGAATTGCATAATTGATTAGAGTTTCATTAATTTCGAATTGAATCCCCCTTTCTCTCACTTAATAGTTTCTAAGTTAGTTTTGGAATTTGGTTGTGTGGTTTGTTTCTGTATTTAGATTTCTTTAACTCAATTCTTGAAATTAATTGTTTGATTAATTTATTTTCAGCACTATTTTATTCCTTTTAAATTATTGTAGTTTAGTACGACGTTAGATTTTAGAACTAGTTTAGCCCTCCTCGTGGGATCGATACCTTAGGTACTACGTAAATGACCCGTGCGCTTGTGGAGTTTACTAAGGTTATAAATATTAAAACTTAACATGTGTAACCTTGCGAACAAGTTTTTGGCATTGTTGCCACCGGGGAAGGTAACATTTAGTCTATAGTTTAAGACGTTAGCTCAGATTTGATTTTTTGGTTTTTATTTTCATTTAATTCATTTTATTTCGGAATCATGCTCTTGCATGAACACAAGAGTCACGAGAGGTTCGAGTCGTGAAGCTAAAAAGACAGATTTAGATATAACATGATTAGAATGAACCGTGAGGAAAGCTCGGTGAGAGTGAGAAGATTAGATCAAGAAATCACAAATGGCCAAGGGGAAGCTAACCCTAGAAGGTAATAACCCTCATGGACTTCATGAGTCCAGGGTTTAACCCAGCGAACCAAGGAGTGGCTAGATCGCCTGTTCAAGCAGTCTGATTCGAAATCAAGCCAGCCCTCCTAAATATGTTTCAGCAGAACATCCAATTTTATGGACTGATGAATGAAGATCCAAATGCACATATTGTTAGTTTCCTCGCGATCTGTGATACTTTTCAATATCACCAGATGTCGGAGGATGCTATTAGGATTGAAGTAAATCATTTATTAATATAGAAATCATGTATAATATGCAAAATACACAAAAAAGGGGTTGAATTGTGTTAAATCATCTAAGATATGAATCTTTAAAATCTTTTTGATTTTCTTAACAGATTCAGATGATTACAACTTTAAACAATGCACTTAATTTTGATGAGTAATGCAATAACGAAAATTAGTATCTATTCTTCTAACAATAAGAAAATTAAAAAGGTAAGAGTTAGAAAATATGACACCGTGATTTATACTTGTTGGAAAAGACCTCTCGATTGAGCCCACAATGGAGTCAATTCAAGTAACTTGACGAGTATTTCCATTCCCAATTGCGCAGCAGCGAGAGTTATATGCAAAGGGGGAAGTAGAAAAATTGTAAGAAATTGAGCATAACAAGATCGAGGAAGTGGCAGTCTAAATACAATCAAAGCTCAAACTACTAGAGTCTGTCAAGAAGAAGGTTGAGGAGCAACCACTGGAAGCAAACCCCAACATAGTGATGAAGAAAGAGGACCTAGGGGACTTTTTCACCCTTATAGTATCAACAACATTATTATAGACAGGACATTTGCGGACTTAGGTGCAAGCATAAATATGATGCCCTATACTTTCAGTCTAAAATTGCGGTTAAGAGAGTTAGTGCCCACCAAGTTTTTGGTTAAGATGGTCGATAGAACGTCACATAGATTGATGGGAATCATAGAAGATGGGAATCATAGAAGATGTGAAATTAAAGGTTTGTAGATTTATCTTTCCTACGGATTTCTATGTGTTGGACATCAGTGAAGATAAGGACACTCTGATAATTCTTGGGCAACCATTCTTAGCCACCGTGCGTTCAATTAATGATGTGGATGTGGGCGAGGTAACTTTGCAACTAGGGAAGGAGCATATAACCTTCAAGGTAAACAATAGACAGTATGGAGCTCCTTCACCTCCAGTGGATCTCAAAGAACCCAAACCTTAAGGAGGATGGGAGGACATCGAGGATCCTACGAATTCTTCCCAAAAGAAGTGCTCGCAAAGGAGAAGGCGAGGCAAAGAAAATCATAAGGACCGTGGTAGTTGCAATATGGTAGCGAAGGTTCAAACTCTGAGATTAATAGCAATGCTACCATTGAACCATTGATTCCAACCACCTTGAGCGTAAAATGAATGTCGAGCTACTAACATTAAAAAGAAGCACTACATAGGAGGTAACCCATGGAATAATTAGTTTCTTATCGAATTTTGCTAGATTAGTTGAATTTAGTAGTTAGGTTTTTTTTTAGTTTAATAAAAGCGAAAAAGGAATAGGATTTCAGAATCACGAGAAGATTGTATGAACCTAAAAAGAGAAGTGAAGAAGAGGAAGAAGAAGAAGAGGAAGAGCAAGGCTGGAAGAAGGTATTGGATGTAATCTCTGAGTCCAACAGGAAGCTTGCAGAGAACATCAAGACATTTGCGGAGATGACGCACACACAACGATGCCAGAGTTGAGATATCCGATGGATCCATCAGTAGTTCGAGTCTCAGGGTGTTCAATTGCCACGTCCAACACCATCACCACCTCCATCCCCTTAAGATTTTTGTCTAACCCATATTAATTTTTCTTTCCCACATTAGCCTTCAATTCTATTGTGTCTTTATGTTTATGTTTATCTTTATCTTTTTTTAATTATTGTTTATTTTATCTATTATTTATTAATTTAACTTTTGTCTTTACCCTTCGTTTATGTGTTTGTATGTACTTCCTTCTCACATTGAGGATAATGTGTTATTCAAGTGTAAGGAGGGATTGTGTGTTTTATTTTGAATGTGATTTTGCACACTGTATGATAGTATTAGGTCATATTGTGTGAAGTGTGTGAATGTGACAATGGCTTAGATTGACTGAAATTTATTTAATTTTGTACATAGTTTTTTAGACTTTGAACAATCATTAACCTACGAAATTAGTGAATTAGGGGCCTTTGGATGAATACATAGCCTAATTAGGACTTAATGTAAATTTAACACCCTCTATATTGTCACGTTCATTCATAATTTGAGGTCTTTTAAGTTAAGTAGCTTAACTAGCATTTTTTTCATAAAAATGAATAGCCAAAAGCCACAAGGTAGGTAATAATAAAAAAAATGTTTTGTTTAGTAAATCACTATTTTGCTGACCTGCGGGTTATGAATAGAGCTAGTAGCCAGTTGAAAACATGATATAGCTGAGTAACCGGCTCAACACGCATCATAAATGTGTGACTTCACGTAAAAAGTCTATAATGATGTTTCAACCAAGCTGTCTAATAAAATGACTTAATTGAGTAATCGAATCGACATTCATCACAAATGTTTACCTCCTAGTAAAAAACTAAATCTGGGTAATAAAAAATGTTTTCTAATAAAAACCTACCGAACTTGTAATAAGATTGAATTTTCATGAAAAATATACTTAGGAACAGTTATAAAGTCTGAGGGACTGAAAAATTATTAATGTGTGTGTACAATTGAGAAGGGTAAATAAGTTAACACTTAGGTCTCGATTAAGTTGTATATTTAGTCAAGCCCCTAGACACATATTTTATTCGTTAATGGTTTGACATAATTGAATGATTGTGTTTTAAATTAAATTTATTTCATAAAGTTAGAGCCATTGCCTCATTATTGCATTGTGTGTTATGTGTTTTTATGTGTTTTGTTATTTTGTTTGCTTAAGGACAAGCAAACGTTTAAGCTCACAATTGTGTAATTACATGTGTTTTAGGGTCCTGTGATGCGTTTGTTAGTGTTTTAGGGTAAACGGGGAAGAACAACAAGTTAAGATTCGAGGAGTTTCGGTCTAAAGTCATAGGCCACGATCATGCATGACAAGTCACAATCGTGACAAAGAGCCTCAAGTCAGGCCATGATCGTGCACATTGGGCCACGATCGTGACAGAAAGGTTAAACAACAGGCCAAGATCGTGGCCCTTGGCAGGCAGGGCCACGATCATGGCTTGTGTCAGGCTGATAGAAAAACTCAAATTTCTTAAGATTTTGAGAACCGTTTCGATCCAAACTTCAACCTAGGGCTTCCACAGAATAAATAAAACATGATGTGACAGCCACCGGGAGTCTTTGGAGAGCTTGGAGAGTCTGAATAGAGAGCTTTCAAGTCAGCCATATTCCAAAAAAACCCTAGAGAGTTTTGAGAGATTGAGGAAGGAAACGAAGGAAGAGAGATAAGGAGACAAAGTTTGATGCGATGTACTTCCCAGAACAGGTGGTTTCCCACTGTCGTTGCCTCCACGATCTATTCCGACAGTAATTTCTTTGTTTATTTCAATTTTATTTATGTGTGAAATTGGGATATTTATTGAGATTGCTATTGTTGAGTGTTGATTATTACCTATACTCACCTTAGGGTTTTCAATTCTTGAGATTAATAAATTTTAATTGGTTGTGCTTTCTTTTAATTTAATTGTGATTCAATTTCTACTCATAATAAATCCGTAATAAACTATGAGGGTGAGCTGAGTGAAAATATTCAACTTGGGCTAACGAGAGTTAGGTGAACTGATAGGTAAAAAATTAGATCTAACCGGTTGAGTCATGTAACGAGAGATCAAGCAAAGATTCTTGGTAGGCTAACAGACAATTTAGAACTAATTTAGGTTTTAGGTCAATTGCGAATTAAGAGATCATGATTCCATAATTCAAATTAGGGATCATCAATTAGGATTAAGAATTATAACTTGAGATTGAGTAATTCACCCTAGGACCGTCTAGTCTATTAAGTCGAGAATTGCATAATTGATTAGGTTTTCATTAATTTCAAATTGAATCCCCCTTTCTCTCACGTAATAGTTTCTTTTTTAGTTTTGGGATTGGTTGTATGGTTTGTTTCTGTATTTAGATTTCTTCAACTTAATTCTTAAAATTAATTGTTTAATTGATTTATTTTCTGCACTATTTTATTCCTTTTGAATTATTAAAGCTTAGCACGACCTTAGATTTTAGAACTAGTTAACCTTTCTCGTGGGATTAATACCTTAGGTATTACGCAAACAACCCGTGCGCTTGTAGAATTTAACAAGGTTATAAATATTGAAACTTAGTGCATGTAACCTTGCGAACAGAAATTATGAAACAAATAGAGATCATTACGTAATTTGTTTTTGATTGTTTGCCTATTTTAGACCCAACGTAGGCTTAGCCCAAACTGCACTAGTTTAAGTTTTTTGTTTCCATTTTTTCTTTTACTAAATCATATCAGAACCATTTTGAATGTTTATGAAACTTTGCATACACTTAGAAATAAATGATATGACTTATCATATATGAATTGCTTGACTAAACTTTGAAATTTAAAATTGAGCATAATGTATGCTAAAGAAAATTTACATGCACGTAGATGATTTGTATGCATATTTATTAGTTATATGTGTGTAATATAACTATATGAGTTCACATACTAATTTTGTGGTGATAATTAAGTATAATTTGACATGTTTTATATTTAAATGATGTAAAGGAATTTATATAATGGAACTATATAAATGTACATAGAGAAACAGGATTGAACAAAATATATACAAATTAATTCGTATGAGTACATGTGATTTGTATACTATCCCAATGGTGGTAAGTTATGACTTGCATGTATGAACTTAAAAAACATATATTTATGTTTTGAAATGAATATCATGTGATTTTCCAATATATTAATTATAAAATTGATAAATGATTAAAGCAAATGTTACAGTGCCTGCTCCATGGTCTTGCTAATGGATAGATAAGCATGCCTGTAGGATTATAACACAACTGCTATAATTTGACACCATTGATGTCTTCATTTCAAAACCATAGTGTCTCTTAGTTAGATACCTTCAACTATCCACAGTTTAATACCTCTGGGTCTCCACAATTTGATACCTTCAGGAATCTATATTTTGATGCCTTCAGGTACCCATAATTTTAATATCTTTAGATATCCACAGATCTCATTATCCATATCCACAAGATTATGCAGGCCTAACACAGAAATGAAATTTAATAGTCATAAATAAGGGATACAACATGACAACATGAATAATTTGTAATGAGATTTGAATATCAATGTTTGGCCTATAAATGTGCTTTTTATGTATATGGATAATATATTGAAGCATATTTGCATTACGTACTTTACTTAAGTATGCCATCATTGTTTACATAAGTTTATGACATTCATGAATGTATGTGTGTTTTGCGGGTGACTACTATGATTAGTCATTCAAACTGAGTGTTTCCCCACTAAGGTTTCAAGCTTAGCACGGTTATTAATATATGTAGGTCCAAGTAATAGGAGTAAGGCACAGATCATCTGCAGTGAGCAAGGCTAACAGTTAGATGTAAAAGTACTTTTGGATGTGTGTTTTGATTAAAGAAAGGTTATATATGTAATGAAGGAAATTATAGCTTCTTAACAGTTTGTAGTTAAGAATTTAAGTTGTATGTAATATATCTTTTGGATTATCATATAAATGTAATGATGAATGATGTAATACTACTCTTAAATGACATAAGTGATATGAAATTTTGTAATATATATATGTATAACATTAAACAGAATTTTATGCCATGAATGTATGTATAGGAATTTGGGTGCCATATGTGTGGGTGGTTGTAGGTTCCATGAAGGGAATGTCAAATGAGTTTTCCCTTAGCAAAACTTATTATATCAAGGACACTTTTGCCCTACTTTCCTATACTTTTTTTCATTTAAGTGAAAACTTAATGTTGCCAAAAATTTCTCATATATTGAAACCATATAAGTATGATCCTTTTTTTCATATTCTTGCATGAAGCAACCATTTTCAATTACTCTTAACTAGACAACATTTACGTAGAAATCCTAGATATCTAGTATGGTTGAGTTTGTAGATATCTACTTCCTTCTTTCCTAATCATCTTAAAGTAATGGATGTTATTGCTAAGGTATTATATCTTATCGATGTACTATCTATAGATGTTATTGCTAAGGTAGCAATCTATTAAATGAAACAAAATTTTAAAGATTTCAAATATTTATACACAAGAGCTATTTGATGTACATCAGAAGTCCAAAAAGGTTTACCTATTTTGAAGATGGTTTATGGTGAGAGCATGCATAAAGTGTTCTATGTTAGACCTAATACTTATTCAGAATTTTCAAAGTTATTAAAAGAAGAGGATACTGAAGCATGGGGTATGGAACCTAATAACTAGGTTGATATGGATAACACCTGCAAGAGTCTTTTTTCGTAGAGGTTTTATTTATGTTATTGATATTAAACATCCTTTATGGTACCGTGCAAAATCATTCACTATGGTTATAGTGTCAGATGCTTTAGATTACTTATCTCCAAGATATCTCAACAAGACCCTTTCGGAATTGGCCAAGGTAGCTAATGATGGCATTGTTATGTTCATTGTTTTTTTAATTTATTTATAGTGAATTTTTTTGTAAAAATATTGAAATTCTAGATTTTGTCAAAAAGTGCCTTGTAAATCACTTCCTACTTTATAGATTCATGAGTAAAAAAGGAAAACAATTTTGATGATTTTATCTGACAATACTTTATGAGTCCTATTTCTATTTACCACTCTGTGTAAAGTAGTCTTCTATAAGGCCAATATGTCATTGGTTTGTGTTCTAATATCATTAGTAACTCTGGGCTTGCTTCTTAATAATAATGGTACTTGTTTTTCTTCTGTCCAAATATGTTATAAACAGACCTATGAATGTGGGTTCCCTTTTAAAACACTGAATAATTCTTAATTAATTTCTTCTTTTTAATATAATTTTGCACAGGGCTCCAAGTCAACAAAGAGTGAAAGCTTTCGAGTTGCCTAAATTTGGTTAGCTAGTACGTATGATTAAAAATTGGGTTTATTGTTAAGAAAATTGACATTAATGGAAGAAGAGTAATGAAGTGTTAGATGTTTTGAAGGCCAAATTTAGGAGCTCATCTTAGTGAATAAGGTTTTCCATGCAGACTAGCTTAGAAGAGAATGAGGTTGTTGTTAAGAAGTTTAAATAGGCTTCAATAAAGAGGTCATATAAGCCAATTTGTCAGGTTTTCCACCTTAATTCATTCCTTCAAGAACAAGTGAAAGTGCCCGCCTTAACATTCATAGGATTCATTATCCCTTATGCACCTATTTGTTGTTAAATCATTGGTTAGTACATTAATGATTTTTGTTGTGTTGATGGTTAATTAACAATTGAAAATGTTAATTATAGAATGATAAGTTTCTTTTTTTTTTCATTTTATAAAGACTATGTCTAATTTAATTAAAACCAATGAATTTGGAGGACATAACCAACTCTTAATCAATTTTTGAATTAATAATATTTTAAAGATTTAATTTAATAATAATAAGCAAATAATTCACATTAAAAAACATATTAATACATTATATACAAAACATATTGTTCAATATCATGGATTAAGAAGTTTTTATTATGGCATTATTAAAAAAGTAGTAAATAACATTTGGCTACAATACATGAAATATAACAAATAACATTTTACATTTATGAAAAACATAGCAAATAAAATTTGGTTACATTATGAAAATTGTAGCAAATGACATTTAGCTATGTTATAAAAAGTGAAGCAAATACTATGTAGCTACAAAGATAAAAAAAATCGAAAAAACAATTAGCTATTTTTTTTTCGTTGCCAACATTCAATTTTTAGCTTAGATATGAAAATTTTTTGTAGCTAATACTTTTAGGCTACAATTTTTTGAAAATGCTGCCTATAGTTTTCATCTATGTGGAATTGGTGACAATTTGTGTGGCAAAATAAAAACATCACAAATAACTATAGACGACATTTTTTAAACATTCAGCTACATTTTTTCGGTAGCTAATACTCTTCTTTGTTATAGTGTTGTAAGGTTGTTAATCTCTCCACATCTTGAATCTCTAGCCCAAATTAAAGTTAGTTGTATATATGTTAGGTCAATATGGATCCAGTTTCGTGAAGTTATGAAACACCTTCCTTCAAAGGCTACTTCCTTTTCCTTTTACTTCTCATTTATTTTTAGTTTCCACATTATTGGTTCCAATTATAGCATTAATACCAATGTGTGCTAAGGCCTATCTTTTTCTTTTATCTCATTTGAATAGAAACAAGAAAAGGTTTGGATTTTAATTGGAAGAAATTGTAGCAATGTTGAATGATTATTGAAACTAAGCTAATATTAGTTATAAATTTATTATATTCCATCTATTAGGATTTAGAAAATTAAGTTCGATTAAAAATGGACTTAATAAAATATTTGATGATATGAATCTAAAACCTTTAAGTTCAAAACAATAAATGTTTATTATTATAAGTCATAGAGCATTATTAAGATTATCATTATCTCAGTTAAACTACTCTCTATAAAAGGTTTAGTTTAAAGCATTGTTAGTGGACATTTTATATTAATTTTAGATACAAAATTTGCTAAACTCTTGTCCATTTAAGGTTTGAATTGTACTAATTAAGAGTTATTTGTTTTTAAATAGGGACATATTGGATTTGGAATGTTCAAAAGAATACACAAAGAAAAGCGCTAGAAAACGTTAACGTGTTGCATGCAAGTTTTTCGACAAATTAAATCCCATTGGTTGTGGCATTCAATCATCTAAGGTCTTAATTTAGGTGATCAAGCTAAATTACGACTAAATATGCATTTAATCACTAGTCACTCATATATTCAATATGATAAAAAAATAAAATCTTTTTGATAAAAAAAGCAAAAATCAATGATTTACAACTTAAAGATCTCCTCACAAAAAAAATCAATGATTTACAACTTAAAGCCTGAACCTACCCAAACCCACCTTTTCTAGAGTTAATCGAGCTTTGAGTCCAATTTTTTGCAAAATTTGGGTCTCAGGCCATCCTCAGGCAGAGTCAGGCCAATAATTGCAAAATAACGTCATCTAACATTTTAATTTAAAAACTAATAATTCGGGTGCTAGCCTACCTCAGGCTCAGGCTTACTACCTCAAGTAGGACTTAGGTCTGACCCATTACCATCCCTTGCCATGTCAGATATTATATTGCCTTAGGCATCATCAAATTCAGACATATTTGAGCTACAGGACTTGTGGCAAAACCTATTAAGGATTAATCACATATTCTCTTATATTTTTTAAGTAAAGGTAATGTTATCAATACCGTATCAGACTTGATAATAGATTTAGCTTTAATATGGTACAATACCAATATCAATCAATACTAAGTACTGTTTTAGGTGATTTTTCAAAAATATAAAATAGTCTTTGTATTTTATAAAATTACAAAATAGTCCCTCAATATATTTTGACATATAAATTTTAATTGTGCTTTAACCACATCTCAAAAATTTATAATAATATAAATTTGATATAACAACCATCTTTGTATTCTTATTAATATTACTTTTCACATATTTCTCATATAAATAATAACCATAAAAAAAGATTATTTAATTTTCATATAGATAAAGAACTAAGAGTAATACAAAGAATTTAAAAACTTAAAATTGATTGCATCAATACATTATATAATAAGAATAATATAGGTCCATATAATAACAATTCATACTAAAGAACTTAGAAAAGTAGAAGAAAAACATTAAACAAAAATACTTATAGTTAACAGTTTTACATTTAATTGTATATATAAAATTTCACATATATAAATGAAATAAAAAGAAAAGGTAAAATATGAAAAAACTTAACTTCAATCAATGGCATATTTGCTTAAAGCATATTAGCGTAATTTTTACTCGGTACGAAACATTCATCATTGAAGGGAGACTCATCATCATCATCGTTCAAACTCATTCATCCTAGCTGTTACCTTCCAGATTTGGAAGGTAGCTGTAGAAGCTGCTAGAGGAGACAAATCTAGTCCTAACTCGAAACTAACTAGCTTAGATCCAGTAAAGGAGATGATGATAGCATCCACCAGAGGTTATCCTAAGGCCCCACTGGTGTTAGTGTAAGTAAGCCATAAAGTGGTAAATGTTATAGATAAGGAAAAAATGATCAACTCTATGTCAGGAAAAGAGCTTGAGGATAACTTATTTGCTCCTATTCAGGAATCCCTGAGATCTATCAAAGCTAGAACAATAAGTATGCTACGAATCAAGATAACTCTAAAAGCTGGAGAGATACAGTAACTGTCACTTCCTTTTTAGAAAAGCAAAGTTTTTTCTAGTCTACTGTGGTTAATAGGGTAGTGACAACTCTAATGGAACATGTTATTTTTTTGCTACCCGAGCTTGACCTGTGGCCTTGTCAACCAGGGCCAAAGTCAAGCTGGGCTAAGCCATATTTTCTATCACTACACTAAATATGATCATTTTCAGTTAGTCTCTCTAACTTCTCATAGAAAATCAGATAAAAGAAGAAGAAAGCCTAAAGGAGGTTGTTAAACCCCTATAACTTAAACATTTATGTTATTTCTCTTTTAAAATATAATAAGGTTGTATGAACCTTACAAGAAATAACAATCAAGGACATCATTTTTGAAAAGAAGCCTATTTATTTGGGTCTTTTAGATACAAAGATAAAGATCAAGATTCAAGATAGTATGAAGTTCTTGAAAGGCAATTGGAAGTTTTTATACAACCATATGCATTACTATAATGGTAGAATTATTTTTGTATACAATCAAGACATTATTAATACCACAAATGTTTTTAGTTTTGACCAATTCATTCATGTCACTTCCTCTATGGACAAAATTTGAGAACCTTTTGACATTTTTACAATTTATGCCTCTAACTTTGAGTTCCAAAAGGCCAAACTTTGGGATGATATGAGTGTAATCCAGAACACTATGACAAAACCATAGGTATTAGCTGGAGACTTTAATTATGTATTGCAACCAATTGAAGCACAGGGTAGAGACTTAAACTGACAAATATTGGTATAGAACTGGAGGATGTTGTCTGCAAATTGGGAATTCTAAATCTCAAATATGTTGGTATTCTTCTTACTTGGAGCAGTAGATAAACCTAGTGGAGTTATAGAATTTTTGTCCTCCAGCTCCTACAAACTCTCCTTTAGATTCTTCAACTTGCTTGCTAAGAAAGGAGAATTTTTGGACCTAGTCAAAGATGTTTGTAATGTAAATATACTAGGGTATAAAGCTTTCCAATTAATGAGGAAGCATAAACTGGTTAAATAAAAGTTTAAACTTTTTCACAATAAAGGTGCCTCCCTAACTACTTCTACGTTATAAAACATAAAAAAATTCTTAAGGAATGTTCAAGGTGATTGTTATCATGATGATAAGTGTAAATTGGATTGTCTTTTATGATATAATTTGATATATGTTTATCCATTAATCCCATCATTTAGTATGTGTTTGATTTAGAATTGTGTTAGTTTGTTAATTATTTGTGTTTTAAGTGTTTTATATGTTATTACAAGCTTTTGAGCTTAAATATTATGTTTTTTAGGTACCTTGATGTGTTTGCTAGTGTTTCAGGTCAATATCAAAGAACGAAGGAGTCTTAAAAGATGTTAGGGTTGAAACAACTACCCATCAGGCCACGATCGTGAAAGAAGGCTTAGAAGTAAGCTATAATCGTGGCCTGCATCGGACAGATTCGCAGAAGCTAACAAACTTCATGTTTCGAGGGATTTTTTGGACCTTTCAGATCTCGAAAAAACTCTAAGGTTACCCAAAGCATAAAAGACTATTTAAAAAATAACAAAAGAGAAGGCAAAGAGAGCTTTTGCATCATCAACTTTTGAGAAACCCTAGAAAGAATTCATCGAGAGATAGAGGAAGAGAAGGAAGAGAGAAGAGGAGAAGAAGCTGACTCGATGTACTTTCCGGATTAGGAGTTTCCTTATGTCACTGCCTCCTATCATCTGTTCAGATTGTATTTCTTATTTGATTTCAGTTTTATTGTTGTATGGAATTGGAATAAATAGTTGATGATAGGATTTCGAATGTTGATGATGTTCTAAACTCACCTTCGAAATTTTACTCTTGAATTAATGAAATCTGATTGTTTATGTGTTCATTTGATTTGTTGTGATTTAATTTACGATTGCATAATTCAATAATAAACTAGGTAAATCGAATGAAAATTAATTAAATTGGGCTAACGAGAGTTAGGTGATTTAATATAAATTAAAATTAAATCAAATCGGTAAATTGTACGAAGAGATATCTTGCATAGGTTTCTAATAGTTTATTATAGAAGAACTAATTATGGTTTTTGATAAGTTATAAATTGAGTGATTGTGACCTCCATAATCTGATTAAGGTTTATGATTTAAGGTTAATGGTTATAACTCGAGAGAGAGTAATCTACCTTAGGATCATCTAGAACTAACAATCCAGTAATTCATAATCAGTTAGGTTAGCATTGAGGATAGGTAAAATTCCCTTTCTCTCAATTGGTAATTTCCTTAGGTTGATTCTTAGGTGTGTTGCAATTGTTTAGTAATTAGTATTTCTATGATTCAAGCTCTTTAGAATCACAAAGCTCTACTTATGTAGAAGGCACGAACTAAATGGATCAAAGAGGGTGATTTTAATACTAGGCTTTTCCATAACTCATTCTTGCTAAGAGGAACTTCAACAAAATTAAATGTCTAACTGATGACAAGGGCCAAGTGTTTATAGATAAAAGTAAAATAGAGGTGATGGTGGTCAATTATTACAAGAAATTATTAGGTTTAAACCATCCAAGCTTAATTTGTAGGGAGGACTGAGGCAAAAGAGTATTCTATAAAACCTGCTTCTACTCAAGAAATCAAGCAAGTTCTATTTAGCCTTAATCCTTAGAAATCCCTTGGACTAGAGACATTTAGTGCTTACTTCTTCTAAGTTACTTGATCTATCACAAGTGATTTACCAATAAATGTGGTATAGGAATTTCTATCTAATAGTAAAATGTTAAGATAGTTAAACTCTACACACGTCTGCCTGATCCTAAAAATATCAAATGCTAATAAGCTTAATGATTTTCTCGCAATCTCATATTGTAATATAGTGTACAAAGTGATTTTAAAGATTATAACCGATAGAATAAAGGACACCTTGAAACTTATAATTCTATACACATAGGGAGCCTTCATATTTGGTAAATCAATATCAGACAATATATTGATGGTACAAGAGCTAACGAAAGATTATGAGATAAGGAGGTCCATCAGGAGTTATGCTATCAAAATGGACTTTTCCAAAGCATTTGATACATTGACCTGACACTTCATCCTCATCATCTTAGAATGGTTTGGCTTTACAACCAAATTCATAAGTTAGACCAAAGCCTACATCTCTACCTCTTCATTTAGTTCTCTAATCAGTGGTACTCTAACTAAGGCCTTTATGGGATCTCTTGGAATAAGGTAGGGGACCCCCTATTCCTTTACCTATTAACTTTTTCTATTGAAGTGCTACCTAAAATGTTACAAAAGAATTCTCAACTCAACCCTAGTTTTACTTATCATCATAAATGCAGAGAGTTGAAACTTACCCACCTTGCATTTGCATATGACTTCATGATATTCTGTGGAGTTAAACACAACACCATTGACTTAATATTTAACTTCCTTAAGTTTTTTTATAGGTTGTTAGGTTTAAGAATTAATAATAATAAGAATTCAATTTATTTCTCATCTGATGCGAACAATGCCCCTAGTTTAAGTTCCATCACAATATTGAAACCCCAAAGAAATCCCTTTAAAATATTTAGGGGTTCCAATTACTTCTAAAAAGTTAAGATTCAAGATTGCTTACCCATACTTAAGATGATCAAAAGAAGAATTTGTGCCTGGCAGAACAAATTCCTATCCCAAGCTTGAAGATTTCAACTTATAATCTCAGTTATGAGGAATCTAAGTACACATTGGAGCTCTCATCTCTTTCTTCCAAATAAGATAAACAAGGAACTAAAGAAGTGTATACAAAACTTCTTATGGTTAGAAAAAGTAGAAATTTCAAAAGGGAAAAGATTAAATGGGAATAACTATATTGGAGAAAGCGCGAAGGAGGTCTAGGAATTTTTTTTTTAAATTGATCCAATTTATTTAAGTAGCTAAGAGGATTTAAAGACTATTTAGTGACAAGGAGGCCTTATTGTTAAAATAGGTGAATGAGTATTATTTTAAAGATCAAAGCATTTAGCAGATTAAGGACAAAAAGAAAGGAACAATTTTGACATTTCATTCAAATGCTGAGAATAGGGGAGTCAATATACCCTCACATCATATCCATAGTGGGAAATGGAAATGAGACTTTTCTATAGTTTGATAACTGGTCAAACTAGAGCCCCTAATCCTAGGGGTTAAATTAAGATAGTTTGCTATCAATACTTAGGTGAATATGATTATTGAAGAGAATAGATGGCACTATAGTTTTTGGGGCTCAAACAGATTACAGACCTATATCCTTAACTATCCTTTAATGTTAATGTCTTAGATAGACATGTATGGCTATCGAAAAAGAAAGGAGTCTTTAGTAACTATTCCTATCTCATTCTATTAAGACCTTTTGTTCTAAATATTCAGGTGTACAATATAGTGTGAAGAAGAACTTTAATGCCCAAGGCCTCTTTGAATACTAGTAGTTATGTATTGGTCTATATTTTTCTAAGTAATTGGCATGTGTTTCTTGCATAATTGTTGATTATTGTTGTAGTTTAGGAAACATTTTGTATGTTTTTATTTAGTTTGATTTCCATTGTTGTTCTTTTATGGTTAATGTTAATTTAGGATAAGAACTGATTATTTTTATGTAGGAAGGAAGATGGAGCAACTTGGAGATTGAGCTAGAGATCAAAAAGGAGAAGAGGAGAGGAGACTCTCTGTTTCCAATTCCCACGATCATTGAAATCATGCTAATTTGCCCCGCATAATATCTTAGATTATAATTCCCATTTTATGGATTATAATTCCCATATTGTGGGAATTATAATCCAAAATATTATGCAGGGCTTCATTATACTTAGGGTTTCTGGACTATTAAAAGAGAATTAAGACCCTATGGTTGAGAGGACGAAAACCCTTCTGTAGAGAGAGCCTCCTTGAGTGAAGAACACAAGTTTTAAGTCTTGAGGAAGGATTGAATTCAAGGATTATCATTAAGATTAGGAAAAATAGCACATCAACATAAAAAATTCCAGGTTTTGGCAAAGAAGAGAAGAAGTTTCCTTTATTCAATTTTCTGTTTTTTTCTTTCTTCTAATCTTTGTAAAATGGATTATTTGTGTGTTGATGATGTTATGGAGACCATAATTGGCTGATTTAGCTTTAGGGATTGCTTATGAACTATTTTTGCTAAACTACTATTTTATTGAATTGAACGAAAGTGTCTTTGATGATTGGTGATTTTATTTCCATCTTGCAATAAATTGAGAGTAGGATAGTTCTATAAATAATTAAATTAATGGAGTGATTGGGTAGGTTGAGAGATCATTCAATTGATTCCATTTAATTTAATTAGGGACAATTAATTACACCTTAAGAGAGGGTAATTAAGACATTCAGAAATCTTAGGTGAGTAAAATTCGATTAACAAAATATGAGGGAGACAAGATAGGGAAAAAGTATTTGTCTTTATATTCTTGAGTTCTAACTTTCTGCACTTTTATGTTGTTTACTATTCATTATTAATCTTTCAATTTTATTTTAATTTTTCAGATTATTTCTATTACACAATTTCGTTTCTTAAATAAAATTTGATCTAAATTAAGTGGTGTCTGGGCATCAATCCCTGTGGGATCAATATCCAATTTCTAACTATAAGTCACCACCTGTACACTTGTGATTTTTGAGCATAAAACTAGGAGTTATTTTTCAATAAATAAGTTTTTGGCACCGTTGCCAAGGATTGATTGCATAGCACCATGTTTAATTTAGATTACTATGATTTAAGAAGTTTTGATACTTTTCCTTGTGTATTTACAGGCGCATGAACACAAGGAGCACGCGAAGAACGAAAGAAATTAGTGAAGATGAATTTCTCGACATCAAGAGACACAAAAGAGAATTAAGAAAGGCAAAGCATCCAAATTTTTCACAACAAGATATGGCTGAAGAAGGGGAACAAGGAAGACCGAAAAGGACATTGATGGATTTCATGAGGCCAAAATTGAATCCTCAAGGAGTGGCGAGATTGGTGGTTCAAGTGAACAATTTCGAGATAAAGTAGACACTCCTCAACATTTTACAAAACTGTGTGCAATTCTATGAGCTATTCAACAAGGACTCGAATGCCCACATTTCCAACTTTTTGGAGATCTGCGATACTTTTTGATTCAACAAAATGTACGACGATGTAGTGAAGCGGAGGTTGTTTTCCTTCACGTTGAAAGATCGAGTGAAGGCGTAGTACAACTCGCTAAATTCAGGACAGACTACAACTTGGGAGCAACTTGCCCAAGCATTTCTCATGAAGTATTTCCCACTAACGAAGGCTACGAGGATTATCAAGGAAATCACAAATTTCTAGTAGAATGATGGAGAATCTCTCTATCAAGTTTGGAAAAGATTTAAAGAAGTTGTCCTCATCACAACCTTTCGAGGGAGTTCCTACTATAGACATTTTATAATGGCGTGAATCCAAACACAAGAGGAACAATAGACGCAGCAGCTAAAGGTTCATTGATAAGGAAGACTGTGGAAGCAGGTCATGATCTTTTGGAGGAGTTGGCGAGCAATAGTTGTATGTGGTCTAGCGAGAGGAGCAGATAGGGGTAGAAAGATCAAAAAGTTATGATACTCATTGACTCTGTTACTACTTTGTAGGCTCAAATTAC
Source organism: Erythroxylum flavicans (assembly GCA_027576715.1). NCBI lineage: Eukaryota > Viridiplantae > Streptophyta > Magnoliopsida > Malpighiales > Erythroxylaceae > Erythroxylum > Erythroxylum flavicans. The sequence continues at coordinate 16,129,841 of JANZXP010000196.1, read as the reverse complement.
GACTCTTAAGAAGTAACTGAATAACATACAAGGAGCATCTTCCTCTATAGTGAAGGCAATGCAAGTGCCATATGAGCTGTGTGGGTAGAATAACCACGACTTAGCAGAGTGTTTTCTATTGGGAATCGATGCTACTGAACAGGTAAGTTACCTAGGTCAGTCGCAAAGAGGTAACAACTATGCTTCAATAATTATAATCCGAGATGGAAAAACTATCCAAATTTTTCTTGGAGTAATAACAATGCAGGTGGTCAAGCGAGAAATTAAGAACCGTCAAATTTCAGCAAGTACAAAATGGATCGATGGAAAGCAAAATGGGTAAGATGATGGAAGTGCTAGGGTCCAAACTAGCAGCTCTAAAGGAAAATGATAAGAGGATGTTTGCAAGCCAGGAGGAAAATCAAAATAAGATGGAAAGAAGTTTTGCCAGATCGTGAAGAACCATGCATCATCGATCCATAATCTGGAGGTTCAGGTAGGTCAACTCGCTAACGCTTTATCTTCGAGAAATTCAGGTAGCCTACTGAGCAACACTAAAGTCAACCTAAAGGAAAGAATCATAGCCATCACTTGGATAGAGAAAAAAGAAAATGAACATAAGGAGAAAGACAGAGATAAGGGACAAACCGTTTTGGAAGTCTTTCCAAGTGAACTAGTAAGCGAACCGATTAGGGAACTTCAACTTGGACTTCCACATCATATTTTTGCTCAATGGAAGTCATCTTCAATTGGAGCAGCAAGGTATTCTAAGGAGGTTGAGTTAAGCAAGATGATGGATATAACAAATCAACTCCAAACAAAGCTCACATTAAAGGAATTGATGAAGAAAGAGGTCAAAGAGCACATATCAAAAGGAAGTCTATACATAACACAAAAGAAGGGACTTTTTCATTCTGTGCAGTATAAAGGGAGTTAAAATAGCCAGATCATTTGTAGATTTAGTAGCTGGTGTCACCATGATGCCCTACATGTTTAGTCAAGAAGGGACTTTTTCATTCTGTGCAGTATAAATGGATGACAGAACAGTGCATCTCCCGAAAGGGATCATCAAGAACGTGCAGATATGGATTGATAAATTTATCTTCCCTGCAGACTTCTACATACTGGATATTGGAGAAGATGCAAAAACCCCTATGGTTCTTAGGTGACCATTTATGGCTACTTCCCGTTCGATTATTGATGTCGATGGGAGAGAATTAACACTGAGAGTCGGAAAGGGGAAATTAAAGTTTAAAGTAGCCAAGAAAGACTATCATTCTCCTTTACCCCTAATAGACATCAAAGAACCTGAACCCCAAGGAGGATGGGAAGATATTGAGGACGCTGGGAACACATTCAGGAAGAAATGATCACGAAGGAGAAGGCATAGAAAGGAAAGTAACAAGGAAGGTGGAGTCCATACTGAGGTGGTTCATATATAGAGTTTGAGAGCAGCATCTACACTGCCATCGTACCAGTCATTTGAAATGCCTTGAAAAAAAAGGAGAGTCGAGCTATAGACATTAAAAGAAATGCTGCATGGGAGGCAACCCATGAAATTGTAATTCCTTTTAATTGTTTTTGTTTATTTATTAGAGTGGTTCTTTAGTTAGGATCATGTTTGAATTGAGTTTGATTGATGTTAATTTGGTTTTTGTTTGAATTTCAACTTGTTTTCTTTTCAAAATTCTTATTGATAACATTAATTTGATGTGTTTTTAGGTTGTGGGATCATGGAGAATACATACCAAGCTTGTAAGAAGGTTTAAAAGTGGAAGAATCACCCCATCTCACGATCGTGGGAATTGGAGTGATTCCCACAATCGTGGGAAATCTCTACATAAACTTTATGGAGAGAAAACCTATGATCGTAGGAATAGAGGTGATTCCCACGATTGTGCGAAATCCCTCTAGAAACTTTCTAAAGCATAATCCCACAATCGTGGGAATTATGGAAATTCCCATGATTATGGGAATTTCATCCGGAGGGAAATTTAAGTTTCCCTCCCCTTTTCTTCTTTCCCTCATTCTTCAAAATTTCACTCCTTTCTCTCTCTAACCCATGAAAATTATCCTCCTACTCTCTAAAATTCTTCATTTTTCGTCTATATTCTTGGTATTTTCTTTATCTCTTTTCATTAATCGTATAATCCTTTACTCCTTTCATGCATTAATCATTCAAAACACAAGGATTTGGGTAAGATTTTTCTTCCTTTCTCTTAAATACGAATTTCACTCTCTTTCTCTTATTTTTTTTAGGTTTTCTTCTTGCAATGACACTAAGGAAGATGATGGCTAGAAAATCGGATGATGAACTGCGCTTTTAAGTTTTTGATGAAGGTAAGCCCGATTTAGCAGCAGTTTACCGTTCCCTATTTCCAATTTATTTAAAAGAATAAGGTACACATTTTCGAGACCTTAGGGATAAAGAATTAATCACTCCTAGGTATTTTGGTTTTAAATTATTAGAAACCATATGAGTGAGGCAAAAACTTGAGTGACTAGCTGCAAACATAGGCTGGAATAGGTTCATTAGGTGTGACATGCCTATTCACCCATGATGACCATAAAGTTTTTCACTGCAGTTCGATATAACCCTAAAATGGATGTTTTCTACTTTCGGTTATTCGGCAACATTTATAAATTGGATTATACTGGCATATGTGGTCTTTTCAATTTGCCAAACACTAAAGTTTTAGATGATCATGCTAATTTTTATTTAGATGATTATTGGAAAACTCTGACGAGGGAAGAAAACTTTGACTCTAGGAATGCACCGAACTTTTTAATCCGGAGTACCGAGCATTTGCTTTTTCACAAATTTATGTGTTTAACTATCTTTAATAAAACTGAAAGTAACAAATGCTCGACCAAAGAACTTTTCTTTTCATGGTGAATGGATCAAAAAATTAAAATCAATACACCTTTTACAATTTTTTGATCAATAATGAGTGTTGTAAATTAAAAGAGTTCATATTTTGGCATGTATCATGTTGTTATTGCTTTAGCTATATTTTATAATCTTAATGTGGAAGATGTGCGCACAACGCCATTCGATATGTTTGACATATCATATTTGAGGCGCTTTGAGATTTTGGAGTTCCATTCTATGGAACTCCAAAACCCTCAGACATGTATTGCAGTGAAGAATAGGAGGGGCACAGACACAGCCGCTTCTTGTCCCTCCATATCCCGAGTACTAAAAGAGCCAAAAGAAGCAGTGGAGGAGGAACTGAATGCATCAGCATAGGTAGGTCGATTCCAATAAATCCTGGACTAGATGGCCTCCAACCAACTGCAAATGACTTCCCAAATCAATGAACTTAGCACCCAAATGGGGCAAGTACACAAGGAGCAACGTAGCTTGAAGAAGAGGTTCCTCAAATTCTGTCAGAGGAACAATTTTAAAGCTTCTTCGCCAATACCGTCACCACCATCATCTCAATAAGCTTTTCCTACCCCTTTTACTTTTCATTTGTGTCATTTTCTTTCGTTAGGTTTCATGTCATTTTCTTTTGTTTGTTTTGTTTTCATTTTTTGTTTGATTTAATGTCATTTGCTTGTTTCATTTTCTTTTGTTTGGTTTGATGTCATTTTCCCTTATTCTATAGTTGACTTGTCACATTGAGGACAATGTGATCTTTAAGTGTAGGGAGGTGACATTGACTTTCTTAATTGCATTGTTCGCATTTTGTTAAATACGATGTATGTTTAGGCATATAATTTGCTTTATGTCAGCAATGGAACCTTACTTGAATCATTCTGGTGAATATTGCCATGAGATTCTATCATACTTGTTGGAATTAGACTGAATGCATGCTTGAACTCGGATTAGGCTACTTGAATAGAAAGTGAACTATATAGAGTGATGAAAAGTAGTTGGTTACACAAGCTTAGTCATAAATTGACATTTAAGCAATGAGGTAGTGTAGAGATGTACAATGAGTTTTCATTTGAGCCAATGTGAGTATTGAACCCATATGCCTCCATCCATAGTCATTCTATTTCTTTGTTAAGTGATACTTCCTTAGGTTATTACCTTCAGAACTTGCTTTAAATTGGTTTGAGTCTACTGAATGTATGCTTAACAGAGATGATTAAGGCCCTTTTGTTTTAACCCTTAGCTTAAATGACCTACTCGTTGATTATCCCTTGCTAACCCCGTTGAGTCTTAACCTTTTATTTCTTGAAAACATCCAAAATTTTAAAACCTTAAACCCCATTAACCTACCCATTCACAAGCTTAACAGAGTATTAAGTAATACATTAGTTGGGATCATTTTGAAAATCTTTATCGAGATGATTTGAGTATATTTCTGCCTGTGGATTACACTGTATATAGCTGCTATTATATTCATAATTTCTTCCATATATTAAAGAAAAAAGTTTTGAAAAGAAAAAGAAATGAAAAAGGAAGAACAAATGAGTGGCATCAGTAAGTGTAGAATATTAGTTACATTTGTATATCTCAGAGTTATGTTTTGTTATCTCATTTTTATTTGCCTTTTATTTTACGAATGCTTGTGTTAACCTTTTCCTCTCTTTAGCCACCTTAAGCCTTACCACATTACAACCCTAAATAAGTCCTTTTGATCTAATTATGCATGCAATCATTGTAGAGGAGAATTGGTATATTAGCAAGCCTATAGTAGTGAAGTTTCCTATAGGAAGTTTGAGCGAAACACTAACCATCAAACACTTGAGAGAAATGAGTGAAAACCATGAGGAAGATTCATTTTGCATCTATACTTGTCTTTAAGTGATGGTCAAAATTTTTGAGTTTGCTTATGTACACCAATGAAAAAGTAATCATGATATGTATAGTAACTTGATATTTGAGTTGGCTTAAATTTGAGAGATTGTATGCTTTGATCATTACGAAAATGAAGTGCTATAATTGATTGGTTATATTTATTTTGCTTAAGGACAAGCAAAGATTTAAGTATGGGGATGTTGATAGTTGTGCATTAGTCTATGTTTTTCTAAGTAATTGGCATGTGTTTCTTGCATAATTGTTGATTATTATTGTAGTTTATGATTTATTTTGTATGTTTTCATTTAGTTTGATTTCTATTGTTGTTTTTTTATCTTTGATGTTAATTTAAGGTAAGAATTGACTATTTTTATGTAGGAAGGAAGATGAAGCAACTTGGAGATTGAGCTAGAGATCGAAGAGGAAAAGAAAAGAGGAGTCCATCTGTTGCAAATTCCCACAATCGTGGGAATTATAATCTGAGTCATAATGCGGGGCTTCATTAAACTTAAGGTTTTTGGACTATAAAATTATAATTAAGCCTCCATCATAAAAGGGAGATGAAACCCTTCTATAGAAACACCATCTTTAAGTGAAGAACACATGTTTGGAGCCCTTAGGAAGGATTGAATTCAAGGATCATCATCAAGATTGGAGAAAAAACACATCAATACCAAGGTTTCCAGATTTTGGTGGAGAAGAGAAGGAGTTTCCTTATTCAAATTTCTGTCAATTTTACTTCTTCTATTCTTTGTAAAATGATTTATTTGAATGTTAATGATGTTATGGAGACCATGAGTGACTGATTTAGCTTTAAGGATTTCTTTTGAATTATTTTGTTAGAACTCCTATTTTATTGAATTGAATGAAGTTGTCTTTAATGATTGTTGATTTTATTTATGTTCTTGCATAAATCGAGAGAGTGAGTAAGATTAATTGTGTATGATTGTACAACGAGAGTTGGCAACCTATAGACATACAATCATCACGTTAACTGATTAGTTATAAGAGAGATCTCGACGAATTCAATTGATTACCCATATGATAGTTTAATAATTAGTTGAATCGGTAGAGTTAATCAGTAGGTTGAGAGATCATCCAATTGATTCCCTTTAGTTCAATTATGGACAATTAATTACACCTTTAGAGAGGGTAATTAGTAAATTCGAAAATCTAGGGTGAGACACAATTCGATTGATAAAATAAGAGGGAGACAAAATAGGGAAAAAAGTAATCTATAGTATTTAGATTCTTGACTTCCGATTCTTCTACATTTTGGTATTGTTTGTTGCTTTGTTTTAGTCTTTTAATTTTAATTAAAATTTTCAGATTATTTGCATTAAACAATTTCATCTGTTTTGTTTAAATTAAGTGGTGACTAGGCATTCGATATCCACTCTTTTTAACTACAAGTCACGACTCTTTCACTTGCAATTTTTGAGCGTAAAACAAGTAGATAGGTTTTACTATCAACACTACCATTGGTAAATTCCTTTCTCACTAAATTCAATACCTATATAGATGAACTTGGTTACCTTTTTAGCTTTCTCCATAGTCTCATCAATAAAAGGAAAATACTTAGGATCTCCTATATTCTCCAGCATTAAGTCAATGCAATATGCAACACAAGGAGTCTAAAAAAAGAATTATACTTATTCTGCAACCTTTTTCCTACTGCTTTATAAGCAAAATCATTGTCAGTAATAAACTGAACAATATTTTATAGCCCCACTTAATTCACAACTTTATCAAATTTCGCAACAAAGTCTCAATATAAGAATAAGGCTAGATGTATCAATATATTTTAAAAATATAGAGTCATTTGTATAATAAACCAAAAAGTTAATAATAGGCTCTTGTTTCCTATTTGTCCAACTATCACACATGATTGAACATCCATAAGTAGCCCAATTTACTCTTCTTTCTGCCAAATAACTTGTAATTTCAGAAATAGAACAACTCAAAAGTTTACCTCTTAAGTCATCAATCGAAGGACCTTTATATCCCAGACCATAAGAGGCTATTGCATCCATCATAGGTAATAATAATAAGACCGAGAAGTATTGAATGATGAACCTGTGTCATACCACCATATAGCTACTGCCATATCGATATTATGAGTCGCATCTCTTAATTGCATTGTACTACGAATTGAAGGTTGGGCTCCATGAGTTATTCCTGGTGCAAAAAAACTAGTCACCTGCCTTCTTCTCTTCCTCACATTAGGTTCAGGAGCTTCTTGGGCCTGGGATGAAACGCTACTAGTACCACTACCACCAGTACCACTTCCACCTTCAACATTTCCACAATCACCACGAAAATTAGAAAGCGAACTTCCACTACCAATTTCAAAATTTAACCTTTCCCTTCTATCTCTCTCATATTGATATTTTTCAAGTAATGTTTTCATTTGCCACCTCACATTATGACTTACTTTTTTACAGGGTTTCACATCTCCTTAACCTTAGCTAAATGTTTCTTTAATAGGGTGATTCCTCCATCTTTCAAATGCTTGTTACAAAACAAGCAAATATTATGGTTTCTCATACCAGGAACTAATGCAGCGTGAGCCTAAGCTGGATCATTGTATCTTCTTAAAGTGGGTTGATAAGAAGTACTTGAACTTCCTTCCATTTATCTGTAAAAATAAATGAATGCATATATCTAAAATAAATAACACATAATTTAATTACACAATATGCATATCCATCTTATATAAGATAACTCATTTTTTATGATTACATTATACACAATTCAATTTCATCGAACACAATTCATTATAAGTCAAAAACTAACAATTCAATTGTTCAACATATATAATTACACAAAACACACATAAACAATTTTCATTTCCAATATTATCAAAACATAAATAAACAATTTTTATTTCTAACAATTTTCATTTCAAACTCCAACAATTTCCAACAATTTCATTGCTAACATTTTCCAAAAATTTCAATTTAACTATTACAAAATATATATAAACAATTTCCACTTCCAACAATTTTCAATAATTCCATTTCTAACAATTTCGAACAATTGCAATTCAAAGTTTCAAACATTACAAAATATACATAAACAATTTCCATCAAAGTTATGAATACCGTACCGGACTTGGTATCGGATTGGGTTCTGGTACGGTACTGTACCGGTACCGGTCAATATCGGGTACCGTTTCGGGTAATTTTTTAAATTTATAAAATAGTCCCTAAATTTTTTTAAAAATTGCAAAATAGTCTATTGTCATATTGTACAGCTGTACTGTATATTTTTAACCTAGTCTCTAAAAATCAAAATAATAAATAATAATCACAATTAATATGAAATAATAATAATTTTCAGATATTTCACATATAAATAA
>JANZXP010000196.1:16094357-16114079 GCA_027576715.1 Erythroxylum flavicans | reverse complement strand
AAACTAACCCAGTAGGAAAAGTAGCTTAGTTTTTAGTTTGATAGTAATTTTCAATTCAATAATACCCCCTTTTAGTTTTGTTTGTTGCCTTTATTTTACTGTGCTTAATCATTCTGACGCATGCTATATATATTCAAGTTTAGAGAAGTTGTGTCTTATTGATTGTGTTAATTATTTTTCAATATTGTGTACAATATTGTGTTTAAGTGTGAAAGATGTTTCAATTTGCCATTCTTGTTGTACATTATGCATCATTTTCGTCCATTTAACTGCTTGTGCAAGTTAATTGTGCGTAATGTCAAAATTTTAAACTTGGTGATTGAGGCCTTCGCCGCGGCACACTCTGTCTTCACCGCGGCAACATGCGGAATTAGTTCTTTTCGCCGCGGCAACGTTTGCATACTTAATATTTTTCCATGCTCTTGCAGAAACTTTTTGCCTCAATTTAACAATTCTCCCTAATTAGATTCTTGTCACTTTTGTATCTCAAATATTTTATAAGTTTCAACACGGTCCCTGTGTTTTGAAAATACCTTCTATTCTTCAAATGATAGTCAGTTTTGGCTAATTTCATTTTCAATGTTTTCAACACAAAGTAAGTGAGGGTATGCTGATTAAGTAGCACCGTATGTTTTTAAATCTTGAGATTGTTAATTGAGATATTAACCTTGTTGGAAGGATATTTGGGCCTGAATTCTTTCAATGTTGTGTGTATCTGCTTAATTTCTTATCTCTCTAGAACTTGTTTTAATTCTTAATCAAAGCTTGATGAACTAGATTTTGTTAACATGATAGACGTATTCTTTCAAAACCCTGTTGACCCAAACAAAAATCCCATAAACACTTATCTATTGCTAGCCCCTTGAGCCATATTTTTGAGTACATGCACACATCTTCTTATGGTGTCAATATTTTATTTCTCATTCTCTTCTAGTTATCTCAAGAAATTGGTAAAAAAAATATTAAAAGAACAAATAAATAAATAAATAAATATATATATATATATATATATATTCTCAAAAGAAAATATTCTCAATCAAAAAAAAATGTTGTCGTTTGTGTAAATATTGTCTTACAGTTGACATCTATTTCAAAATTGTGGTGCATGTGCTTATATTTTTTTTCTTTTTCTTTCTTCTTTCATCTATTCCATCCATTTCATCTAGCCTTCCACGCATTACAACCTTGAAAAGTCCTCTTGATTTTCAGAATACCTAAACGATTTTCAGAAGTTTACCTACTGTGCAACCCGATCCATAACCCGTTTCTTTTTAAAAAATCTACCATTTTAGGTTAAGAGGGGGCCGATATAGACTCTCACTCTCTAAAAAAACACCTTCGGACACTCCATCATCCACTCTCCTCCACTTCACCGACAACTCCTCCACCGACAGCTACTAACATGGATGCTTCTTGTGGGTTCCCGATTGTGAATTCTTCTGGAGTAATGCTTGGCTAAGTACCTCTTTCCTCTTGAAAATGTAGCAATGGCTAGAGTTCGATGGGCTTCAAAGGGGAGTAGTTTATTCCATGTTCAGCTACATTGTTATGAACTCCTAAGTTTAGGATTTGTAATTTGTAGGTGAATATTCTTGATTAGATTTTAATCAAGTATTGTATATTCAATGTGTTATTAGGATTTGTTGATGTAGAACTTGGAACTTGAATATATGAAGTCTCATAAGTGTCTATTTGTGATTTGGTTAATTCGTTTTTATCTGCTTAGTTGTGTTTGATATTGAGATGATTCTAGATCCTAAAATTACTTATTGCATTGACTTACCCATTGCACAAACTAAGAGCATTCAACAAGGTTTTAAGAAATGGAGTTCATTGATTAAAACCTTAGACTCAAAGAGTTCTTTAAGGTTTACCATTTGAAACTTAGTGATTCACTCCCATAAAAATTTGTTTTGAACTATGATATCCAAAGCTGGTTTTTAAGAGATACTATCATCATTTGATCATTGTTTTCATTTTATCACTTCTCTTTTCCCGAAATCCAAAAAAATTACTTTTCATTACATTTTCTTACAATTCGTTTATTTTTGTCTGAATTTCCAAAGATTTAAACCCCCCTTTTCCTTGCTAATTTTGTTTGCATATCATGACATATAGGCTAGCTTAGTTCCATTCATCAAGTTCCGATTAAGTGAAACGACCCAAAGTTGCATTCTATACTGTAATCCTTAGAATTAAAAGTTTTTGATTTGACCTCTAAGGGTAAGAATAAAAGGGCTCGAATCAGCAACCTATTGACTAGCAATCATTATGTCAATTGAATAGTTAGAAAAAAGATCTCAATTAGTCAATTGATCACCTATAGGATAGTTTAATAACTAGTTGAATCGGTAGAGTCATTCAGTAGGTTGAGAGATTGTTCAATCGATTCCCATTAATTCAATTAGGCCAAAATAGTTACACCTTAAGCGAGGGTAATTAGTACATTCGAAAATATAAGATGAGACACAATTTAATCAATAAAATAAGAGGGAGCCATAATAAGGAAAAAGGAATATCTAGCATTTAGATTCTTGAATTCATATTTTTTGCAATTGTGGTATTGTCCATTGTTTACATTAGTCTTTTAATTTTAATTCAATTTTTGAAATTATTTTCATTTCACAATTTAGACCGCTAGGCATCAATCCCTGTGGGATCGATATCTGCTCTTTTTACTACAAGTCACGACCCGTTCACTTATAGTTTTTGGGTGTAAAATAAGTAGATAGGTTTTACCATCAACAACTTGCAAACATCTTTCTTAGTTCCTTCTTTATTTGAACAAAACTGAAGTGATAAAATATTAGTTGCAAATCTTGTAATGGTATGAAAACAAAAATTCATTACGCTAGTGAAACCCTTTCACATAAATTTTAGAACTCGTGCACCATTATAGATGAATTTAATCACTTTTCTCACTTTCTACACAATTTCATCAATGATAAGAAAGTATCAAACATCTCTTATATTTTCCATCATCAAGTTGATGCATTATGCAACATTAAAAGTCTAGTAGAAAGAATTATTCCTGCTTTGCAACATTTTTCCAACTACTATGTAAACAAGATTATTGTCAATGATGAACTACACAATATTTTCAAGACAACTTCATTTACAACTTCATCAAATATCTCTAACAGAATATCAACATTCTTTACAAAGACAGATGAATCAATGGTCTTTAAAAAATATTGTCCTTTAATAAACTTAAGAAAATTGATAATGTGATTATGTCATCAATTCTAGCCTTGCTCCTAAAGTGTAAATAATTTTTTAATATATATGGAATTCCAAAATATCCAAATATTAAGACTTTCAAATCATGAATTTCAAAGTTCAGAATGCCACAATTCAAATGCAATGCAAGGTAATGGTGCAGGTAAAAAATGGTAAGATACTGAGTGATTTTGTACAATAAGTTGGCACTAGTTAATACCAAATTACTAACCACTTATCAAATTGAATTATAATTTTTTAAAAATTTGGACTAATTGTAATTTTAAATAAATAACCCTAAACATCTAAGTCTACCTAATCCCCCTTCTGCACCGATGATCCTCCTACACCTCTATTTTTTCTCTCATCCTCTCACTCTATCTCTTATCTCATTATTTCACTTCTTTCCCAACCATGTAGCCTCCTATGTTGCACAACCTTGCCTCATCTCACCCTCTCTCACCTGCGCAGTCGCCTAGCCTTACCTCACCCTCTATTTCCTGTGTAGTCACCTTGCTCTGTAGTCACCTCACTGTCTTTAGCGGTCTCGTCTACACCATAGTCGCCTCAACCTCATCGACACCAAATGGAGCTGCAAACTTCAAGCATTAAGGTTGCAAAATGCAAATAAACCTTTTTACAATTGAACTTTGTGCAGTGTGCTTAAGGATTAATTAGTTTATTTATGTTGTGTTGATTGTTGATTGTTGAGTGTTGAGTTTTGAGTCAATTAAGTAGTTATTGTGTGTGTGATTGATTTATAGTTGTGATTATAGGCTTTGTATTTTAGAAATTGCATTTTAAAAATTGAGAATAGTTGGATAATGGAATGGATAAATGTGTTTGTTTTGTCTGAATTTTGGAAATTGAGGAATGAGATGGAGGATTCTATATAGAATTAAAGTATTTGGAATTTGGAATTTTGGATGTGTTTTGTCATTTATGTTGTTTGAATTATAAAAATTGGGGATTCAGTCATTCAATACAAAATTGAAGCTTATGTTATTGTTTGAAATTTAAGAAATATTGAATTAAATGTTAGTCTTTATTATAAATTAGGTTATATATTATAAATTGATTTTGTAATATACAAAATGGGTTAGTTAATTTAGGTTGAATTATGTGATTATACCAATTAATTTAAAGATGTGAGTTTATGATAGTTAGATATAACCACAAAAAATGAGTTATGGTTATGATTTTATAGTTAAATTATATAATCATACAAAATGAGTTATAGTTACAAATTTATGAAATCATACAAACTAGGTTAAGATGTGACTTTATGTTTGAATCATATAATCCAACTAAATGATCTATATTTATGACTTTATGGTTGAATTATGTGATTACACAAATTGAGTTACAGATATGACTTGTGAGTTTATAATTAAATTATGTAATCATAGAAAATGAGTTATAATTGTGAGTTATGGTTGAATTATGTAATCATGCAAAATAGTTATAACTGTGACTTTATGGTAGAATTATGTAATTAAATAGTTATCACACAAAATGGATTATAGTTGTGAAAGTGTTGCAATCAATGTATATATTTAAATTTTGGGTTAAGAAACATAAGAATTTCTTAGATAGGATGTGCTTAATCTTCAAATTTTCTTAAGGAATCATTTATATAAGTTTATGAAGGTCACTTGCATATATTTATCATATGATTTTTTAGAAACTTTTATTTCTTTATTTCTTCCTATTATTATACACAATTTGATTTTGAATTTTTGATATGAAGTTATTAAGTTAATTTTAATATATGTCTTCATTTATTTTTACAGAAAAATGGAGCAAAGTTCAAGTACACCAATTACTTTAGGTATAGGAAGATTCAATGATTGATTTTGGGCTCATGTTAGATTAGTTCTTCGAATGAAGAACCATACTATTTATTTGTACTGTAACAAACATTTGAAAGATGGGAAATTACCAAATTAAATAAGCATTTAACTGGGATTAAAGGTGATGTGGAGCCTTGTAAGAAAGTGAGACATGATATGAAATGACAAATGATGACTTCACGTGAAGAGTATTAGCATAAGAAAGATAAAAGACAAATATTGAACTACGAAATTAGTAGTTGAAGTTCTTTTGTTAGTGTTCAGGATAATAGTAAGGATGTTAAAGGTGGTAGTATTTCTACCCAATAAAAAGGAAATGTTACACCTGATGTTAAAAAAAATAAATAGACAAGTGTCTAATTTTTTTGCACCATAAACAACTTCTAAAGTTTGACCTTCATTCCATAGTGCCTTATAAATCTATAGAAGTGGCTCATACTGTGGACCTAGCAATGGCTAGATGATTCTATAATTTAGCCATAGCATTTAATGTTACCAAAACTTAATATTATTAGCCTATGGTAGATGATATTACCTCTTAAGATTCAGGATACGAAGCTTCTTTAATTGATGACTATAGAGGCAAACTTCTAAATAGCTCTATATATGAAATAAAAACTTATTTTGATGAAAGAAGAATGACTTAGGCTAATCATAGGTGTTCAATGCTAACTATGGTTATTCAATTATGTGTGATAGTTGGAAAAATAGAAGAAATGAGTGGATTATTAATTTTCTAGTTTATTCTACAAAGGGTGTTTTTGAAGTCTATTGATGCACTTGGCCTTGTTATGAATGTTGATACTCTGTTTCAAATATTTTATGAAGTTGTGAATAAAGTTGGTCTAGAAAATATTGTTCAGTTTATTATTGACAATCATTTTGCTTATAAAGTAGCTAAAAGAAGATTGAAAAGAAAGTATAATTATTTTTATTGGAAACCTTATATGCACATCGTATTGACCTAAAGTTGAAAATTATAAGAGATGCTAGGTATTTTCTTATTATTAATGAGACTATGCAGAAAGAAAAAAAAGGTGACCAAGTTCATCTACAATTATGCATAAGTCCTAAATTTAATGAGAAATGATTTCACTAATGGTATAAATTTATGCCATCCTATTAATATAAGATTTATAACTAATTTCGTATTACTTTAGTGTTTTAATTGAATGAAGGAGGAGTTGAGACAAATGTTTACAAATGATAAATGGGTTGTATCTCAACATGCTACGTTTAATGCTGGATTAGAGGTTTCTAGAATTATACTTGAAGATAATAAATTTTAGCCCCAATGTCAATCTGTCATTCAGGATTAGAAGCCTTTGGTGAGGGTACTTCGTCTGACTGATAGTGATGAGAAGACAATAATGGTATCTTTTTATGATGCCATAAAGAGGGTAAAGGAAGCAATCAAGGCCAATATGAAAAATAAACCTTCTTTGTATACACCCTTATCTTGCAATCATCCATAATTTTGGATTGTATACACCCTTATCTTGCAGATGGCGTATTTTTTAATCCTAGTGTCTATTTCAGACCAAGTTTTACAAAGAAAATTGAAGTTAATAAGGGAATGCTATTAACTATTACAAAAATTGTTGCTTACAAGATGATGCAAGATCTCCTAAGCCCACAAATAGAGATTTATAAGGATACTTTTAGTGATTTTGGACACCAATTGCTATTCATCAAAGAGACAAACTTAATCAAGGTATATATTTTTTAACTTTTATTATAACTTTCAATCAACATTTTATTTTATTTATAATGTTATTTTTGTTGTCTTACAATTGCTTGGTGGGACCAATTTGGAAGTGGTGTTCTAGCAAAGGTTTGCAATTTGAATTTTGAGTCAGTGTATTAGTTCAACAACATGTAAAAGGAATTGGTAGCACATTTGAATTCATCAATTCCAAGAAAAAGAATAGATTAGAAGCTCAAAAGATTGAACGTCTTAGTTTTGTTCGATACAATTTAAAGCTTGAAGAAAAGTATGTTATTATAATTATTGAGTTGGATATAATTTCTTAATAATTTAACTTTATTTGATTATTACAAGTTTTAACAAAATAAGTAGTTTTGTGGATCCAGTTTATCTTGACATATGGGTTTTTGAGGAATCAGGGTAGATAGATGAGAGTGACTTGCGAGATAATCTTAGATAAAAAAGTATTGACATGTTATTTGGTACAATGAATTTAAATAATGATGTTGATAAGACTCCTTTCAATGTTGAGGATTTTGTACTAAATGAGAACTGAAGTCAATACGATTTCTGCGGGTATTCAATTGAATGAAAATTTGGGTTTTTATTTCTTCTCTTCTTTTAATTTTACTTATATTTGATGTACATGTTAAATTCTATATATGCAATATAAATATAATTGTAAATGTTTTTATTTCATGCCCCATTTATAGTTAGTTGTTTCATCGAATGAACTCTTGTTGTAAATTGTAATAGTTAGAGAGTCATGGATATTTATTATTCTTTCTATTTAATATTTTGATGTAATTATTATTTATCATATGATGAAATAGTAACATTTTAAATACTTTGTATTATCCTTAATTTTTTATTTGTATGATGATTAAATGATTTTCATATTAATTATTGTTATTATTTATATATGAAATATGAGAAAAGAAATAATAATAAAAATAAATAAATTGTTATTATTTCAATTTTCTATTTTTATGATTTTTAAAGACAAGGTTGATGTAAAATTATAAATTATACAGTGCAATATATTGAAGGACTATTTGTAATTTTTTTAATTTAAAGACTATAAATTTAAAATTTTACCTAAAATGGTACTCAATATTGATCGGTATTGATACAATATCACACCAGATTCAAATCTCCTATAAGTACTAGTATTGTATTCATAACTTTGATGCAAGCCAGAATTTGTATAATAAAGGTCAAGTTTACCTGCAAATAGTTAATGAGTCTACAAACAAACCTAAAAGAAGAGTGTCATCTCCCATTCACAATTATAGCACGTGGTCGGCCAATTAAACGATCATGATTAGATCCATACGTAAAAGGGGATGCTAGAACAATTCTAGCAATGGCGATGAAATTGGCGACGATGACAAAGCTGGAGTAGTGCGAGCTACCAATGACAAATAGATGTTGACGACAGTAGCAACGAGCCAGCATGGCAACAATGGTAGTGAGCTTGTGAGAGGAAACTGGAGTGAGATTCGTAAATGATAGCATGAGATTGTTGTGAATGTCCAACCAATGGTTTGTTAGCGAAAAATCAATAATATAAAATTGGAACAGCTTATCTGAATGTAAGGTGTCGTGAAAATCACTGTCCTAAGTCAAAAATTTATCCTCTACGATGCAGCAGGACAACGGGATCTGACCCCAGGGTTAACGCCTTCTCACCAGTTTCAGTGTACTCCAAAAGGCAGAGTAGGAACTGTCTCTGAAAATCAATAAAAGGACACAAAGGCATAATAGAAAAGACAAGAAGAAATGTGTATAAAAGGTGTTTATTATGTGGAAGATATGTGACTTATATAGGAAAAAGTAATAGAATCGTCAGTGTGGGAGATAGCTTGAAAAAGGAAAAAGTGTGTGTCGTATATATATAGAACAAAGAGTTCATACATTGACAATGGCAATAAAGACACATAAGGAAAAATGGAACGTTAACAATAATGGTGGCAATCAATGTAAGAAACGTATAACCAAAAATTGATGGTGAATGTTAGGAACATTACCCAAGTTTTGGAGGAAACGCCCAACAATCCCCCACTTAGTCCAAAACTTGAAACAATTTAAGAGAAATATAAGTGCACAACCAGGTGAACTAAGTCTTGAACCTGGTGTCCAAGAAAATCAGAGACAAAACATGCTAGAGAATTAAACAACCTCAAAATGCCCTGGTCTCTTGATCACTCTAGAGAGATAGCCCAAGGTAAAAACATAACCATTGGTAGAGTGTATATCATCACTCTCTGTAACCCAGTTAGCATCAGGATAACCCTCCAATATAGGAGGATGACCACCAAAAGATAATCCATAGTGCATAGTACCTTTCAAATACCTCAACAAACGAAACATTGCGTTCTAATGCTCTTGACTAGGATTATGAGTATAACTACTAAGTCTACTCACACGGTATGCAATATCAAGATGAGAATAGGTCATCAAGAACATCACACTTCCAATAATTTTAGCATACTTAGCTTGGTTTATACTGTCACCAAGATTTTTCTTTAAAGCAACACTAGCGTCATAGGGAGTCTTGACTGGATCAATATCATAGTAACTAAACTTCTTCAAAATTTTCTCAACATAATGAGTTTGATTCAACCTAAAACCAAAGTCAGACCTATCAACTTTGATTCCCAAAATAAAGTTCACAGTTCCAAGATCTTTCATATTAAAAGAAGACTTTAGCAAACTCTTTGTAGTATCAATGACAGATAAACTAATACCAAAAATAAGCATACCATCCACATAAAGAGTTATGATTACACAGCCATTGATATCAAATTTCACGTAAACGCAAGAATCAACATCACAAGAGGTGAAACCATATTTGAAAATCTCACTCTCAAATTTCTCATGCCACTGTTTGGGAGCTCGTTTAAGTCCATACAAAGACTTAACTAACTTACACAACTTTTCTTCTTGATCAGGCACTCTAAACCCCTCGTGTTGGGCCATATAAATCTCCTCATCTAGATCACCATTCACAAAAGTTATTTTAACATCCATTTGGTGCACATTAAGTTTAAATACTAAGGTAATAGTAAACAACATCCTTATAGATGCAATTTTAGTAACAGGAAAGTAACTGTCGAAAAAGTCCAATCATTCTTTTTGTTTAAAGTCTTTAATCACAAGTCTTGCCTTGAACCTCTCAATGGTTCCTTCATGTCTCAATTTCTTTTTAAAAATCCACTTACACTATAAAGGCTTACACCCTCGAGGTAGATCAACTAAAACCCAAGTTTTATTAGACATGATTGACTCTAATTCACTATCTATGGATTCCTTCCAAAATTTAGCATCTACGTATCTCATTGCTTCCTCATAAGTTTTAGGATCTTCCTCAATATTATAAGTCACCACTAAAACATCATTTATCTCCTCAGATTTTGTCAGTATAAAGTAAGTAATAAAGTCAGAACCAAAACTAGTTGGTACTCTAGCTCTTTTGCTCCTCCTTAGTTCAAAAATTTCCTCTTCTTTTATGTCATCATTGGTGCAAGAAATAGGGACAAATTCTCTAGGAACTTACACACTAACTTTCATAGGAAATATATCCTCAGAAAACATTGCATCTCTTGACTCTATAATAGGTCCATAAGTGTTAGATCCCTCTTCCTTAACCGTAAATCTATAGGTAGCACTATTAGAGGCATATCCCACAAAAATTGAATCAGTGATCTTAGGCCCAATTTTCTTCCTTTTGTGTTCAGGTAGAGAAACCTTAGCAAGACACCCCCACACTTTCAAAAAACGCCAGTTAGGTAGATAACCTTTCCAAATTTCATAAAGGGTTTGATCTAGTTTCTTATGAGAGACTCTATTTAGAACATAACAAGCTGAATGAATAGCTTCCCCTACATAAAATCAAGTAAACTAGAGGAAATTAACATTGCATTTATCAAATCCTTAAGTGTTCGGTTTTTGCTCTCAGCTATTCCATTTTGTTCAGGTGTATAAGGGGCTGAAAACTCATGAATAATCCCAACTTTTGCACAATAATTAGCAAGGAAATTAGTATTATACTCACCACCTTGATTAGACCTTAATCTCTTAATTTTCCTTTCTAATTGATTTTTAACCTCAGCTTTGTATTGCATAAGCATTTCCTCTGCTTCACTTTTATTTTTCAATAAGTAAATCTTAGTAAATCTAGAACAATCATCCAAAAAGGTAATATAATATCTCATGCCTCCTTTACTTATACAATTCTTAAAATCACCCAAGTCTATGTGCACCAAGTCCAACAATTGTGACTCTCTCTCGGTCACTGACTCAAAAAGGTTTTTTAAAGTGTTTAGCCTCAACACAAATTTAACATTTTTCTATTTCATTACTGATCTGGTTAGGAAACAAATTTAAGCTTTACAACCTCTAAATTGACCTCACATTCACATGCCCAAGTCTAGAGTGTCATAGGTCTAAAGACTCAATAATATAAGCAGAAAGAAATAGATGCATTCATTTCAATGTCAAGTACAAATAAGCCCCCATTATAAAACCCTTTTTTAACAAAGTTTCCATTCTTAGTCAAAACTAGCTTATCAGAATCAAAGGTCAACTTAACACCATATTTGTTAAGCATTGCACCAAAAATCAAGTTTCTACCTACATTAGGAACAAATAAAACATTTTCTAATGTCAATACTTTTCTAGAAGTGAGTTTGAGAGTGAATTTGCTAACTCCTTGGATAGGAACTTTGCTGGAGTTACCCATGTATACAAATTCACCATCAGCACCATCATTCAACTCTTTAAACAAGTCCTTATTGGTGTAGATGTGGCGTGTGGCTCCTGTGTCAACAATCCACTCAACCAAATTTCTAGCAAGGTTGACTTCGGACACCATAGCAGTAATGATCTCCTCGTCATCACCAACTTCAACTATCTTAGCTTGAGGCTTACCAAAGTTCTTCTGGTTACCCTGTTGGTATCCCGTTTGGTTTCCTTTTCCGAACTGTCGCGGTTTCTGACCTTAGCCTTTCTTCTCATAGTTGATTCTAGCTTGACAATTGGCAGTAGGATGGCCTAGCTTGTGGCACCACCAACAATGATCATCAATCCTTTTGCGCTTAAACTGACCCTACTTATTGTTGAAAGACTTATTTTTTCCACCATTCTTCTTGAAGTTATTAGCATTTCTATGTTCTACCATATAAGCCTTAACAAAAGGGACAAGGGTGAGTGTTTTGGTCTTATCTTGTGTATGGATGGCATCTTCAATCTTTATATGTCCTATCAACTCTTGAAGCTTCATGTCTTTCTTTTTATGCCTTAACTAGTTTTTTATACTCATTCCATGAGGCAAGTAGTTTCTTAATAAGGGCATTATCTTGAAACAACTCACACATGTTCATACCCTCAGCAAGGATTTCTGTAACTAGATTTTTATACTCATGTAGTTAGTCCATAATAGGCTTATCATCAACAACGGTAAATTTTAACTACCTAGATACTGCATACTTCTTAATACCGACATCATTCGTCCCGTATTTCACTTCTAAAGTATCCTAAATTTCCTTTGCAGTTTTGTACTTATAGTAGATATCAGACAAAGGGTTGGTCATATGGTTGAGTAACACTCCCCTAATGGTATAGTTATCCTTAATAGTCTTAGGGTTAGTGTTATCACTAAGAGTCTCTCAAAACAGTACATAATCGATTTTGTATTGTTAAAAGTAAAACAAAATTTTCTCAGATCATCGTTTAAAATTTCTCCCATCTAGAGGCTCTAATTGAGTAAGGACAGGTATAATTTTCGAGGCCATAGTAAAAGAGGCAAAACCTATATGGGGAATAGTCAGTGCAGAACCTACGTTTATCTCATTCACAGACGACATAATTCCAATAAATATCGAAATTAAATACACAGCAGCAAACAATATAGAAATTTCCAACAACTAGTAGCAAACTCGAAAATAGTAACAAATAAAACAACACAATTTTCGACAGCAGTAGTATCGCAACAAATAGATTTTCCAACTTAGATTTTTAGCGAAAAATAAATAATATAAAATTGGAACAGCTTATCTGAATGCAAGGCGTCGTGAAAAATCACAACCTTAAGTTGGAAATTCCCCCTCTACGGTGTCGTAGGACAATGGGATTCGACTCCAGGGTTAACGCTTTCTCCACCATCTTCGGTACACTCCAAAGGGCATAGTAGGAACTATCTCCAAAAATTAATAAAAGGACACAAAGGAATAATACAAAAGATAAGAAGATATGTGTATAAAAGGTGTTTATTATGTGGAAGAGGTGTGACTTATATAGGAAAAAGTAGTAGAATCGTGAGTGTGGGAGAGAGCTTAAAAAAGAACAAAGTGTGTGTCGTATATATATAGCACAAAGAGTTCATACATTGACAATGGCAATAAAGACACATTAAGGAAAAATGGAACATTAATAATAACGGTGCCAATCAATGTAAGAAACGTAAGAGTGAAAATTGATGGTGAACGTTATGTACCTTACCTAAGTTTTAGAGCAAACATCCAACATGGTTAACCTGAATGGCCAGAAATTTTGGATCAAGTTGTCTCATGCATCATTCCACTCCATTAGTATGAAAAAATAAAATGAATTAATAAAAAGGGAGAATACAATACAAGCCAAAGTTCATGAAACCAAACTTACAAACAAGCTAACAAGTTACTTATGCTAGCCCACCAAAATTATTAGCATTGGAATCCTTACTTTAACTTGCACAAAAAAAGAACTAAGAAATAAACGACAACAACTATCATGAAGTACTTTTTTAATCAACATATGAAGAGCTTAATTGTTTCCTTTAGATTCCCTAAGATATTGTGATTTAAGGATGATAGCTTCTTGTAATTTCATTACAGAACAATTGTTCTAATCAATTGTATGGATTCTTGACCGACTAATTTCATATTGGTGTGGACATCTACGTATGGAGCACAACCAAATTCCTTCAAATTGATTTTATAATTAAGGATGCACCCCCGTCAGTTGTGTTCTTTGTGGACACATTTGAACTGCCCTAACATAGTTCAGCATTAACAAAGAAATAGTTTTATGTTTTAGCCCGAGAATGTTTTTGTTAGATACCACCACATCATTTAGAAATGTTGAGCCTATTAATTTGCTGTTGACTTTTATGTACTCCTACATTATTGACAACAATAGTTGGTATTATTAAACAGACATATAAAAAAAGATGGTGTTCCCTTAGGCCATCTCCAAAGAAGGCACCAAAACACCAAAACTCCAAGGAAGACACCAAAATGGTGTAAAAGTTATAAAAAGACAACTTTGTCCACTTTCTTTTGAACATATTCCTTTTATGTCCTTCTCACAATTTTATTTATTTACATAATTTACAAGATAATTAAATTTAAAATATATATTACTTTATACAAAATATATCAATACAAAGATCTTATTGAGACATTTAAAATGACATTAATATTGAATATAATATTAAATTTATTTTTAATATTTATTTTTAATTCTTATTTATAAGTGTTGTAAATTCATTAAAAATATATTAAGAATAAAAAGTAAATTTGAAATAAAAGGTACATAAATTTAAACCACAACATTGACTTTAAAAATTAAAACTCAACGAAAATATTTGAAATTACAACCAAACTAGAATAAATTACAATTACAATCAGACTCGAGATTACAATCAAATTAAACTTACAACAATTAAATTAAAAAGTAAACTAAAGCACTTGAGAATATTAATTTAACATAAATAATTAATAGTTTGGAAGGTCATCCCCATGTCCTCCAAAATCAAAATATTGACTAAAGCCACTAGATGAGCCAACTCCTCCTTGAGATTCTCCTTCTTGAGCTCTTTTTGCATAAATTTTCATTTGTTCATTTCTGAAAGCCTCATGCATCACTGGATCTTTGATGGAATCTAGATCTTTGCATAAAATTTTATTATCTTACCGTCTTTGTCGTAGCTCTAATTGTTTTGCCTCATTTTGAGCTCGTAACAACTGAAGTTCATAATTTTTTTCGAGAAGAGATTGACTTTCACAAAACATTCCTTTTAATTCTTTATTCATGGACATAAAAAGTTTTTTCATTTCCTCATTTTGTTTCTTTTTCATTTATTCTATCTTCCTCCCAATAGGACTATCAGCTTCATCATTTCTTTCAATAAATGGATCTCTAACTTCAAAATCATTATTTAAATCAATACAAAATGATGATGATCCTATTGACTTATCTGATTTTTGGGATTCGAATGGTGACAGTTCATTGCACTTAGATTGTTTTCAATGACTCGACACTTTCTCTTTACTAGTATCAACATATTTCTCCATAGTTTTTAGGATTGACCATACATGATCAAATTTGAAACCTTTTTGAAATTTTGAATCTTGAATGAGTAAATCTTTAGCTTTCTGGAACTGTAAGACAACGATGTAACTTAAGTTAGATTTTAGGGTATAAATCAAACGTATTTCAATTCATACAAAGAAAAAAAACAAATAAATAAAGCACTTATAATATCTTGTTCAAAAGCACCACTTGGATTTAAGTTTTCAATTTGTCGAACACATCCTCTGAATTTTCCAATAGCTGTCATTATAGTTTTCCATCGAGTTTGTAAAGATCTCCAAGATCGAACAGTGGTGATATGATTCGACAGCATTTGATGGTACTCAGTTGTGATACGAGACCAAAACTGAGCCATAGATTGATCTCTACCAGTGATTGGGTCTTGTGAAACATTAAGATAGACATGACACAGGACTCGATCTTCTTTAATTGAATATGATGCACTTCGAGAGGTATTTGAAAGCTTTACAGCAAAATTTAAGCTTGCCATTTTTCGGATAGGTTTGAAATAGTGCTATAGTATAGAATTTCAAATAGTGTTATATGAAACGAGGGTTTCAATTTAGTAGAACAAATAAACTATTATAGAGATGTTGTGGAAAAGATAAGAATACTAATGAACGGTTGAGATGAATGCAATCTAATCCAACGGCTGGGAAGAGATAGAGTTAGATTTTTTGCAGAGATTCCTTATCTTGTCTTAAATATTGTGTGGATAGGATAAGAATACTAATGACCGGTTGAGATGAATGCAATCTAATCCAACGGCTGGGAAGAGATAGAGTTGCATTTTTTGCAAAGATTTCTTATCTTGTCTTGAATATTGTGTGGATAGGATACGAATACTAATAAACGGTTTAGATGAATGCCATCTAATCCAACGGTTGGGAAGAGATAAAGTTAGATTTTTTGCAGAGATTCCTTATCTTGTCTTGGATATTGTGTGGATATGATACGAATACTAATGAACGGTTAAGATGAATGCCATCTAATCCAACGGTTGGGAAGAGATAAAATTAGATTTTTTGCAAAGATTCCTTATCTTGTCTTGGATATTGTGTGGATAGGATAAGAATACTTATTAATGGTTGAGATGAATGCAATCTAATCCAACAGTTGGGAAGAGATAGAGTTAGATTTCCTTATCTTGTCTTGAATTATTTACTATATAAAGGAATGAATCACTAGTAGATTCTTCTTTGACCCTTCACCATATTTGTCTACAACCATGAGTACTAATACTAGTACTTCTCATATATCATCCTTGTCTTCAACTTCATCCTCATCATCGGAGGATGAATTGGATCTCACTTCTGCAATGTTAGCACAAAACAAAGCGTTACTATCTGCATACACCAATAACAACATTGCAATGGATTACTATATGAATAATATAGTGAACCAACTAAAGCACAAAGGCTCAATCTCTAGTCATAGAGTAATTTATCTTGATTTTGCTGCAGCAGATGAAAGACTATGGGATGATTATTTTGCAGAAGATCCAAGATATAATGCAACAATGTTTCGCAAGCGATTTCGAATGAGTCAGAAGTTATTCCTACAACTTGTTGGTGCTGTTGAAGGCCATGACTATTACTTTATGCAACGGAGAGATGGATGTGGTAAACTAGGATTGTCTAGTTTACAAAAGGTAACAGCAGCATTTCGAATGTTGACGTATGGTGTATCAGCTGATTCAACTGATGAATATATTAAAATTGGAGAATCAACTGCTATTGAAAGGACAAAAATGTTTTGTCAAGCCATTACGGAGGATTTTGGACAGATTTATCTAAGAGCACCGAATGCTAATGATGTTGTAAGACTGCTTAAAATTAATAAAGAATGTGGTTTTTCGGGGATGTTAGAGAGCTTAGATTGCATGCACTGGACATGGAAAAATTGTCCAACGGCTTGGGCAGGACAATATAGTGGACGTAGAGGATTCCCAACTATTATTCTTGAAACTGTAGCTGATTATGATTTGTAGATATGGCATGCACATTTTGGTTTGCCAGGGTCAAATAATAACATTATTGTGTTAGAGGCATCTCACTTGTTCACAAACCTTGCCAAAAGTACAGCACCTCCTACTCATTATGTTATTCGAGGAAAAGTGTACGATACTAGATATTATTTAGCTGATAGTATTTATCCAAAATGGTCTACCTTGGTACAAACCATTCATGATCCCTGAGGCCCAAAAAAGAAGTTATTCACGAATATGCAAGAAGCATGTAGAAAGGATGTCGAGCATGCATTTAGAGTTCTCCAGTCACAATTTACAATTATTAAGGGACCGGCATATTTTTTGAAAAAAAAATCCATATTACATGACATTATGTCAGCATGCATTATAATGCACAATATGATCATTCATGATGAATGTGATACTCAAGCGGCCATACAAGATTGGAGCGAAATGTCAACCCCTGAAATTAATATTAATAGAGACGATACAATTATATTTCAAGAATTTCTTGCTAGACATAGGCAAATTAAAGATAAATAAGCCCATTATGAACTTTATAATGTACTGATTGAATATTTGTAGGAACGATATGATAATTCAGAAGATTAGAGGTTAGATGTGCAATAAAAATATTATATTTATGTATGTTATTAATTTGTTGTTGCAATAATATTAATTATATTTGTTAAATAATATTAATTTAATATAAAGTATATATTAATTAATTAAGAAAATGATTTTATTTTAATTTTTATAAATAAATAAATAAAAATAAATCATTATATAAATATGAATTAATTTAATTAATAACTAAATTATTGTGGTTCTTTGAAAATAATTTAGTGTAAAAATTTGGCGTAGAGTGGTTGGAGTAACACCAAATTTGGTGTAAAAAGATTCTTAGAATATTCTCTTTTACATCAAATTTGGTGTAAAATTTTAGTGGAATGGTTGGAGATGGCCCAAGAGATAGTTAAGATTGAAGTGAGGGGATGAGAGATCTTCATAAGCTTGACAGTTTTGGTTCGGCTCAAGGCTCGACAGATAAAGACAAAATGATGTCATTTTTATTTTTTTAAAAATATCAAATTGAGGCCAGGCCTAACCTATTGCATCCCTAGATCTTTAACTCTGTCCCTCAATCTAAAGCATAGTAAATGTGGAGCTTATAAAGTAAGAAATAATATTGATCTTGCCCTAATGCTTTGGTGAGAAGATCGCCAAGTTGTTACTTAATTTAAATGCCTTGCTTTAATTTCTTACTTGGAACCTCTTCCGTATAAAGTGATAACCAATTTTGATGTGTTTAGTGCATTCATGAAAAACTAGATTTGAAGCAATATATATCATTACTTGATTATCAATGTATATATAATTTCATTGGCCATTATGACGCCAATAAGGAGATCTTTGAGCTAAACAAGCTCATTTATAATGGATGCCATAGATCGACAATCTGCTTTAGCTGAAGATTAAATAACTATACAATACTTTTTCTTCCTCCAAAAAATTAGAGCTTTTCTAAGTTTGGTAATAGAACTTATAGTAGATCCTTGAAAGATAGCTTGCCCAGTTAGAATCGCAAAAGGATTGAAGTTTTAAGTGATTTTCTAAAGGAAACAAAAGTCCTTGTCTAGGTGATTAGTTGAGACATCGGAATACTCTCATAGATGCTTGAAAATGTAGTTGACTCAATTATTGCATGAAATGACTAAGTAGGTTTACCACATAAGTGCTATACAACCTAGTGATGGTAAGATAAAGTAACTTTCCAACCAATCTTCACTATTAATTCGTATTGTCAAAAGGTTGACTTTCAATTGACATTAGCTTATATTGTTGTTTAATAGGTGATCGAGCTAGTTTACAACCTCCCATTCCTATTTCTGTGTGTGAAAGCTCTTCACACCCCTTTCAGATATTGGAGCACTTACCCCCTTCCTGGAAGACTACTCTCGGTTCTT
This sequence comes from Erythroxylum flavicans, assembly GCA_027576715.1. Taxonomy (NCBI): domain Eukaryota; kingdom Viridiplantae; phylum Streptophyta; class Magnoliopsida; order Malpighiales; family Erythroxylaceae; genus Erythroxylum; species Erythroxylum flavicans. Next base: position 16,095,008 of record JANZXP010000196.1, on the reverse strand, counting down.
TCTTTTCCTACTCACCTCATACTTGATATTCTCCAGCTTCTCAGCCTAGAGTGTAGCATCTACCAACTGCTGGTAGTCACAGAAATTATGGATCAAGACTTTCTCTTTGATCCCCAGATGAAGACCCCCCTAAAACTTACGGCACTTGTTTTCCTCATTCGTCACAATGTTGACCGCATATTAGGAAAGCTGAGTGAATTTCAGTTCATACTCACTCACACTCATCTCTCGCTGTGTGAGATTCAGAAACTCCCTAGCCTTCTCCTGTATATAAACCCTGGAAAGGTACTTCTTCCTGAACACCTCCACAAAATCTCTCCATGACAACACCCAAGGCATAACCTGACTGTGGGTCACTGATTCCCACCAATGAAGTACATCCCCTTGCAGCAAGCTAACTGCATAATCCAGCTTCTCTTCATCAGAGCACTTCATTTGAAGTAGGACTCTCTCGGTTCTCTTCAACCATGCTTCAGCCTCCTCCGGATTTGTAGTACTGTTAAAGTCTATAGCCTCATACTTGCGAAGCTTATCATACTACCCGCTCCTTTCCACTGGAGCTGGAATCGGCACTTGTAACCCTTGGCCTATGGCATAAGTGAAAGCCTGGGCAAAGGCTTGAAAGAACCGTGGATCAAGAGGGTTTACTTG
>JANZXP010000196.1:16080007-16094257 GCA_027576715.1 Erythroxylum flavicans | reverse complement strand
TAATTTAATATAAAGTATATATTAATTAATTAAGAAAAATGATTTTATTTTAATTTTTATAAATAAATAAATAAATATTATTGTATAAATATAAATTAATTTAGTTAATAACTAAATTATTGTGGTATATTCTTTGAAAAAATCAGTGTAACAATTTGGTGTAGAGTTATTGGAGTAGCATCAAATTTGGTGTAAAAGAATTCTTAGAATATTCTCTTTTACATCAAGTTTGGTGCAAAATTTTAATAGAATGGTTAGAGATAGCCTTATCTTGTTGCCATACATTGCTTACATAGATGTCAGAGCTTTTTGTCTTGTTTACATTATGAATCTCGTTTCACCTCTAATTTCCCTTTGCAAGCATCGGCCATCAAAATGAAATGATACTCAATATATTAATTATTAAGTCCATTGTCTTGGGGGGACAACTATCAATTCTCATAAACAAAAAGTAAAGCAAGGATCTTTATAGGAAGAGAAATGAGTTACACTCGATTATCTACATCCAGACTCGTCAATGAGTTCAAGGTACAAACAAAAGGATAGAAGAGTGTCACTTTCCAACTGTTAAGTCCGCGAGGTGAACATAATACCACTGTAAATGCACAAAGGAAAAATACTATCACAGGCACAATTAACAGTGCCCAAGTCGAATGTCGCCATAATTAATTTATGCCCACCAATTAATATGTGCCACCTAGCCAAAATCCAGCCTTGGTCAATAGATTCAATCCCACTCTAAGAACCACAACAAGCTGACTTCGTGGCAGCTTGGGTCCCACCGCCTGATGCGTCAGGTTGGTTGATCTTGATTGTTTGAGGCTATGTAACGCCAAGCAAAATCAGAGAACAGTGTTCATGAAGAAAGGGAAGAAGGGGAGATTTCTCCAGTTAAACATAAAAGACAATATCAGAAACACAAAAGAAATGAAGCAGGCATGCAGCCATTTTCAAACAAAGGTACCTCTGCCCTGGAATCAGTTTCTGCAAGTCTTTGCTTGATGTCCCTTGCAATTGAGAAGAAAACCTCCTCGACATTTAAGTTTGTCTTCGCACTCTGCAGAAGATGATTTTTCTTGTTAATACATAGAATAAAACAATAAGGCTTTCGGAAACTTAATTGTACCAGCATAGAGCTACTCACAGTTTCAAAGAACTTAATACCATACTCGTCAGCAAGAGCTTGACCCTTGGATGTAGGCACGGCCTAATGAAATGAAAAGAAAACCTTTTGTAATTGTAAACAGTGAATATTATGCACATGTTACAGTCATATCCACAGCCAAGCATGCAAACGCCCAAGCATGTGGAAAACATCAGCACATATATCACCAGCATACAAAGAAATCAAAGGGAAAAGGGCACACCTTTCCATCTTAACTATTGATCAACCAGGAAAACTAGTCCTATTTCCAGCACTATCCTTCTATCAGATTCTCGGGAGTGACAACAAAGGAAAAGATGAAGCCATTTTTGAACTGAATGTTAAGACACAAGTGGTTTGGTATGCTCAACTAACGGACTTTCATTCTGAGCTGGGAAAGTATACATGCCAGAATCTCAGGCAGCTTATAAATTCAACGACCTACCCTTTTGCTTTCATCCATGTCTGCCTTGTTTCCTACCAGGATCTTGTTGACATTGTCAGAAGCATGCTGTTCAATGTTGCGAATCCAATTCCTAATATCTGAAAATTTTCCAGAGATTGAATGCATTAGAACTAGAAAAAAGCTGGAGATAAAAGAATTGAGACACAAGTAATAGTGACCTCCTGCTTCTGCAGAAACCTTCCAACAAACAAAAATGAACGATCATCAATTGCTAACAGCATGACAAAATTAAATTCCAAATTCAAGCCCCAAAGTAAGGAATAGACAGAGATTACTGTTAAAGGATGATTCATCAGTAACATCATAGACCAATAAAATCCCCATGGCTCCACGGTAATAAGCTGTACAAAAGATACAGTTATAAGAAAATTCAGTGTTCTGCACAAAATACTGGCCTTAAAATTAATGAAGAATTCACAATCATTAGGTGAAACAATATGCAAAGTTATACTAAAGCCTAACATACATTGCAATTTCCAAAACTCCAAGGTTACATGATCCAGATGGAAACATCCTAGTTGGCTGAATTTCATATGATTTACTATGGAGTTTAATATTTTGCTTCATCTAATCCTTCCAACAGTTATACTACTTTGCATTTCCCAAGTTACTTATTTGACCCCGGACTCTATATGTTAAGAAACCATTCAACCCAAAAGATTAAGCCAATGGGTGAGGCCCATTAAATGGCGCATATATCATTTTAACACGCGCCCTCCAACGAGAGCATGAACAAACACAAACACAATAGATCATAAATTCATCATAAATGATGGTGATGCAATTTGAACTTAAGACCTCTTGGTCACACAATACTCCGATACCATGTTAAGAAACTATTTAACTCAAAAGGTTAAGCATATGGGTGAGACACATTGAATAGATCATATATTATTTTATAACTACCTAAACAAGTCAAAAAGCCTGGTGAAGATACACTAAAGTCTCCAGGACAAAGGAAAACAGCGCCATGCACCATGCATTCCCTTTATCACTAGTGATGAAACATTTTAATGCAAATAAAAAAATGTTCCACTTATGCACCACTTATAATTCAGAGAATAGAATCAAATTGGAAAACCCAAACACAGACCTGTTGTGATAGTCCGGAAACGCTCCTGACCAGCCGTATCCCAAATTTGCAATTTGATCCTTTTGCCATGAAGTTCAATGGTTCTTATCTTAAAGTCAATACTGTTGGTAAAAGTATAGGAAGTAGGGTAAGAAAGAATGTTTCAAAAGTAAAGTGAAAATTGTTCAGGATTGCATGTGTGCTGTACCAGGAGATTTTGCAATGCACAGCAAAAATATCATACATTGGTAACATTTCTTAGACTAGTGAAGTTGTTAGGTAGGCAAATTTTAAATCAGTTATCCTTAATGAAGTAGGTAGAGCACTTAATAGTCGGTTGTTACTTTACATTAGACATATTTGCAAATGATGTACGACTATTATCACGACATAAAAGTATGAGTTCTCAGGACTACAAACCCAATAGTTGTAATAAAACTGGTAGTGAAGGACCCGTCAGAAAACCGCAAAAGCAGACAACTCTTTCCCACACCTACAAATATTAGAACAAGAACGCAAAGTCAACCAATTACAACAAGATATTCAACGAAGACATCTTGTTATATTCATTGGCAAATAATGAAGGACCAAAGCACTGAATTCCAAAGGGTCATAAAACAAAATTAACGTTGTCGGATGATCTACTCCATCATGAGTTAGGTAATTCTGTGAACGTAAATAATCTTCAATCTTGAAATGCTATCATCCTTTACTAATCTCTTGAAATGAAATTAGCTAATGATTACAAACTGAAATAAGATACGGGCTTCCAAGTCAAGCATATCTCTTTGTATCTACCACTATCGATCCACAAACTAAATTAACATTCAGAAATCGCAATATCATGAACCAATAAGCAGCCCAAGTTCGAAAATGAGCAAAACCCTTTTTGTTTAAACCCCACAAAATTTCGCAGCACTCAAATGTTAACGAATCAAACCTAAAAAAGAAAAAAAAAAAGAAGAGTAAAAGAACAAACCGCTGTCACCAATCAAGAGAAGCTTAATCAAGTAATCATAGTCAGCACGAGCCCTTGCTGGTGGAGCGGCCATCGTGTCTTTCCATTTAAGTTTCCACAAAATCAAAATCCCAATAAGTACACTATTTGATTCGAGTCAGAAATTAAACTTAATTTAGAGAGAAAATTGAAAAAGAAAAAGAGAGAATACCGTTTTTAGGTTAGCTGTGGCCAGTGGGAGAGCCAAATGAGGCGAAGAGTATTTCTATGAAATGAGCTTTAGCCTCTTCGCGTATGTTACGTTTTCAACCTTCTACCAATCCAACTTCACCTTGTTTCTTCGTCATCTGTACCCTACCGCACATTATAATTGCTTTCTTCCTCTCTCTAATTATTACTTTCAATTATTAGTATTTCTCTCCTCTTCCTTTAATGTCTTAAATATCGGATCAAAAATTTAAATCGGATAAAAAATCTAAAATTTAAATTTTTAATCAGATAAATAAGAAATAAAAATTATAAGAATAAATAAAAATATAATATAAAATAAAATATTTTATTAAAATAAAAATTATCCTCATAATACCTATTAATATATAATAAACTAATAAATTTTAATAATTTCAATTAAGTTTGAATCTAATATAAAATTTAAATTAATAATAATAATTTTATTTATCTATTATCATTTATTTAAAGAATAGTAAAAGTTGAAGTATATTAAAGAAAATAAATAGAAAGGTATATTTAAAGAAAATAAATAGAAAGGACTTTAACTTCTTTTTTAATGTCCTTTAAACATGTTTCTTTATAGTTTAAATATTATTTTAAACACATTCATAAATTTTCTTAAACAAAATTACTTATATATAGTAATTAATAACTCAATTTATTAAACAAATTCATGATAAAATAATAATTAGTTTTAAACAATAATAATTTAAAATTGAAGTACAAAGGGATAAATAGAAAACCTAAATTTTGATAAATATAATTTATTAGTGAAATTAAATAAATTTAGTATTTTTAAGGATAAAAATGGTAATTTATTTTTAATGGAGATAGGGCATATCTAAATTTATATGCCCTATCTCCATTAATGGAGTTTAGTGATTATGTTATGGATTGACAAGATCAACAAATCCTCAATAGTAGAAGGAATCATGAGCCATCTATCAACACATAAGAGGAGGTGAAATTGGTGATGAGGAAATATTTTATGCAAAGTTCTTATTATAGGGATCTCTATCAAAGGTTGCAAATGTTAAGGTTCTAAAAGTGTGGAGAAGTACCATAAAAAGATACAGTTTTAGATGGTTCGAATGAATATGGAGAAAGATTATAAAGCAACAATTTCTTATTTCATTTGTAGGCTAAATCCAAAAATTACCATTGTTGTATACCTATAACATTATATGGAGTTAGAGGATGTAACTAATATGGTCATGAAGATAGAAAGAAAACTCAAAAAGAGGTCTTGTGATTTTTTTGGTGTTTCTAATTCAGGTTCTTCATTATGGAGTAAATCATGGCATAGAGAGGAAGACAAAACTCCAAAGTCAAAATTTCAAGTAACTAAACTAAAAGAGCACACACTAAGTGGCGAGAAAGTTAAGATTGATTCCTTTTTATAACTAAGTATTTCAAGTTCTTGGGAAGAGGGTAGAATAATGATTTTAAGGGAGGATGGAGAGTAGATGTCAAGAGTAAAGACGAGGTGAATAATGATATGTTTTGTTTAGAGGATCCTAAAGATAATGAGTGCATTAAGAGACTAAAGACAGAAGGATACTAGTCAGTAGGAGGGTATTAAGTATGTAAGTGAGAGAGAATAACTTAAATGAATATCATGATATTCTCTTCTATAAAAGATGTTCCATCAAGGATCAAGTTTGTAGTATGATCATAGTTGAAAGGAATTAGAAGAATGTAACTAGTATGGAATTAATAGAGAAGTTGAGACTTTCAATTATAAAACAACTTAAATTGTACAATCTATAATGGTTGAATAAAAGTGGGAAGGTTAAGGTCACCAAGTAAGTTCTAGTTTTTTTTTAACAAATTGGGAGGTACATGGGTGTAATATGATGTGTTTTCTATGCAATTAAGTCATTCTTATAAAGAGTCCTTGGCAATCTAATAAGAGAGCCATGTATGATGGGTATAAAAAGCATTATTTCTTTACCATAAATTGCAAATGGATCTCCCATAATCTATTATCACTAAAGCAAGTCTATGAAAGTGTTGATTTGAAGACAAATTCTTTTAAAGAGAAGGGAAATAATAGGAATCAAACATCTGCTACTCAAGCATCAAAGGAAATGGAAGATCCTTTGAAGGACATTGGACGACTACTAGTAAAGAGTATAGTAAAAAAGGTAAAAGAAGCTCTTAATGATATAGTAGTGGATCTTTATGCAAGAAGTAAGGTTTTATATTTGAAGATGTTGAATTTAGAGACATAAAATTGATTTAAGTGAAGGAGTAAGGTATGGAAAGAGGAAACACAATGTAACCTAGAGAATTAGTTAACATAATATACATATAATATCTTGTTAGATCTGTATTCTAGAATATGGACCTATATTGGTCTCATGTGGGTCGTGTTTATGTCCAATTCTAGAACATGGACTTATATTGGTCTCATATGGGTCATGTTTATGTCCAAAAAGAAGTTTCATAATAAAATCGATGTTAAATTTGAAAGTTAGACCGGTGCTAGAATTATTATTTTTCTAGTTTTTAAATATCAAAATTCTATCTAAAAATATGTCAGGACTAGTATTTATATCTCAACTCTCACTAAAAATCCCTTACCTTCTTTTTACCACGATTGGCCCCCATTTTTACCTTATCTGGTAACTTTCCTTTTTTATCCAAAAATTTTCAAGTTTTTTTTACTCGATCCACTAAGGAAGCTAGTTAGGAAGCTCTCTTACCTAGCTCCTCTCTCTACTCCCCGGTAGCCACAGAAGCCTCTAACTCTATTCCTATTTCCTCAAACTATCCAAAACAATTTTCTAAAACTAATTCCTTTATCCATTTTGGACCTTTCCAATCCTTCTCTTTCCCCTCCTAAACTTCCAGAGACTTTTTCTCATTCCTACTTATATGGTCCCTACATTTGCTCCTTCCAATCCTATTGCCAAATTTGGAGTGAATGTCCTAATATGATACTCCTGAATAGGAAGACTTGGTTACAAATTATAAGGGATACTTCTTCCAACACCAAGCTATCCGATATTCCACAACAAGTTAAAGGAAAACAAGTCATTGTCCCAACTCCTTTAGATGTTCTCTAGGTAGGAACTATAAAGTGGAAAAATTCACTAGTTGGATTTGTATTTAAGAAGAGACTTCCATCCTCCATTATGAAAGGTTGGGAAGTAGGAAGATGGAGGAGTATTGGCTTAGATGCATTCCTAATCAATGAGGATCATTTCTATATTTTTAGATTCTATAATGAAGCCAACATATTGAGCATATTTGAACAATAACCCTAACATGTAAGTAGGAAGCCTTCGATCTTTTAACAATGGAAGCCTAGAATGGTCTTTGACGAGAAAAACCTAAGAGTAATCCATATTTGGATCTATTTCCACAATATACGCTACGAGAATTAAAGCACATTAGGTTTAAGTTATCTTGCAAGCTCAGTAGGGAATCCTTTATGTATAGATTGCAATACTACATCTTTAAGTAGATTGGACATATAAGGATATGCATCAAAGTCAACACTTCTAAATAACTTCTTGAAATGCCTCAAATTGAAAAGGTTAACTAAATAAGGGAAGTTTAATGATTCTTTGATATCAATTACATACCAATGAAAGCCAACAAAATCCAAAGAAAAAAATATAAAGAGGCCAAAAGGTAAGTTATTTATTAAAGGAGACTAAGCGAAGTTAAATGGTGAAGGTCCCTCAATTAAAATAATTATGGCACTACCAAAGAGTTGAGCATATTCATTAACTTGGTAGAGAAAGTAGGAGAAAGTGGGGAACTACAATCAAAATAAAAGCACCACACATAAGAGCACTCATATTTTAACCAAAAATTTAGAGGATGACTCTAAATTGGAAGGAAATATTAAAGAATCCTCTCAACACCAAGACACTCTTAAAAAAACAGACAATATTAATTTAAAATTTAGGGAACTAAAGAAAATTCATAAGGAATCATGAATTAAGACAAAATTAGATCTCATTAGCAAAGGTCTTATAGATATAGATAAACCTAGCCACTCTAGTAAATAGGAGGCAACTCAGCTAGAGAAAGCAACTATGTACACTCTACCTCATCTAAGTTACTCTTCTAAAATAAGTAGGAAGGCCAAGGGAAGATTCCATAATGAACTTAAACATTAATTTTCATATCCATTATTGCTCAAATTTTGAGGGGTATCATTTCCCCTAAAAAACGTTGTAAATGATTTCTTAATTGTAAGAAATCCTATTCTAGTAGGACTTTTAGAGACTAAAATAAAAGAAAACAAACTCAAGTCTAGCTTGTTGTTTTTTGGGGAAAGCTTAGACCATAGTATCTAATCACCAATAGTATGCAAATGGTATAATAACTGTGACTTACAATCCCTCCATAATTAAAGTCTTGAATATCAAATTCTCAGATCAATTCATCTGCTTACAAGTTGAGGTACTACGTAACTTAAAATTCTTTCTGTTACCTTTATCTATGCTGCCACTTTGCCTTTCTAAAGGAATATGTTATAAAGAGACCTTTGTAACATACATACCGCTATGAAGTTCCCTTTAACTCCAATAAGGTTGAGGAGGAAAATAGGGGATACAATTTGTTTAATTATGGATTTAGAGACTATATAAGCAATATAAAAGTTTCAAACTTTAAACACGATGGAAGTCTCTTAACATAGAGTAACAAAAATAAAGGGCTTAGCTCATTATAAAGAAATTAGATAGGATGGTAAACCCTCTTGGCTATACCACTTTTCAGATAATAGAGCTCACTTTGGCTACTTCCTATCATTTGAACACTAAACAATTAATGTTTTCATGGATCAATTAATTGGATTTAGGCTCTTTCCTTTTAGATTTAATAATTACTTAATAGATCTTATTGGCTTTGAGGAAGCTATAGTTAAGGGAGTGGATGCCCAGGTGGGTGGTTTTTGAGGCATTTAAATGTTAGGAAACTGCATGTTATTGAAGAAGAACTGAAATTTCTTAACATGAAAAAAGTTAGCAGCACTTTGTAAAACTTAAAATCTGAAAGGCAAAAACTGGAACAACTATAAGGTAAAAATTCTAATGACCCAAAGGATGTATCCCTCCTACATTCAAAGAAAGAGCACTCTTAGAATACAAACAAGTCATAAAATTATACTCATCAATTTTGAAATAAAGAGCAAGAGTTCTATGCATAAAAAATGGAGATAGAAACATAAGTTTCTTGCTCAATGTCGTATTGATCAATAGAAACATAAATAGAATTATCTCCTTGCTTAGCCTAGATGGTGCTTTTATAACCTCTTTAACCTAGATGGTGCTTTTATAACCTCTCATCCTGAGCTTAAGGAAGCTATTTACTCTCAGTTTAAAAACACCATTGGCTAAATAGTTAAAGTAAGATCTTAGTAAAAGAACTTAAGAACTTCATCTCTCTTTTAATCAAGTAAGAGAAAAGTATATCTCTCTTTTATTCAAAGAAGAGAAAAGTAGATCTCTAGTTGCTTAATTCGAAGGAGAGGACATAAAAATGCACTATAGAGTTTTAATCATAAAAAACACCTGGACCATATAATTTAAATGTCAATTTCTTCCAAAAATCATAACACTTGGTCGGGAATTAGGTACCCACTACTTTTCCTATCAAATTGTGGCACGCTAAGGGAAATAAATAACATTTTTACTTGCCTAGTTCTAAAGAAAACTAACCTAAATAGGCTGCATGACTTTAGACCAATCTCTTGTTGTTATGTTCTGTATAACATCTTGACCAAAATGCTTACTAATAGACTAAAAAGCTCTTTTAATGGCATTATCAACCCAATCAAGGTACTTTTCTATTGGGCAAGAGCATTAGGGACAATATTTTATTAATCTAAGAGTTGATTAAGGATTACCACAAAAGCAAAACAATTAAGGGTTGCTTAATCAAAATAGATATTCACATGGCCTTTGACTTAGTTATAAGGTCCTTTATATTGGAATAATGAAAGTTATGGGATTCCTAACCATATTCTTTAATTGTATTGATATATGTATCATAATAACTACATTTAATGTATTTGTCAATGTGAAAGGCATAAAACTCTCTAAAGGAGGATAATACCTAAGGTAAAGAGACACCTTATCCCCTTACCTATTAACCATTTGTATTAAATTGGTCTATAAATTGATTGAAAAATATATAAGGGATAGCAGCCAATTCAATTCCATTAGAAATGTAAGAAGAACAATATTTATCATCTTTCATTTATAGATGAACTCATACTTTTATATGTAGTAAAAGAGGATCAAGGTGCTAATGGAGCCTATCAGACACTTTAATGATATGTTAGGTTTAAGGGTAAACTTGGAGAAGAGCTTCATCTTCATTTAAAAAAAATTATAACAAAATTGAAGCTCTAACATCCCTTACTACTTTTAAAACTTGCCTTGGAGTGTCAATAACCACTACTAGACTCACCAATAAGGATTGTTAGCCCCTACTTAATGCTACTCAAAGTAAAATAGGATATTAAAATAATAAAAATTTATTAGATCTTAAAAGACTTTAGCTTCTCATATATATTTTCAATATTATTGATACGTGTAAATTGCATCGCATTTTAGGGCCTAGTTTGATATGTGTTTAGCTATTAATTCAATCATTTAGTATGTGTTTAGGTTAGAATTGTGTTAGTTTGTTAACTATTTATGTTTAAAGTGTTTTAAGGGTTAGTACAAGCTTTTAAGCTTAAATATTATATTTTTGAGATACCTTGATGTGTTTGTTAGTGTTTCATGATCAGTATCGAAGAACGGAGGAGCTTTAAAGACATTTGGGTCGAAACAATGGCCTACGATCATGGTAGAAGCTCCAGGAATGGCCCACGATTGTGGCCTGCATGCCACGATCGTAACAGAAGGCTCAAATTTAAGCCACAATCATAGCCTACAAGGCCACGGTCGTGGCCTGCATCCGGTAGACGCGGAGACACCTACAAACTTCACATTTTGAGGGACTTTTTGGACCTTTCAAACCCCGAAAAAGCCATAGGGTTACCCAAAACATGACAGACTATTTAAAGAACAACAAGGGAAAGAAGAAAAGGAGCTTCCATGCAGCCACTATTGAAACTTAAAGAGAGAAAGAGGGAGAGGAAGAGAAGAGGAAGAAAGAGGAAGAAGAAGTGGTCTCAACGTGCTTTTTGGATTAGAAGGTTTTTCGATGCTGCTGCCTTCCCAAATCATCCATTCTAAGTGTCTATTTCCTTTTCATTTCAAATTTATTCATGTATAAAGTTAGGACAGATTGTATGATGATAGATTGTAGAATGATGATGATGTTCTAACTCTCATTAGAGATTTTATTTTGATTTAATGATAATTTAATCGATTATTTTTATTAGATGAATGTCAAGATTTGATTACATTCTTTCATAATTCATTAATAAACTGAGAGGGTAAACTGAATGAAATATGATTAAATTGGATTAATGAGAGTTAAGCGATTTAATAGAAACTGTGATAAATCATATTGGTAATTGTGCGAAGAAAGATCCTGTGTGATGTTCCAATAGTTTATTAGAGTGGTTTAGATCTAATTAGGTTTTGGATAATTTGTGAATTGAGAGTTTACAAACTCTATAATCTAATTAGGGTTTATAATTTGGGGTTTAATGGTTATAACTCAAGAAGATTGTCTAAAACTGACGCTCTATTGACACATAATTGGCTAGGTTAGCATTAATGATAAGTAAAATCCTCTTTCTCATAACTTGGTTAACTCTTTGGTTGATTTCCATTGTGTGTGCTTATTACTCAATTGTTAATTCCTTCGTGTTTAATTTCTTATTTAAGTGGTTCAATTCAATTACCATGATTACGTTTCGTTGCATTGTTTATTTTGAGTTAACGCCTTAGATTAGTCCCCCTCCTCGTGTGATCGACACCTCTTACACTAAAATCATGACTCGTGTGCTTGTAGTATTTGAGGGCTTATAAATTTTAAAAGCTCGAACGACACAATCAAGTTTTTAGTGTCATTGCCAGGGAGGTGTACAATTAGTTTAATTCTTGTAGTCTAATGCGTTTCACTATCTTTTGTGATTATGGTACCCAATCATAGGGAAAAAAAGTGTAAGAAGTTTAGGCGAAAAGTCAAAAACACATTGATTTGGACATCACAAGGCAGCGATTAAGAATCTAGAAAATTAGATATCAAAAAGAGATAAAAAGAATGATCATGGAGGATATATATTATAGGGAGCAAAGGACTCACGCAGATTTCAGTGAGCCCCAATTTAGTTGGGGAATCATTATCCTTATATGAACACATAAATTTTGGGGTAGCGGAACTACCCAAATTTCTATTAGTCTAATAATGTAAGTACTCACATGGGACATCAAGACCTATTAAGATTTTAGCAAGAAGAGTCCAATTCATGGGATTCCAAATTAGACAAAATCAGAGGTAAGATAACAGATATGGAAGAGACCCAGAAGAGATTAGAAGAGCAATTCGCTCAAGTAACAGAAAATCATGCCTCTTCTATTCATAACCTAGAGATTCAAGTGAGATAGCTTTCTCATGAATTTTGTAAGAGAATTGTGGAAGACGCTCTGAGCAACATGAAATTACATCAACGAGGGCAATACGAGGCTATCATATTTAGAAATGGGGAAGAGCAAGAAAAACTAGTGGGAAATTAAGTTGAACCCCATCTTGTAGAAAACTAAGAGATGAAGAAAGAGGATGAAGAAAAGAATGACAACCCTTCCTATTATTCCTTAGATCTTGGTATACGATACTTAAACATCGAAAAACCTTAGGTAGATGTCCATGAAGAGAACCTCATCATTCGAATTAGTGATGACCAAGTGACATTCAACATGAATGATGTATTAAAGAATTTAGAGGAGGGCGACTCATTCAGAAAGATTGATGTGCTCGAATCTTTAAAAGAATGAGAGGATGAAGCATAGTTGACAATGGACATTAAGTGTGAAGAAGCTATAGAAGTCTTTGTTCAAGAAGCTAAAGAAGAAGAGGAGATGAGGGCAAATAAGTAAGAACCAAGAAGAGAACAACTTACCCTCTTATCGAGCAAACTGCTGGATTCCATGAAAGATTAAAGGAGTTTTGTTATTCCCTATTTTGTTAACAGTTCACTCAAAAAAAGAACATTACTGAGCTTAATTGATTTTCATAATTTTATCAATATTGTCCTTCTGATCATTTTTGTAATTTTTAGCTTATTTATAGGTTACAAAACTGATGCTGAATGAAAAGGGTAGAAGCAAGCTGCTCATAATTGATCCTTACTGAGTTTCCAATGACACAAGGTCAAGCTAATGACCATAAATTAGCACGTTCAGTAGTTAAATTTAAATTGTTATGTTTAGTTAGATTTGTTTTGAATTTTAAATAAAACTTTAATGATTTGAAATCATATGGGATTACTAATTCTCTTACTCTCTTTAAGCAATTCCATGATAAGACAACAATCTTAAGCATCAAGCAGATTTTGTCTCAATACCTCACCATCATCACCTCTATCACCGTAAGGTTTTATTTCTAATCCTTTTCTTTTAAATTTAGTCTTTATTTTTGTTTTATTTTATTATATGTTATTTCTTTCTATGTGTGTTTATGTTGTCTCCTTCTCACATTGAGGAAAATGTGTTGTTCAAGTGTGGGGAGGGTTGTGTGTTTGGCTTTGAATGTGAATTTTGTATATTGTTATATAAGTGTGTTTAGGTTATGAATTGTGTGAATGTATCGATGGTTTAGATGGAATGAAATCGATTTAATTTTGAACATAATCTATTAAGTTTTAAAGAGTCATTAGCTCGCAAAATTAGTGATCTAGATTCTTTGGCTAAAATATGCAAGTTAATTAAGATTCAATGTTAGTTTATCACCCTATAGGTTGTTACATTCATTCACAATTTTAGGTCTTCCAACTAAGTAGCTTTGCTAGTATTTTTCATGAAAACAAGTAGCTAAAGCAACAAGGTAAGTATAAATTAATTTAAAAAATTTGTTTTTAAATTTTGAATAAATAACTATTCCGCTGGCCTTAGGGTTATGAATAGAGCTAGTAGCCAGTTGAGAACATGATGTAGCCGAGTAACCAAATCGACACGCATCATAAATGTGTGCCTTCGTGTCAAAAGGCTATAATGACATTCCAACCAAGCAAATTAATAAAACATGACTTAGTCAAGTAATCGGGTCGACATTCATCACCAATGTTTGCCTTCGTGTAAAAAGACTAGATCCATGTCCACAAAAAATTAACAAAAGAAAAGAATGTTTACTAATAAAACCTATCGAACTTGTAAGTATCTTAACTTTTCATGAAAACATACTTAGGATTAGTCACAAGGTTTGAATGACCAAATAATTATTAATGTGTGTATACA
>JANZXP010000196.1:16062715-16073122 GCA_027576715.1 Erythroxylum flavicans | reverse complement strand
AAATTTGTGTATAACCCATTTATTTTTTGTTTTTCAAATTAGCCTTCAATTCTATTTTTATGTTTTATTTTATTTAATTTTTGATTACCTTAATTTTATATTTATTCTTGTCTTTTATGTGCTTGTTTGCTCCCTTCTCATATTGAGGACAATGTGTTGTTCAAGTGTGGGGAGGGTTATATGTATGATAGTTATTAAGTTGCATTGTGTAAATTTTTGAATGTGTCAATGGCTTAGATGGAGTACAATTTATTTAATTTTAAACATAATCTATTAAGTTGTAAATAATCATTAGCTCGCAAAATTAGTAACTTGGGTCTTTGGATGAATATACAGCTTAATTAGGATTTAGTGTAAGTTTAGCACCATATAGATTATCACATTCATTCATAATTTGATGCCTTTCAACTTAAGTAGCTTAACTAGTATTTTTCATAGAAATGAGTGGCTACAACAACAAGGTAGGCAACAAAATAAAAAAATATTTGTTAAATAAATCACTATTTTGCTGACCTTCGGGTTATGAATAGAGCTAGTGGCCAGTTGAAAACGTGATATAGCTAAGTAACCAGATCGACACTTATAACAAATTGCGCTTCCACGTCAATAAGCTATAATGACGTTTCAACTAAGTCGTTTAATAAAAACATGCTTAGTCGAGTAACCGGATCAACATTCATTAACAATGTTTGGCTCCACATAAAAAGACTAACTCTATGTTCACTGATTAAATAAAAAGAAAAAAAGTGTGTTTTCTTAATAAAAACCTACTGAACTTGTAATAAGCTTGACTTTTCATGAAAATATACTTAGGAACTGTTACAAAGTCTGAAGGACCAAAGAATTATTATTGTGTGTGTGCAATTGAAAACAGTAAGTAAAGTGACACTTGGATCTTGATTAATTTGTATATTTAGTTCAAAGTCCCTAGACACAGATTTTACATGTTAATGATTTGATATAACTTGTATGATTATGTTTAAGATTAAATTTATTTCATGAAGTTGATGATTACCTCATTATTGCATTGTGTGTTGTATGTTGTGTGTTTATTGTTTTGTTTGCTTAAGGACAAGCAAACTTTAAATTGTAGGAATTTCGATAGTTATGAATTGCATCATGTTTTAAGGTTCTATTTGTTAAGTATTTAGTGTTAATTTTAGTGTTTAGTGTGTATTTAGGTTTTAATTGTGTTAGTTTATGTGTTTGAGGGTTTTATGGGTTAGTACGAGTTTTTGAGCTTAAATGTTATATTTTTGAGGTACTTTGATGTGTTTGTTAGTATTTTAGGGTCAATGGCAAAGAACGAAGAAGTTTTAGAGACTTTCGTGCTAAAACTACAGCCCACGATCGTGGCACAATAGGCCACGATCATGACAGAGACACATGAGCCACCATAGCCCAGGCCACGATCTTGACACTTTGGTCACAATTGTGGTAGAGATGTCTGAACCGGGCGACGATCATGGCACTTGCCTGCCACGATCATGGCTTGTGTCAGGTACACACAAAAATAGGTGAAAACGTCAAGTTTTGAGGAACATTTGGGACCATTTTGACTTCGAATGAACCTTAGGGCTGCCAAGGTATTTAAGGAACATAAAGAACATAAGAGGAAGCTTTTAATCAGCCACCATGATGAAACCCTAAAGACAGAACTTTGAGAGATCGAGAAAGAGGCGAAGGAAGAGAGAAGAGGAAGATGATGCAGACTCGATGTGCTTCCTGAAATAAGAAGCTTTCTGAAGTCGCAACCTTCCATTGTCCATTCGAGTTCTATTTCTTATGCATTTCAGTTTTATTTGATTATAAAATTGGGATATATAGCTTGATGATAGAATTGAATCGTGATTGATGTTTTATACTCACCTTTGGAATATTATTTTTGATTTAATGGAATCTGATTGTTTTATGTGTTTATTGAATTATTTGTGGTTTAACTCTGCACTTCATAACTCAATAATAAACTGAGAGGTTGAATAGAGAAAATTGATTAAATTGGGCTAACGAGAGCTAGATAATTGAATAGAATCAGAATTAGATCAGGTTGGTAAATATGGTGTAGAGAGATAACATATAGGTTTCCAATTGTTTATTAGAGAACTTAAAAAACTGATTAGGTTTTGGATAGGTTGTTAATTAAGAGATTACAACTTCTTATAATCTGATTAGGGTTTATGCTTTAAGGGCAATTATAACTTGGGAGAGAGTAATTGACCCTAGGATCATCTAAAACCATTAATTCGATAAATCGTAATCGGTTAAGTTGGCATTGAAGATAGATAATTTTCCCTTTCTCTCTTTCGGTTAACTCACTAGATTGAATTCTATGGTGTGCTATCACTGTTCAACAAATCAATCAATTTCCATTAATTGTTGTCCATTTCAATTTAAAATTTTTAATCAATGTCGTGATTGTTTTGATTAAGTGTTATGTGTCAATTAATGTTTTGTTATTTGATTTGGTTTGTTTGATTTATTTAGCTCTTGTGTTTAAATTTATTGCCTGTTAAATATCTATTTAACAATTTTCGAGCTTATATTTTAGGATTGAATTACTCCTCCTCGTGGGATCGATACCTTAGGCACAATACCAACAACCCGTGCACTTGCAATATTATCGAGGTTAAAAATATTAAAACTTATAATACATAAACCTGTGATCATCATTCAATTGGTTAATGTAATATAATATGATAAAAATACAGCTGATCTAGTTAGATAAGTTCAATTAAGATTTTAAATTGTAAGGCCAAAGTTGCCTCTAAATAGTTTATATGAGTTTTGCTCCTAAGATTAAAGATGGAGGGAAAGGGAATACATTGAGAGAGAGCATTTCTTTGTATAATTTTGAGGAAGTAATAAAGGTTAGCATTTATTGTAGCTCTTGTGTGTTTATTATTGCCTATGATTATTTAGAATTAAAAAATTATTCTTACTCAAGTGTGAGAGTTAAACACAATAAAGGTTGTGAGGCATTCGAGAATAATTTTTTGTTGTAAACAATCATGTGGGAAGGTTGAGTCTCACTTAAATGGACCTAAGTGAGATTTTCGTACAAAGGAGTAAGCACAACTTTGGAATAAGTTTAGTGTCTAAGAAAACCTTTGTAACAATTGATGTTGTAATATCCCATTTTCCTATACCAAACGTTAGAACCCTAGAATTCACTATAAATGAGAAATAGCATTTAGAAATTCGTAAATGCATTTCATGCTCATGCATAACATAAGCAAACACATACATGAATATTGATTTTTATACACATTACAAAGACTGTACATGCATTTATTTGACATATTCCGGGGTATAAGTGATTTTTAAATTATTATGATGTGAATAGTGAATATTTTTTCTTGAAAATTGATTTGATGAATTATATTATTAATTTATAATTTTGGTGAAATTTTGGGAAATTTCTAAAAATTTGAGTATTTTTGGACTTGAAAAAATGTCAAATGGCAAGACAAATTGATAAGTAGTAACAGAATTAAGTGTCAAATAGCAGAAGAAATTATTGAAATTTGGTATTAGGATTTATTGACAAGTGTCATAGAAAATTGAGAGATAATTGGATTAGAAATTTGGAGACAAATGGACTAGTAGTTAAAAAAGCCAAAAGGAGACCACAAGGATATGACATGTAGGCCTTGCCACATACCTTAACCCATAATGTTTATGTTGAAAGACCATCTTTTACATTGTCTTTCAATTGTTTCATGCTTTCTTCATTCTTCATTTCTTCTCTCCATTTACGACATCTTCAACTCTCACGATCTTGAGTTTTGTTCTCATCCTTCACTAGCCATTACAAAATCCTTATGTCTTTTTCACCAATTACTAAAAATCCAGCCTATTCTCCTTTGGAAGATTGATGATTGTGTAACGCTTAAAAGCTAGGGTTTCATGGTGATTTTTGAAGAAGATTTGAGCTAATCAAGTAAATAGTATATTGTTCTTCTTTATTTGTTAAATGAAATATATATGATGAATGAAAGGATAAACATGTTCTATTTTGGAGATATAAGAACATGGATTTTATTGGTTATTTTAAAGATAGATTAATGATGATAATGGAGTAGAAAGTGTGTCGGTATATTGATGAACTAATGTATACATTGATGTCTTGTTTTTATGTATATGATGAGAAATAAGTTATGATAGTTTAAGGGATAATTGATAGAGTAATGGTGATGAAGAGTGATGATATGTTGATGAAGACAAGAATATATATTGATTTTATGTTTTCATATAAATGATAAATAATAGATTATGTATAATTTTATGGATGATTACTAATGAGATTATTGTTTGTATGAGAGTTGATAGTTGATGAATAAAGTTTTTTACGACATAATTTTTATGTATAGGATGAGTGCAGAAATGTGAATGAAGGAATGATTTAAATATTTTCTATTTTAGGTATATGAGAAATGTGAGTTATAAGTTGTTATATAGAGATGAATTACAGTGAGTTTGAAGTTAAAAAAAAAAAAGACTGGTATAGTGTTCTTGAAATGGGAAGAACTAAAATGATAGTAAACAATAACGATCATGTTCTGTTTTTGTATGATTGATAAACAATGATTTATGGAATTGTTTCATAGATGTTTATAAGTTAGAAATGAGGAGAGAATAATGAGGTTATGAAATCTAAAAGATAAACTATGGAGAAGATTTGTTTGATGTATTATAAAGGAGGTAAATTCAGGAAAAGTTAGAATTATATGTATAATGGAATTTAGTGAATGAAAATGAATCAATTAAGCAGAGTTTCATGAGTATTACTGCAATTAATATGGTACTTAGATTAACATGAGATGAAGTTGCATGAATGGACATGAATTCCGAAAAAATTGTAGTGTCAATGATGGTTCAAAGTATGTTGAATTCATGGAAATTGATGATATAAATGTATCAAAAATCTGGAAAATTGGAGATGTTATAAAGATAAAAGTGACCTTATGAATATTAATGTGATTCAAAGGAGATGAGTGATGTGTATTAAGTAAGAATGACTGAGTGTGTTGGATATTATCCGATCATATAATGCTAGAATAATATTGGTGAATGATTGATTGAGGATATTATAATAATCAAGTTTATTTGAGCTATGAAACTAAGTGCAAACCAGACATACTATTGAAGGTAAAACCTATTAAAAACTGCAAATGCACAGGTCATGACTTGTAATAAAAAGAGTGGATATCGATCCTACAGGGATTGATGCCTAGACACCGCTAAATTTAGACACAACTTTGTTTAAGAAACTAAATTGTGAAATGCAAATAATCTGGAAAACTAAATTAAAATTAAAAGAGATTAATGTAAATAATGGACAATACCGCAATTGCTGAAAATCTGAATTCAAGAATATAAATGCTAGAGATTACGTTTTCTTTTTTTGTCACCCTCTTATTTTATTGATTGAATTGTGTCTCACCCTAGATTTTTGAATGTACTAATTATCCTCTCTCAAGGTATAACAATTTGTCCCTAATCGAATTAACAGGAATCGATTGAACGATCTCCCAACCTACCCAATGACTTTACCGATTCAACTAGTTATTAAACTATCCTATAGGTGATCAATTAACTAATCGAGATCTCTCTTTTAACTATTCAATTAACATGATGATTGCTAGTCTATAGGATGCCAACTCTCGTTGTACAATCCTACAAAAATTTCTTCTCACTCACTCTCTCGATTTGTTACAAGATGACAATGAAGAACAACAATCAACAAAGACAATTGTATTCAATTCAATAAAATAGGAGTTTTGACAAAACAATTCACAAGCAATCCCTAAAATGAAATAAGCCTAACATAGTCTCCATAACATCATCAACAATCAAATAAACCATTTTTACAAAGAATAAAAGAGATTAAAATGACAGAAAATTGAATAAAAAGACTCCTCTTCTTTGCCAAAATCTGAAATTTTGGTGTTGATATGCTATTTTGCCCAATCTTGATGATGATCCTTGTCTTCAATCCTTCCTCAATACTCTAAACAAGTGTTCTTCACTCAAGGATGGTGTTTCTATAGGTAGGTGTTGTCTCTCTTGTAGGTAGAGGCTTAATGATGTTTTTATAGTCCAAAAACCCTAGATTGAATGAAGCCTCGTAGATTGCCTCGGATTACAATTCTCACATCCGTGGGAATTTGCATGATTCCCACGAGCGTGGGAATTACACACAGATGCACTTCTCATTTCTTTTATGATTCCCACGTATAAGGGAATTGGGAATTTGCATGATTCTCACGAATGTAGGAATTTGGCACAGATGTACTCTTCTTGTCTTCTCTTCTTTGATCTTTTGTTCAACCTCCAAGTTACTCCCTCTTCTTTCCCACACAAAATAGTCTATTCTTACCCTCAATTGGCATCAAACACATAAGAACAACAATGGAAACCAAACTTAATGAAAAAATAGAAAATGAATCCTAAACTAGAACAATAAATAACAATTATGCTAGAAAACACATGTCAACTACCTATAAAAACAAATCCTAATACACACCTATCAACATCCCCACACTTGAATCTTTGCTTGTCCTTAAGCAAAATAAATACATCCAATCAATTTTACCACTTTATTTTCACAAAGATCAAAGCATGTAATCCCTCAAATTCAAGCCAACTCAAATATCAAGTTAATGCACATATCATGACTAATTTTTCCATTGATGTACACAAGCAAACTCACAATTGGCATAATCACTAGATAACTAAAGATATATAAATGAATCTTCCTTACGGGTTTCACTCATTTCGCTCAAGTGTTTAAGGGTTAGTGTTTTGCTCAAACTTCTTATAGGAAACTACACTACCATAGGCTTGCTAATACATCAATTCTCCTGTACAATGATTGCATGCATAAATAGATCAAAAGGACTTGTTTAGGGTTGTAATGTGGTAAGGGTTAAGGTGGGTCAAGAAAGTGGAAAGAGCGTTAAGCACAAACATAAGTACAAAACGGATAAAATGGGATAACAAAAAATAACTACGAGATATACAAAAATAACTAATATTCTGCGCTTATTGATGCTATTCACTTGTTCTTCCTTTTTCTTTTCTTTATTTTTTTTCTTTTTTTTCATTTTTCTTTCTTTTCTTCATACATGGAAGAACTACGAATCAAAACTAGCACTATATACAATGTAGTCCACAGAAAGAAATATACTCAACTTGTCTCCGTAAAAATTTCACACAATCCTAACTAATGTTTTACATAATACTTTACTAAGCTTGTGAAAGGGTAGGATAATGGGGTTTAAAGTGTTAAAATTTTGGGTGTTTTCTAGAAACAAAAGGTTAAGGCTCAATGGGGTTAGCAAGGGATTTTGCAAAGGTGGGTTGTTTAAGCCAAGGGTTTAAGCAAGAAAAAGGGCCTTGATCATCTATATTAAGCACGCATCCAGTAGACTCAAACCGATTCAAAGCAAGTTCTGAAGGTAGTAACCTATGGAAGCACACTCAATAAGGAAACGAAATTACTCTAGATGGAGTCATATGTACACTCAACAAGGAAATGAAATGGCTCTAGATGGAGTCATATGGCTCAATCCTCACTTTAGCTCAAATGAAAAACTCATTATGCATCTCTACACTACCTCATTGTTCAAATGTAGATTTTGACTAAGCTTATGTAACCAACTACTTTTCATCACTCTATGTGGTTCACTTTCTACTTAAGCAGCCTGATGTGGTTCCATTGCTAACACGACATAATCTCATGGCAATACTTATCAAAGTGACTCAAATGTGATTCAATTGCTAACATAAAACACCATTGCTGACACAAAGCACATACAATATGCCTAAACACACATCCTATTCAATTGTCGGCCCCGGGTCTCCATATGGATTTTATGGCGACTACGTGTCGCCATTGGGATTTATTTGAAATAATAATAAATATATTTGGGAACATTTCAATAAAATAAAATATAAAATTTAAGTTTAATTAAAGTCTAGACAAGGAAAATTTATGGTGGGACTTTTCTGATATAAGCAAATAGTAATTAAATGTCATAGAATGATTTTAAACAAAAAACTAAATTATTTAAAAAAATGATTTAATATAAACAATTAATTATTAATAAAATACACAATTAATAGATAATATCGAAGTAAAATAAATAGATAATAATTATATTAAATAAATAAAAATCATAGGAGAATTCAAAATAATACCCAACAATTTAATGAAAAATTTTCCATAGCAAAAGTGATCAAAGAATAAATGATTTGGGTGTTAAAAGAATTAATTTGCAATTTGATTTAAGGAGTTAAAAGCAAAATGTAAAAGGGAGAGGGTCACAGGCGTGACTCTCCATAGTCACGCCTGTGACAAATGACTTGGAGAGGAAAAAGTCACGAGCGTGACTTTTTCTCTCACGCCCGTGAGAGGGAGACAAAACAGGGGAGTCACAATTGCGACTTTGCAAAATTCTGGCGCGATAGTGATCTTTTGAAAATTTTGGGACGGTCGAGATCATGATTTTCTGACACTGTCGCGATCGCGATTGTCATGAAATTCTGGGACTGTTGCGATCGTATTGTGTCACGATCGCGACTTCCCAGTTATACATCCTTACTTCTAAACAATATAACTTTCAATCCAGAAGTCCACAAATTACAAACTATATATTATTGGAAAGCTAAGAAAACGATCTACAACTTTGATGAAGACACTTTTGTCTAATGCAGCCTGTATTGATACAGTTTAGTCGTTTAAGTAAAGATTACCATTTCAGTTAAAAATTTGTATACCAATACTGCTATCTTACAAAGGCCATAACTCTTGCGTCTGAAGTCCAAAAATTTCAATCTTTATACCCTTAGAAAGATAAAAGAATAATATACAACTTTTATGAAGACTACTTAGCCTAAATCTACCTATATCAATGCAGTTTATTCCTTAAAGTTTCAGATCACATTTTTATCCTCTTCTCTATTTTTCATTCATCTGTTCACAACATTTCCAATACAAATTCCAAAGGACCCGAACCAACATTCAATTCCCTACATACCAAAAATCCTTTGATACACAATTTACTTCAAACAAGTCCATCCAAAGATCTCCCAACATTCAATACAAAGCCAACTTAACAGAAGAAAAAGAATCTGCATATATATCTATTACATACATACATCAAGAAATTTCTGCACTTTCATTATCAACTTTCACTGTCAATTTACAACAACAAAGTTGATACACATATTCATACTTCATATCAAAATGCCATATCAGTATCATAGTTACAAAATACATACAAAAATGTTTATGCTGATATGCTTCTAAGATCACCAGAAATGATTCACACTAACTTAGTTACAAAAGTCTGAAATTCTTGATAATTGCCACAACTTTGCAAGGCTCAATAATGATCTGCTGATTCTTTACCTGAGGAGTAGAAAATTTATGGGGTGAGCCGGAAAGCTCAGTAGCTAATATGTTTATAGCCAGTAATAATGAACTACACCCAAACATATATGAATGCTCATATAGGAATATTTATCATCAAAGCATGACACTCACATTACATCATAACTTGACATATCAAAAATGCAATGCACAATATAATAGCTCGAGAGTTCTGTGGAATGAAATGGCGAAATCGAAGTTTACATCATAAAACGAAACGAGTACGATTTCTCAGGATCTTGTGGCCACAAGCAGGCAGCCGGGAGAAGGCTATAAGTCATCGTGCACGAGACTAATGAAACGAATTTCCTCTCTTGCCCACACAACAGATTTTTCAATGCTCATACATTTCATATTATATTCATGCTTCTTAGATTTTCTGTTTTTTTTCATTCACACAAAAGTAACAAAATTCTTACAAAGCAACATGATATACATTCACAGCATATCTTTCCCACATTCACAAAGAATAAAACAATCATATTCATCATACATACACATAAATTTTAGCTTATCATCACAAAACTATAAACATATTACCCACCTTTTTATTTAATACTTCCAAGAGTCAAGTTTGCTCTTCTCCTTGCTCTTGATGTTGATATTCTTAGTTCCCTAAGAACAAACATATTTCGTTTAATCAACACACATGCATGAAGCTTTCCTTAAACCTAGCTATCCATAAATAAACTTAAGCTTAATCTATTCTTTATTTCTTCTAACTAGAAAAACTAAGATCCAGTTAAGGTTTATATAAATCTAAAGAAAACTTTAACCTCTTGTTCTTCTTCTTTCTTTCTTCATCTTCATCATACTCATCTTCATTATAAAAAAACCTAGTTTCTCCACTTCCTTCATCTATATCAAAACAAAAAGAATAGACAAAGAATACCTAAAGAACTCACCTAAACTTTTCCTTCTTCTTCTTTCTCCTTTTTCTTTCTTTCTTTCTTCTTCCCTTTCTTTCTCCT
>JANZXP010000196.1:16030398-16041814 GCA_027576715.1 Erythroxylum flavicans | reverse complement strand
GAATCGAAAAAATTGGGTGCTATCGTATAACTTTATACCAGCTAAATTCACGAGTTGGAGATAAGCGGACTCGAACTGCTGACATCTGTCACAAGATAAACTACCGCCTCTGGGCTTAGATTCACCTCTCTCTCATCTTTCAAAAGTGTAAGTACAAGGATCTCTTCCCCAAAATTTTCAACTGCTCGAATACCATGAATATAGAGAAATTTCCATTCCCATTTTATATGGGGAAAAGTATTTGCAAAGATACATATAGGGTAAGCAACTTGGCAAGAATTCTAATCAATTAATAAAAACATTATCTACCAAATATACCTTTATTTCTAGCCTTCATTTTATTTAAGTATATACTAAATGTTTACTTTCCAACACATACATGGCTATATGTTGCTTGATGTATAGACGTCAGACAACGTTAGAACCTTTGTTTTGTAAGATTATATATTTGTTAGAATTTTAGTTTGTGATATTGGTTTTCAACCAAACTATCATTGGGACCACTCTCTCACGCCAATAAAAATTTCAAGTTCATGGAAAAATTAAATTAAATTTGTACTAATATTAAATAAACATTTTCTTTATATTTTAAAGTTCAGAAACCAATTACACAAACATCGTCTAGGAAATTAAACACCTCATTATATAATTGGGTTACTAATTAACATTACAAAATAAGTTGTCCGAGTTAATCAATTATAGAACATTGAGAGAAAATATAAAATTATAATGAAGCAAGGAAGTGCAATAAAAGCAGAGACTTTCTCAGTTTATCACTTCAGAAACTTGTGGCTGTATCCCCGTTTGCCATTACAGGCTTAGATGGGGCGAATCCCGATAAATACTGTGATAACAATAGTCCAAGATTAACACAGTGAATATCCCTTCAGCACTATAGCCGACTTGTTCAGAAAATTAATTTTCTTTGGACAAAGTGTAGCTAATCTAACATTAAAAGAATTATAGAACCTGAAAATTCAAAAACAAAACAACCATGTGGTCAGACGACTCAGATAATGATCCTGCAGTCTCATGCCCGAATAGATCCAATATTTCAATTAATTAATTTCTACCATGTAACATTAAATTTTATTGATATATTTATATAGAATTCGCACAAATTCGTGTACAAAATAAAACATAACAGAGTCGGCACACACCAAATAGATCCGAGGATCTCTTTCGGTCCTATGCATAGTTGCAGAGACCAAACGCACAAAAGCCGCCATTTTGACACCTCTTATGGCAACCTCCACAATGGCTCCTACTGAAAGAAGGGTTCACACATTTGCATTGCAACACATTTCATTATACTTGCACTTCTTCCCGCAAGCTCCGCAGTTCATTCGATCGCTCAGAACATTCACGCATTTCTTCTTGCAACAGTCAGGTCCTGGGCTTCCCTTTGCGTGGCAGATTCTTGGAAACTTGTTGCACTTCAGACTTTTTCGGCTCTTCATCGTTTTTCTTTGTGCAAGTATGCGACCAACAACTTCATTTTCAGAGGAACCTAGGTGGGTTAATTGAGCAACTCCATGAACATCAGTATCGTCATCATCAGGTTCTGCTACTTCAGTGAATGGCAGTGCAGAACTCTTGCTGGTTAATAGAGCCATCACTGCAATAACAACAATGCATAAAAGTTTCAGCAACTTCATTGTCTGTTAGGAAAGTGCACGTATGGAGGTGATCTTTGTGCTTTGAGAGACGGAGGAGGAAGTTCTGAAGTACGTATGCTGTGAGTGGTGGTGGATTAGTGGTCTTATATAGAGAAGTTACGAAGGTGCATTCATGTCCGTGTGCCTAACTCCGGAGGAAGTGGACCGGTCCACAAAATTCAACTGATAATAAACAATTGAAAAAGGAAAGGAAGATTCTATTGCACACGTAAAAGCAGTACGATCCTTGTTCTTGATCAAATAAAAGAAGGTAGGTACTAGTGCAAAAGGTTCCGATTAGTTTTTAACATTAATTAATGTGGTTGCAGGGTACAAATCAGTTGTTTCTTAATTCATTTGGAGAATGTGATCAAAGTCAATGGTTATGGAATGAAGAAATGTTCAACATCTTTGACTATGAAATTCTATGTCACTGTTGAGGAGGAACTAAACGTCTTTCATCTGTGTTAAGTAACGTCTTGATGTACCAAGATTTTTCTGCTAATTTAAAAGTCGGCGACAATACACTACTACAAGAAAAATGAAATTTAGCGATAGAAACTACCGACAGAAAACTAACACATTTTATCAGTAAACTAAGTTAGTGACGAAATTTACTAACGGACCAAGGCGTTGGAGAAACGGCCGTAGGTAATAATTTACGCCGAATCACAGAATGTCCGTCGCAAATTTATCGACGGACATTTTGTGTAACCATCGGTGAATATATCGACGAATATTCTATGTTGTCTTCAGTCAGTAAAGTTACTGACAGACAAGATTTGTCCGTCGACGATAAGTTAATGACAGCATTACTGACAATTATTAGTTACCCGTCGGTAAATCGAATAGATTTTACCAACAAACTTTGTTTTTCTGTTAGTAAATTTACTAAAACTATTTTTTTAATTTCCCTGCATTAAATTTTATTTGATGATCTTATAGTTAATGCATAATTTAAACAGTTATGAGTTATTTGTTGATAATATTTTGATTTGTTTTTACATTTAATTTGTTAAAATAGAAAGTTGATTGATGATATAAAGTAAAAATTATCTTAATTAATAATAAAAAATATTTTGTACATAATAAGTTTTTGTAATTCATACGAAATGACTACAAGTATGCTATTCATTTGGTGACCGTTAATGCTCTTATTGCTGTGATGAGAAACTACCCCTTCCCTTCAACTCATCTCGACTTGCTTGGTTTAAACTATTCGTAAAATCATACAGAATATTATAGAATATTCTTATTATAATTTTCATTTTGATAATCGACACAACTATCGTTAAGAGAATTTGATTTAAAACAATATAAATAAATTATTCAAAAATAAAAAAGTGTGTGAATTCTCTTTATTTATATATCAAAATTTTAATATAATTAACAAAAAAGTATTATCAATTATAATAATCAAAATTAACCCTAATAATTTAAATACTCTTTAAATCTTTATAAAACTAATCTTTCATCAACAATTAATCAACTAAGTAATAACAAATTAAATTACACAATTTAAGTTGTCAAAAATAATTTTTAAATAATTTTTAAAAAAATCACTAAATATTTATTTAAAATGTTTTTTCTTAGCCAATCGACATAAAGCACGAGTCCTTCACAAGATTCCTAGGTCCCCTTTTCTCTTTTATTTTCTTTATACAGCAAGTCAGCATGTGCTCTACTCTATAAAAAACAAAGTTGTGCCTTTGACAGTGAAAGATCAAGAGGTGTCAAGTTGTTAGAATCAAATCTTCATTGTTCCATTTAACAAATACGATCTTCTAAATGATATTGATTTAGCAACAAATTCAACAACCATCATACGTAGAACACTCCCATATGCAGAACACTCCCATCATTTAACATCAACAGGCAATTCATCAAACACCTTACATGCATCAGAAATTCATCCGAACATCCTAAGTAAAATCACGTCTTGTCCCTTCCATTATTAACATTTATACATTAAAACTGTTTTCCAATCACAGAATACCCAAATAAACGAATGTTATTAAATACCCAAATACATCCAACATTACACGAAATAACAGAGATGAAAGTCTGCAAAAATACTTCCATTGAAGGACATAATGATAGCGGTTAGAGAAGACAAACGTTGACAAGCAAAAAAGGAGTCCACGATAGAGAAACTGGAGAGAGGAAAAATGCCTGAGAAAATAGAAGGGAGAGAGGAAAATCAAAGAAGAAGACGCAGGGGGAGGGTTCTTTCGAGTGGGTTAAATATAAACAAAAACGGCATCGTTTGGTGTTAAACCAATCGACATCATTTTTATTTTATTTTAAACGTTGAAGCTGAAGCAAACGACGACATTTACCAATGGAATTTACCGATGGAAATGTCTTATGTCGGTAAACTCAAACCTTTTTATTCTGTCAAGAATTCTCGCTTTCTTTACCGACGGGAATATTCTACCATCGCTAAAGTCCGTAAAAAATTTTGTCGGGATAATTTCCCTATATTTACTGAAGGATATTATTACCATCACTAAATGAAATTTTTCCCAAAAATGCTACCGACAGAAATTGATTTTTTGTCGGTAATTTGCAATAGTTTCGTTTCCATCGGTAATGTTCCATTGCTAATTCCTAATTTTCTTGTAGTGATACACCTTTAAAATTTTTATCAAATCCAATGCATTTAATTGGAATCTAACCTCTTCAAAACATCATCTAACCCTTTTTAGGAATTAAATATCATGCACTAATAATATTTTTATAGCCTAATTCCATATTAATTTCAATTACTTGACTCAAACTAATATAATCTCATGTCCACATTGTCAAAAATTTTAGGTTCCTTCCCTTTATACTTCAAAATCCCTCCCTGGGTGAACTTTCTAATACTAAATATCAATATACAAGCCTTTCTATTTATTGCCATCCTAATGAACATAAATAAAAATAAATCAATCCATAATTAAATAATGGGTAAAATATTATTAAACACTAATTGAACCTATAGACAACCACAAAGCATAACTAATCCTAAACAATAAGAACAATAAACAAAACTTTTAATTAATTTATTCTTAATGGATAGTGTTTCTAGAATCATCATCATCATTTTTTTCTAGAGTTTGTTCATAATCAGAAGTCCATTTGGTCCAATACTTCACCTATTTTGATTCACATCATAATTAATCCATTGTATGAAGCTTTTTAGCATAAATTGTATCTTTTAACATGCAAGCCAAAATAAGAATTGTGATTAACCTAAGGTAAGAATATGTAATACTATAACTTTTGGCCAAATGTTTAAATTAAAATTTGTTGAAATAAAAAATGGCTATTATGCTGATCAAATCATATCGAATAAATAAAATTTGATTTATTTAAGTTAAATCTCACTCAAATGTTTCTTAATAATAAGTACTGCTGATTTTACTTCATCAGAGAAACTTATGCACCAATTAATGTAAAAAGTATTGTCAAAATAATAAAAAGAGTTCAAAAAGTATTGTGTTTATAAGACATATTATGTCTTTTGTTCCACTAAGGTGCAAACAAGAGCCATTCTCTAAAGGCCTTCCCAAGTTTAATTTGGTTTTTAAAAGCAACTTTTTTACTTGAGAAAAAGAATATTGAAATTATTTTATGGGAAGTTGTAATCAAGCATCATATGGGAACATTTATATGGAAAAGAACCAAACACCTTCAATAGCATGGAATCAACAACTAGTAAATGGATGAAGTTTGAACAACAAAATCATCGTAAAAAGCAAGAAAGCGTAATAACAAGACGCTAAAAAGTACTCACCAGTACTATATATATATCTATCTAAGTTTGTCTGAAAAATACATATAAAATAAAACAAGTATAATATTAAACAAAAGGGACCACTTACCTGATAAATACTCTGAAACAGTTTATTTGATGTTGAAATTATAGAAACACGTAAACACAAGGACCACTTTGTTCATTTTATGTAACTAAAAAATACAAAAATATATGTTACCCAAGTTCATACAATAAGGGATCACATCCTTGTGTGATTCTTCACGACCTAGTTTGTCTAGTATCTTTGTATTTCCAAACAGCAGTCCAACATGTTATTGAATATATAAAACTAATTAAGTTAGCCTCACACAATAGCTTAAGCTTTTATGATGAAACGATCGCTTAACATGGTATCAGAGCCTCTGTGACCAAGTGGTTGTGAGTTCAAATCCTACCACCTACCTATTTCTCATCTAATTCAGCACAACGTAGAGTAAGCTTGTACAAGTTTCAAGCCCAAAGGGCTTTCACTTGAGGGGGTGTGTTAGTGAATATATAAAACCAATTAAATTAATCTCACACAATAACTTAAGCTTTTATGATAAAACGGTCGCTTATCACAACCTTCATTCTCTTTTCATCGTGAAAAGGTTAGTTGTCAAGTGTGCATTCTTTATTGGATAACAGAGAATAGTAGTTAGGGTTTAAAAACAGAATTTAGGGTTTGAAGATAAAAGGGAATTTTGCTGGCTAATTTGTTGATTAGATGAGACTTAATATTAAAAGATGAAAGGAGATTAGGTTTTGAATCTAGAAAAAGGATTTAGGCTTCTAATATAGAAAGATGATTTAGGGATTGAAATTGATCAAGGAAGATGGAGAAGACAACTTAGGTGTCGAGGAATAGATTGTTTTTGTAAAATAATTAAGTTTAGTTAAAAAAATTACTGATTAAATATATTTCATTTTTAAAATTAAAATAACTTACTATTGACAAATTAAAAGAATGATTAAAGCCCTACCTACGTAGGCATCACGAGACAACTGGTATGTCACATGTTTCTTACTAACCCAAAAAAATGTAAGTTACATTTGACTGCGCAAATTGTGCTATTTTAAAAAATTAAAGTGTGAATTGATAGTTTGAAAAATGATTAAAAAAAGTTATCCTAAAATTTTTGTAAAATATTAGGGTATAAATTATACTTTCTATCTATAAGAGATTGAGATGCTAAGTTGTACGTATTTTAAATAATAAGCAGTAAGAAGAATCTATAAAGCTTCTGAATATTTGAATCAATAGTCAAAAACTCTTCTGACTGATTATCTTTTTAATATAAACATGTGATTGAATAACTTTCCATGTTATCATCTTGGAAGTGGATTATTAAACACTGTAGTTGTTGAACTCCTGGACCATTATTTTAATGGACCTTGGTCCCTCCACTTCTCCTTCTTCAACGGCCGAAACTTGTTTATTTCTCGAACTAAAGCCAACCCATCAACTAGAACACACCGTCACCGTCACTACATCAATAAGCTAAAGCCCAGAATCATTGAATCAGAGTACTGTATAGAAAATGAAGCCCATGTTATGTCAACCCACAAAAAGATCAGAATATCTTAGGGTAGATTCCTGAATTGCATTCGAAAGTGAAAAGTGATTCCAAGCATATACTCTTTCAAGATCCTCGGATACTCCACCACCGATAGCACCTACAAAAACCCCGCTCAACATTCACAAACTTTCACCCTTCAACCCCAAATGGGTCCTCCCTACACACGGATCTCTTCGCCTCCTATGGCCTTCGGCGGTCAACTTATGCAGCAAACCTGACAAGGAGGCAGAAAATAAAGATGAAGGCAAATGATTATTACGTGCGAGTGTGTGGGAGTACGTAAAGTATAAGGTCATAATGGTTTTTCTATATCATTAGGGCAACTAAGATCCTTTGGCATTGTATTAGTACTATAGTTCTGTTGGATTGAGAATACTTGCTGTAATTTACAGGTCGTTTCAACGAGGAATCTACGTACGTGCTCTCTTGTTTGTTGCTGTTATTTGTGTTATCAGCTCTCTTACCGGAAGTAGTGTTTAGGTAGATTTTACAGATGTCATCGTGTTGTCCGCTCTTGGATTTCTTTTAGTGTTGGTTCTTTACACTAAACCAATAGCCGTATTTTTCAGTTGAGAGGAATTTCACCCATTTTGCTCCCTGGAAGTTTAGCATCACAACATGCCGGTATGTTTCGTCTTTCCTCCATCCTTTTTCATTATTTGACAGCCCTAACGCCTGTCGTCTAAAACTGGTTAATCGTAAATGTGACTCATAACTTAAAGCAGCTATATTCTCAAATTCACCAATATGAACTTCAATCAAACACCAAAAGAAACAATGACCATCATAAGCAGCAACTTGATTATCAATTTCGAGTAATGCACGATTTTTGTCACAGGGACTCGGATCTTCTTTGATGTTTGCTAACTCTGAAACCCATTTATATAAAAACAATTAATGAAACAAGTACCTTCGGCAAATCATCCAGCGATTTACAAGCGACCAATTTTTCCTTTTTAAGAATACATACACCAAGAGACAGCAATGAAAATTCTCAACATGAGTTAAGGTTCTTAACGGCTCCAGATACGCCAGAAAATCATTAAGTTATTTAAACTGACTATGGGATATTTTGTCAGGTTGCTATACATTTGATGTGATCCATTGCCAGTAAAATAGAAGATGCAGTATCTACGTCAATGATTACCTATCAATTTAACCTAGAAAGCTATGGATTCCGCTCCTAAAACATGTGTAGTTGACAGCACTTGAACCGAAATATGGCGTCAATTAAAGCATACGCGAAATGGACAACAAATATGGTTTAGAATAACACAGAGCACACTAGTTCCCCGACTGAAGGTCCAAAAGGACAAATAATTCAAGAATCACCGAATGCGGAGAATCAAATTAGAAACATCAACTGCTTTTATGATAAACGAAAACTGCATTATCACCGAGATCAACTAATGGGAGCAACAACATTAATTGCATTTGGGAAAAAGTATTACAAATAAAAATAAAAGCAAAGAACTAATCATGAACTAGACACGAGCAAAAACAGGTAGAAAAGCTTAATAAGCACTCTTATCAGTTAAACACAATCAGGCTAGTAAAAGAAACCAAGCACTTTCCCACCAACATTTTTCCTTCTAGCTTCCTCGTGATCCATAATGCCAGCAGAAGTTGTCAGAACAATGTAGCCAAACTGCAAGTTTTTACGCGATAGCTATGAGCTGTTAGCAAACAGAAACTGTGTTATATAACACAAATACCTCCTTACAGCCTATCGAGGAGCGGTGGATGTGGGAGATGAATTTCTGAATATCAAAATTCATATGAACAAATTTATCTAGCAACCATGAATCCTCAAAGAAATAAAAGCGAAAAGCTTGAATGAGTCAAATAGTTGTTCGGTCCTCTTGGTTGACAAAATTTAAATAACTAGTGCTATCAGTGGGATACAAAAGGTAATTCCGGTACAGGACAAGGATTCAGAAAAAAGTTAAATTTTAGCACTAATCTGTCTTGAGGGAAGTAACCTTGCTGTCCAACCTTCAATGTCCTTAACACCCACATCAAAGCGAGGGCTAATAACACCACATTTGTTTAATCTTCCATTCAATTCAACAACAATTTTACCAGCCCTGTGATCATCTACGTATTCGAACTCACCAATATAACCTACATTGGACCATCAAAGAATTAATCTCATAAATTTGCAGAGCTCACAAAGTAGGCTGTAGGCAAAAAGAAAAAAATGGACTGGAAAAAATTAAGATTAAAAAGAAACAGAAGATTAATATACCGTGCTTCTGCATCACAAGTAAAAATTTGATGATCACCTTCGAGGAAGGCCTAATCATGACCTGACGCTTCCCCCGCTTCTCCGCATTGTACATACTCTTGAGAGCATCATTCAAAACGCTTACTCTCACCATTCTTGCTGTTACACATATTTAAAATTCCGGCTACAACATAAATGTCCATGAAGACATATCAAAAGAACTACAGAAAGAAACAAAAAGCAAGCTTGCATATCACAAATATCATTTCTAACGAACACATAAACACTGTTAAAATGCTAAATTAGTATTTCAGTGTGCAATATTAGCTTTCGATACTTATGTGGTGTAGGATGAGAGGCGAGTAAAGAAGTTGTTTCACATAATCAAAGTACATAGTGCAAGTGAAACTTTTTATGGGAATGCACAAAGGAGGTAAAACAACGCCCCCTGAAGCATTTTACGCAGGTTCACTTACAAAAACTAATATTTACAACTCAATTAGCAGCCCAAACGCACCATAAAAGGCATTCAACACATTTTAATATCAAATAACAAGTCTCTCAACACGTAAAGTTCCAAACAGTAAACCCATAAGACTGTTTAGCCATGATCAATGATTAGTCAGGTATTTTTCAAATGGATCACAAGTCTATAGAGATCTTCTCGATTAATCAAACAGATATCTGAACATGTCCAATAATAACAGGAATATAAACAGGGTTTAAGGAGAGAACACAAAAGCAAAATCCAAACCACATATAACACAACTTGAACAATAGGAAATCTTACTCGAATTAGAGAGGTTTGCAGGGGCGAATCGGAAGTTGATATTTTTAAATATTATATATATATATATATAGGGTCTTGCAAGAAGGAGAATGTGTGAAACCCTATCGTATGGATTCCGCTCACCGCAAACACTTTAATTTGGGTTTCGATGCGTATAAAGGAAAAGCGGGTTTAAGCTTTAACATGGGTGGACGCTCCAAAGGAAATATGGGCTTGACCATTTAGAAGTGAATTTGAGCCTTTCTCTTTCCTTGAGTATTACTGTGTTACTCGTTTTGATTGCGCAACCTAATAATTTAATAGGTCACATCCAGATCCAGTGACATTTAAATTTTTTAAGACAGCGAAAGGAAAGGTTTAATTAGCCCCCATCCTAAATTTTGATTTATTTGAAATTTATTAGTGATTTGATTTTATATTTGGAATCAATATACTTATTTTCATTAAATTTATTGACATTAATTTTTAAATTTTAAATTTAATTCTTGCAGTTTATTAAAATATAAAAATTAAATTTTTAACGTAAAATTAAAACCTTAAACTTAATTTTTAATTACTTTTGCATTTCTAATTTTTTTGTCATAAAATTTCTTCAAATATCGATAAAGTTTATATAAATTTTCTAAATTAAATAATAAATAAAAATAAATCACATTTATTTCAATTTTATTAATTTTACCATTGTCATATTTAATTATATCACTTCATCTCTTCTAATCCTATGTTTTTTTGGGGTTAAATTTGTATCTTTTTTAGATAAATATAAACTCTAACTTAGTGATCATTTATTAAAGAATGATTATGATTATCAAATGATTGAAAAGTTGAGAGCCATTTACTTACAATGATTAGTTGATATTCATAAAAAATATCTAATGAATTATGAGTTCAATACCATGTTTCGCAGAAAGACGAATATTCCTTGCTTATTATTAGATAATTACTTATTAACAAACCTTGTGTAAGGCAAATAATTTTCAATAATGAGCCTGTTTTGCAAAAAGACGGATATTTCTTGCTTATTATTAGACAATCACTTATTCACAAACTTTGTATACGGCAAATAGTTTTCTATAACGAGCAAGTATTATATTACAAATAAAGTTAAGGGAACTAATTTTGGAGTTAGGAAAGATAATAGACTATAAAAATAAATGAAATGCAAGTAGAGATACAACTGCACATATGGAAGGACTTATTTGCAAGTAGAAGAATACTTGTAACATCCCGGTTCCGTAGAACGGGTCGGACCAGAGAAACGAGTCCAAGTGTGATAAATCAGAGAAATTAGGACAACACATCCCATGCTCATGCATTTGTGAACAGTGATATGTGCACATGAAAATACCTGTACATGCATTCATGACATTTTCCCGGTAT
>JANZXP010000196.1:15996928-16009180 GCA_027576715.1 Erythroxylum flavicans | reverse complement strand
ATATAAATACATATATGCATAATGTATATATTATGTAAATATGAAAAATAAAATAAAAAGTATAAATACATATATGCTTAATGTATATATTATGTAAATATGAAAAATAAAATAAAAATATTTATAATTTATTAATTTTAAAAAATACAACTACAATATTTTAAATTGTCTTAAAAAATTTTAAAAATATATGAAAAGCCCGTGGCCTGACCCGTCCTTTTTGGCCTGCACGGGCCATGGGCTTGGCCCTCCCTACAAAATTTTTCGACGGGACCAAAGATGTAGCCTTGGAGAAAAGGCATATAGTTGGATAAGGGTAATGGAGGAAATTTCTCCATATTCTAACGAACGACAAAAGAAGATAGCTCATAATAGACAAAACAACGGAGTGACAATTAATTTTATAAAATTAGTTCTTTAAATAGTAATAAAGGAGAAGGCGAGAATTGCGAAAAAGTGAAAGGACTAGAACAAGAGAGCAACTAATCTTTGTGGTCATAATCTTCAATAGTATGTATCACTTCTTTTGTATGCAGAAATGTTATATTTAGTAATGTAATATTAAGGTCATCATAATAATTAATAAACAATTAAATATGTCTTCACCTTCGAATATTTTATCAATCAAAATAATGTCCACTTTATTAATGAGTATGACTAGTCACCTCCACATTAGTACATGTGATTGTATTGATGTACAAATTAAAATATATGGTAAGATAATATAAAAAATAGATGAACTTGGTATATAAAAAATAAAAGAATTTATCCTCAATATATTCATCATATGACTAACGTTGGCCACATATAAGAACTTCCACACTACGAGGATGAAGTCGAGCACAAAACCCTACTACTAGTGCTAAAAATAGACTCTGAAGCAATAGTTGATGATGGAATTACTAGTAGGTCTCATGCAATTACTTGCATGATCAGAAAATTATTTCTAGAACTCTTCCTCTATAATAATACATCAAATTGCACACTTTCAACTTCGGCCATACAATCTTCCGTCAAATAGCTATCTAATTCCATCATATTGTACGAAGTTCTAGCCCTTTTTCTTTCATAAATTTTGAAAGTGAAAGTAACAAGTTGCTCTTATAAGAGAAGTTGAAACTGATGCTAGAGTTAGAGCTTAACAGTCAAAACTACTGTGATCCTAATCCTAAATTTTGTTCATTTTGAGTTGGTAATTATTAAACAAATTAAACCAGAATTATTTAATGACATCCGCATGCTCTTGGGCTCGATCACCATACAAGTCATATTATATATAAAATTATACTCTGCCAACTTGTATCTTAGGTTCAACACAAATATGACTAAAACAATATGTCCAACCATATATCAATAAAAATTTAGCTTCTTCATTATCTGCTCTGTCATAACCCAAATAACCTAATTAGAATAAAAAATCCAATCAGATAAAGCTTTCTTTATCTCTCACATAATGTTAAAGCAACAGTGCGAAGTTGAATATTTTATTCTCGAGAACAATTCAGTCGCAATATAAAATAATGCCAACTTTGCACAAAGTTCTCTAGCCAACTCTTATTGGTTTTCTGTAGGCATATAAGTATATTGAGAATCTCTTTATCTTAGTTTAGTAAACACATCAATACATAGGATTACTGACTCCAACATCTTGAAGGTTGAGTTCCAAGTAATTGGACAATCCAAAACTAAAATCTTCGTACTCGAAATGCATAATTATCATGCATTTTTTAATTTCTCAGCTATTTTAGATGTTGCACTCCAAAATACTAAACTATTCAGAATCAAATATATTGCTTCATTTATTATATCCAATCCATCATTCATAATTAAATTCAGAATATACTCAAACAACGTATATGGAATAACCCTCCACTAACCAACAAGCTCCTAACTCATATCTTATTCTTCAATTTTTTTAATCATAGCATCATTCATGTTACAGTTGTCGACTGTTATGGTGGATAATTTGATCAATATTAAAATCTATCAAACAATCTCCCAACACAGTTGCCATCATTTCACCTATATGTGGTGTTGGCACATAAATGAACCTATTATGTACAAATATCATCAACATCAATCATAACATAATGAAAAAGTAAATGATAATAATATTAAAGAATATAAATTACCTCAAAAGTTTACTGCATAAAGTCCAGTCCTTGTCAACATAATGTGTTGTCGCTATTATATAACCCTTCTTTTGGTTATCAATTATCCACATGTCCATTATAAGGACAATCCATCCTTTAATACTACACAATGTTCTTAAAATTTCTTTCTTCTTATCCTTGTTTATCTTCATAATGTCCTTCTTCAACGTATTCCGACTTAAAACCTTAAAGATCAATTGTAGTAAGTTACAAAATATCCTAAATCTTGTGGTATCAACTATAGATAAAGAATGTTCATTACTAATTACCATAGAAGCTATCAAAAACTTTGATCTATTATTAACATAAGATTTTACAATCATTTCATTCTTCTCTCTCATAAGAATAGGGATAACAAATATTTGACTTCTTAATACCATCTTTTTTCTACTACACAAATCCACATGTCTTTTTAAATGAGAGATTCCACCTTTTAAACTCCTAGCGAACATCTTTTGACAATACTTAGATTCGACCTTTTCTACTTCGTCCATTGATTTAATCTTATTGAAGTGATTCCAAATTTTACTTTTCAATTGACTTCGAGTTGGACTTCTATCTTTAAATGATACGGGATTAGAAGTTTTCACTTCTGTCTTCGATATTGGATTACAAAAACACACAAACGTTTATGTGTTTTCACAAACTTATACAATCACTTACATTGACATGTATGTGATCGTATAAGTCACTCTGAGTTTTGCGGACTTACATGGTCACTTACACAAGTTTGTATGTAATCGTGTAAGTCATTGTCAATTTTGCAAACTTACATTTGGTGTAAAGAGAGAGAGAGAGAGAGAGAGAGAGTAGAGAGAAAAGTGAATATGAAATTATGTCGTTTTATTTTGTGAGAAACAGAAGCGTAAAATGATATCATTTTGCTTCTTGTTCTAAAAGTTACTCAAGTGCTCAAGCCCAAGCCCGAGCCAAGGCCTAGTCAATCTGAACCAAGCCCGGGCTCAATTGCCAACCATAGGGGTGATGGAGAGGAAGTAAAGAAAACTTGGGGAGCATAGCCAAAGAAGAAAGTCTAAGAAGGGACTCTCGTCTCTCTTTCTCTCTCGTCTCTCTAAATCTTAAGGAGTCTTTGGTTTGCTTGCAGGACCACAAGTTACAAGATACTTCCGTCTTAAGGACCCAGTGCAACAATATTCCTTTCTTGTTATCCTGTTAGAAATATTTAACGACACGTGACCCTAAAGAACTTATTGAAGCTCTGTTAATAGCACGAGAGCGTTAGAACTAATTTCTGAAACAGGAAGTAAATGAAAGTTTTTATCATAGGAACATCCGCTGAGTTTAATCCTAGCATTCTTTTGAAGCATTGTTCCATCAGCTAGGATTTACCATAGAACAACGTTCACTCTTGACGAGAGCACAGCAGTAATGGTTAAGATTCCCACTTGTTTAATTCATACTAACCATTAAAATACCTGCCAGTGCTCAGCAATTGTTGCAATTTATCTCCAGCATGAATTCAATACAATCCTCTTATATAAACAAAAATTGGATTGAAATCGTGATCAAAGCCCCCTTGAGAAAACAGAACAATATGTAAGGCGGCTGATATGAGAAACTATAAATAAACGAGCTTTATACAAAAGAGAGATGCAAAAGATCTCACTATCTTTCTGCTTCCCTTTCTTGTCTAAAAAAAATTGTGTAAACTGCAGACAAATAGCGCTTTCGTTTCATATATTGCTCTCCGGCACCAAAAGAACATAACTTCAAGAGCACCAAGACCTACAGCACTCGCAGATTTCCCATTTGCTAAACTTAAGAAGAAACGAAAATTTTGGGCCGCCAGGATAAAGCCTCTAAATGGTGTGTTTCAGTTCTTGTTTTTGCTAAATAGTAATCTAAGGTTTGTGTCTGCTCCTCTATTTTGTCACTAGACATTGTATCCTCAGCTAATTTTACTGCTGCTATGTGCGACAGTTGAAAATTTTCTACCATGCGACATAGCTTTCTTGCAATTTCTTCAACACCAAGTGTCACAAGGCAGATCAGAAGAGACCTAAGCTCACGTTTGGTTTCGGATGTTAAAGACATACCCTTCAAATGCTCAACCAAAGCTATCTCCTCACCAGGGCTGCAAAAAGTACATTAGATATATGACGAGTAAATATAGTGGCGAGTGATGCAACGGAAACATAAGGAGATGGAATGAAGAAAAATACCTGCCAGGGCGAATTTTTCCTCTATTCCTCTTACGTCTTGTGTCTCTTGCCTTGCTAGTGACGCTGGAGCTCACAGAAGCTGCAGAGCTCTTCCTTGACCTGCTATGAAACAAGGAAACCATCGTTTGTGTCAAAAGACTTTAAAACCACTTAGAATAACAAGTATACAAACTGATACCCTCTGGTGTAGGCACTCATTCCACTGAATTGACTACTGGATTCTGAAGCAGATTCATCATCAAGATCATCCATGGATCGTTCCTCTGATTTGAGCTTTGCTTCAAGTAGCAATCTCCTCTGTCGGACACCTAAGTAGCGAGTCAAGTACTTCCCCACCTTCTCCAAGCTTTCTTCATGCTCAGCAATTAACGTGCTTGCACATTCCACAGAAGCATTCCTTACTGCAGCAACTAAATCTTCTTGTCTGTGCATGAAAGCAACTCTCAAAGCCTCTTCCCATTCCCTTGCAGTAATTAACAAATTAACCCCATTCTTGACATCCCTACAATACTCCAAGGCAATTTTTGCAGCCTCCCCAGGCTTACCTAGTGCTTGGAGCTCTTCGCACAGTTCATGAGCAAGTTGCATTGCCTCATCTTTTTCACATTTAAGGAGTCCTGCAACTGTAAGCACTCCACTCCAATTACCACAAGCACGGTATGCCTTCAAAGCCTTTTCCAAACTGGAACAACAAAGATAAGTCATCGCAGCATCTGCAAAACATTTTTCATTGATAAGGTGATCACCCCAGGCTTCAAGCACCTGCATCCTCTTAGCATGATCAGTAATCAGTTGAAGACTCAGTGGAAACAGTTCAGGATTTTTGATCAAGAGGTTCATGCAGTCTGAATAGTAAGCTTCACCAGCCAAAACAATGTTTTTGAGAGCTTTCTCAAACCTATGCAACCTTAGGTTTATGTTATACTGCATTAGGAGACTTGGCATCCGTTCTAATTCTTGTAGATAAGGAAGAAATTCCTTTGGATCTTGCTGAGAATTCAATGCCACAATAGCTGCAAGGTTCAAATCATAAAGGCCTAAGGCAGCCTCAAATACAGCCTCTGAATCAGATAACCACAAGAGATGCTTGAGAGCTTCTTCAGCAGAAGGATGATAAATTCTCCTGGGGTCATTAGAATCTAATAATTCCATTTCACGAATAGTTTTTACTCTCTCCAAAGCTTCTTCAAGAGCAGGTGGATCACTACGAGCTAGTGTGGTCAGAATGCAAAGCTCCTTAGCAGGACTATCAGGGACTTGTTCCTCAAGACCCTTCTTCACCGCCAGAAGAACAGCAGAAACCTTGCTACTATCGTTAGAACCCCTAAAGTCGTTAACTTGATCATCTTCACATAACTTTTGGGAAGATGAAGGGACATAATTTCTATACAAGGTGTCCATAATGTTTTCATTCTTAATGGCACAAACAAACTCTGTTATGTAGTTCAAATTGTTAACCTGTTTGACAAATTCTGAAGCCAAATGAAGAAATGCTCGCCAGCCACAGTGGTCAACAATGACATTGAAATCAATCCTATGCCTCCTCACCATGACTAGGGCATCCCAAAAGCGTCTTTCAGTTAAAGCATTGACTATTGAAATGATCACCAATTTTCTTGGATAGATGCACTCTAGATTTCCCCGAGTTGTTTGCATTATCACAGCTGCATCATCACCATGTAGGACGCCAACAACTTTGGCACCTCTATCCCATATGTTTATAAAATTTGCATTTTTGTCCTCCCTTCTTCTGTTACCTGAGTGCACAAAGTTCTCACATTTCAACTCCGTTTTACCATTTAGTATGTCAAAAATGTCCACAACAAATAGAAAATCTTGTTTAGTTGAAAGAATCAAATGTGTGATCACTTGATTGGCTAAGTTTGAGTAGAATGAGAAACTACTGCAGTTGTTACATAACATCCTTCCACCAACTTGCAGCCTACCAGTGTCATCAAGTCCAAAAAGCATAGGTTTGATTGACCCACTACTGATAACAGGAACTACACTCATCCAAGGGCAAGATGATAAAAGAGTAAAATCATCATGATTTACAGCTCCTAGAGCACGGGACAAGCCCAACTTTGATCCGTAGTCAGAAACTTTTCCACCATCAAACTGAACAAAAGCTGAACATTTCTTAGCAGGATTGGGAGCAATACTGATTACCAGCTCTTCCAACCAGCTTTTATAGGAAACCTTCGCATGCCAGCCCGAGCTTGTAACCA
Organism: Erythroxylum flavicans; assembly: GCA_027576715.1. Classification (NCBI taxonomy): domain Eukaryota; kingdom Viridiplantae; phylum Streptophyta; class Magnoliopsida; order Malpighiales; family Erythroxylaceae; genus Erythroxylum; species Erythroxylum flavicans. The sequence continues at coordinate 16,002,616 of JANZXP010000196.1, read as the reverse complement.
TGCCCGGGGCTTGATCCTCAGAGCATACTAATTGAATTTCCAGTAGAAAAGAGCCACTTAGTCCATCCTCAGCCAATGGTGTACTATGATTGGAACCATAACGAGAAACACCAACAATCATATGTGAATCCAACCATGTAAGATGTGCTAAGGGTCCAAATTCATTATCAGAAATGCATGATTCAATGTTAAATTCTTTGCCTTCAAGTTCCTCCCAAGTATCCTGCTCAGGAAGGTCCGCAATAGACAAACAACCATCTGACAGAGTAGCGGCCACACAGTTCTTCAAGTTCTTGCTATATAAAGCCAAATCTTGCACAGCATTTGGAAATCTGAGACTGAATAAGTATAAAGGAGGAGGCATCAGGGAAAAAGATAAAGGTGTAACAAGTATCTTGGAGCCATCAATGACCAATGCAGTTGAGTTTCCTGTGACAGCAGTAGTCCAGAAAAAATTGTAAATTGTTACCTGCCCCTGATGAGTCCAGCAGATCAACTGCATTGGTTTAATTGGATCCCACATGAACCTTACTCCATCCTGGCTTGAGTGTCTAATCTCATGCTTCAAATACCAATGGTTGTTGCTAAAAAACCAAACTTTAACAGAATCATACCCCCCACATCTAACAGTAGATGCCAGAAGATCTGAACTACAATTCCATTTCATAAACTGAACTGTTGCTTCCATTGGCTCGTTAATACTAAACAAGCTCCTAACTAGCCCATTCCTCTCGTAGAAAACTACAGCAGGACAATCGTTTTCCGCTCTTCTATCATAAACAGCAGCAATTTTGGCCCCACTAGGCATCCACTCCACAAGTTCCCCCATAAAAGGTTTTGAATTTGAACTAGCATGCAATGCACCTGAATCTCGTTCCCATACCTTAAGCTTCTTCTCATTTAAAGAAGAGGAATTACCAGCATCACTTATGGTGGCAAAGTACTTTGCATCACCCCGCCATGAGATGCAACTCTCAAGAATATGTTTGGAAGCAAAATCCTGTTCACCTGAAACCATAAGATAATTCTCCTTATGTTCAAATTTCTAAAAAATTAACCTAAACCAATAAAAGAAAGAAAAGGGAAAGTCCTTAGTCCTTACTTATGTGAGAAGCTCGAGTTTGATCCTCTAATATGGAAGTTTCGTATAGCAGATCCCAATCACGAGTCATTACTAAAAGCTGCCTCAAACCAGAAACAATAGCGAGCAAATCACCATCCGGGCTAGGAGAGATGCATCTAACACCTCCATCAATTTGACCCACAATTTCGGTGGCATTATCGTCCACACTGTGCAACAACAAAAGCCCATTATAAGTTCCCACTATCAAAGATTCTTTTTCCATTAAATAATCGAATGAAGTGATGCAGTCTCCATGTGCCAATTCAATCGGATTAACTTGTGCTGGTAACAACGTCTTGTTTCTTCCATCCTGAAAGAAGAAAGAAAGAAATATGATTAACAATCATGCATATTATTTTATCGCAGTTTACATGAAGAAAAGAGCAAACCTGGAAAGAAGAAAGATGAGTCGTGTAAATGTAATTAGCAGAAGAAGCGAAGAACAAGCGGTTACGCTCGATGTCGAGAGCAGAGAAGAGTATAAGCTCATGCTCTGATTGTAGTAAACTGAGACCCAGTGAAACTTCTGAGTAGAGCTTCAGATTATTCATTCTTCAAAGCGAGATAGGACAGCAGGACAGCAGAGCAAGAAATAAGAAAAAGTAATAAAGTAGGGTTTGGGTTTTGGGGGATTTAAGCCCTGGAGGAGGCTTCAGAATCAGAAGCTCATCTCCAAGTTGTAAGAAGTTGTAAACCTAAACCATCTCTGGACACTACTAGTACTGTGCAGGAGAGCGAAGCCGTAGAGGGGAAGTCGGTATTTTTCTGGGGCCTGGGCCGCTTGTTACTGAAAAAATTCCTCTCACTTGGGAAACTTAATTTATAAAATATTGAACAGATAGTAATTTATTAAGTATATAATACTAAGAACAAACAGAACGGAAGAAGATGTAATTTCATCCCGCCATTCATTTTATCCAACATCTACTTTAAGTTCTTTTCTTTTTTTGTCCACTTTTGTGTCGTGATGTCACACCTGTGATGATGCTCACAGATGTGACTTCTTATTTTTCATTTTCGATTTTTACTCAACATTCCACTATCCACTTCATGCATGCATTTTTATTATCTCTGCATGTTATTTATTTTTTGCTTTCTTTAGGCTTTTTCGTTATTGTTAATTAATAAATATGAATTTTATTATTAAATATTTACAACAAACACATTACATTATTTATTTCTTAAATTTTTCTCATTCTCAATTTTTACTAACAAATTTTACTTATTCATTTCTAATTTAATGAAAGAGTTAATAATAAAATTCCTATTTATTAATTAACAATAACGAAAAAGCCTAAAAAGGAAAAAAATAAATAATATTAATTTTTTAATAAAATTTATAATTGCATAATTATAATTATGATGATAATTTAATTTATTTTTATTATAGTAATACTTAAGTATTTACAATATTATATTGTTATTTATTTATTTATTTATATTTGTATTTACAACAAACACATTACATTATTTATTTCCTAAATTTTTTCCCATCCCAAATTTTTACTAACAAATTTTACTTATTCATTTCTAATATAATGAAAGAGTTAATAGTAAAATTCCTATTTATTAATTAACAATAAAAAAAAACCTAAAAAAGAAAAAAATAAATAATATGCAGACATAATAAAAATGCATGCATCGAGTAGTTAGTGGAATGTTGAGTGAAAAACGAAGATGAAAAATAAAATGTCACGCCTGTGAGCAATAAGTCACAGGGGTGACATCACGACATAGCAATGGACAGAAGAAAAGAAAGGAAAAGAAATTAAGGTAGCTGTTGGATAAAATGGGCAGCGGGATGGACGAACACAATTATATATGTATAATTATTTATTATATTTAAATATATATAATTATATATATAATTATTTATTATATATATAATAAATAACTATATATTTAATTTGTATTTATATAATTATATTTATATAATCATATATAGTTATTTATTATATATAATAAATAATTATATATATATATACTAAATAATTATATATATCCATCTCGTTCGTCTGTTTGATCTAACGGCTCCCATTTCAACTAAATAAAACAATTGAAAAGCCTCCTTTGCTAACGAAAACACGTGTGAGGGTTAGGACGGAATCAAATCTTATAAATCCACCACGCTTCTGTCGGCGCAAGATCATTACGACACCACAGGCTATGGCTTTATCTCCCCATAGTTCCGCGAAAGCTACTGGGTTGTTGGTGCGATTCGAAACTAGAACCATGAGGATGACTTGTAAGCTCTGATACCATTTTGCTAACGAAAACACGTTATGACAATTTGTTATAAATGTATATTAACAAATGCTTCCTTATTTGTTATGTTTATAAGTGTGGCTGTTTCATACATCTCTCTATATCTTCGTGCATCTCTGCTTTTTTGTGCTCGCTTATTCTGTGCATAATATATGCTAAGTTATTCTTCTAACTCTTCCTCTCTTTCATAAGTTTCAGTGATTGCATTTTTTAAGAGTTGTTTGTACTGGAAATAGCTGAAAGACATAACTACAAAGAAAGAGATGAAAACATAATTTAAATGACAATAATGTTGAATATAGGTGACGATTAACAAAACTTTAATCTTATACCTGCCTGCGATCTCTTGAAGCTTAAACGTCTCCTTTGACTGAGAGCTTATAGAGAGAGAGAGCGTATGAGTAAAGAGAGTTTATTAACCATGCCTTAGGAAGGCAGAATGTCTTACATTATATAGAGGACTGGCTTAAAAAGGAACAAAAACAGTAATGGACAGGTGGCCTGGACAAATGGCCGACAACTTTAATAAAGAAAACAGTAAAAAGTAAAGTGAACAGGAAAAAGTAGTTAATAATGTACAATAGTGAAAACTGATACTTCTGCTTTCGTGACCACTAAGGTTTACATCATTTTAAAAGAGATTCTTTTTCTTTTTGTCTTTATTCTTCTATTATTGCTTCGATGGATTCCGTCTCGTGACTTTTACCTTGTGATGTGGATGGGCAATAAGTGCACTGATGAGTTTAGTGTCCTTGTAGTTGTTTGCAAATAGCTTCCTTCCAACTGGAATTAAGTGCTGAAAAACTCCCATCCAGATGATTAAATGGACTTTAAAATTGTTGAACAATCTGTAAAGATTCTTTTTGCAGTGGTTGCTTATAGGTTGAAGTCATCAAGAGTTGATATCCTTTATAGTAGATTCAAATCATTGATTCTTCATCAATCTGTAATGCCTGCATATAAACTCCTTCCAAACAATTGAGATTAAATTGATTAATTAAATCCCAATCGATTGGATGATGTGGTGGTGCATCAATGAGAGGATATTTGCCATTACTAATTCCAATAGTGATGAAAGCGATTCGTGGCAAAATGATGTCTGCATCTTTGATTTTATCTTGTGCTTTGAAGATTGGATAGCTGCTCCAGAATTTGATATACATTTCTCGATCTTTTGCAAATCTATCTTTGTAGTTTTTGAAAGCTTGAATAAATCCAGGAGGGAACTCAGAAAGAATCTGAGTATTGATTATATAGATGGTATCAATTAATCCACTCTGAAAAAGTAAATAAGTGGTTAAAGGATCTGCTTCTAGTAGAACTATAGCTTTTGGTCCGAATCTTCCTCTGTTTTGTGGGTAGTAATGAAAAATATTATGTTCTTCTGTCCATGCATTGATGTTTTGAAAACAATCGAGGAACATTTCTGAGGTCAATCTTTTTGCTTCAACTTGAAGAGTTCTAGAGTGTACGGTATTAATTCGATCTAGATTGACAGGCTTTCCTAGAACAAGCATTTTGGTATTTGAGGGAGTAGGAGGTGGTGATTTTAATACCTGAGTATACTGGGGTCTCAAAACTGGGTTGTTTTGTTTGTATTCAGCCAATGATTTTTCTGCTTCGGTTTTGGTGGTAAAACTCTTATGTATAATACCAGAATGTCCCACTATATGAGTTGCTGCTTTGTGCCATGCATCATAAATACCGGCCATGGGACCATTATAAATTACATATACCTTCCCTTCTTCCTCATCTTCCTTCTTTTGAGGTTTGAGTGGTGGTATTTGGATGATTTGTTGAGGAGTGATAGGTGTAGGTGTAACAGGAATAGAACGGTTATGGTGATTTTAGGTAAAGAATGAGTAGAAGAACTTGGTTTAGGTTTTATGTTTTGTTTAAGAACTTGAATGGTGGTTTTTAATTGATTTATATCTCTGGTAATGGTTCCAATAAGTTGTTGTTGATTGTTTAACTCAATTTCTTTTTGAGCTAATGCATCTTCTAAATTGGTCAATACTGCTTCCATTCTCAAGTTAATATATCTGCAAGAAAATTGTCAGTAGGTTTGATATAATGAATTGAAAATTGATATTGATTTAATTCGAGTTGCCATCGAATTAATCTTCCTTGATTAAAATTTGCCTGAATATTATATTTTAGAAAACCAACTAAATATTTTGAATCTGTTTGAACAGTAAATGTGACAGGTAATAAATCAATACGCCATTTTCTTAAAGTTTTAAGACAAGCAAGAGTTTCTTTTTCATGTATAGGATATTTGCATTCAGTGGGAGTAAAAG
>JANZXP010000196.1:15967417-15980284 GCA_027576715.1 Erythroxylum flavicans | reverse complement strand
TATAGCTTCTGACTCCTCTACCATACTAGGTTCATTTTGTTCATCATCCATATTTGATAAAGATCTACCATTGTTAATCGTCTTGTGGTTTCGCATATAAATTCCAATTTTAACCATCTTGCACTTTTAAAAATAAATACATATTAGGAACAAGCAACATACGTAGATAAAACAAATTGTAAGAAAAAAATTAATGAAGTTAACAAGTAGAAAAAATCAAGAGAAAACAAATAACTTTGAGTCATTTTCCACTCTATATACTCAAATTAACGATAACAATAATAACCTGACTATTACTAGCACCAGTGGCCTCCTCATGTCATTCTATTTTGTGCATTCCTTTTCTCATATGTAAAGATTGACTAAAAGCTAGCTTTTGTTTAATTCATAAACAGTTAGGGAAGATAGTTCTACGGGAAACACAGGTTCAATTGATTTATATTTTTTTAATTGCTTTCACTAAATTCCCTTTGATAGGCGATGATCTTGTTTTGTGTGAAAGACTTGTATAGGAGAACATCCATCAAAGCTTATTATACTTTTAAAATTAGGAAGACGTAATACTAGCTTTGATCTTTCTTTAAAAAAAACCTTGACTGTTTCACAGTTCACCCAACTCAGAACCACAAGTATACAGTTGCTTTATATACACTCAAGCAACGATTGCAACAAAGGTGATACCTTTACATTTTCCTAATGTACGTAGCTAAAAATTGAACATAAATCGTACTAAATTCACATTCATAAATCATACTAAATACAAGTTCCCGATTTTGAAATAAGATAGGGAAAACATAAAGAAGATAGAAAATAGAAATAAGCGTTAAATGGTGTAGGAATACGTTATGTAAGGAGACACTTTTTATGAAGAAGCAGTTTTGTCCAAAGTAAGGTAAAGGTGAAGAAGGTGATGGAGGTTTCTAGCTGTTCAAGTGATGTGATAAAAGATTTATAAACCAGAAACAACCCATTAAAAGTGAACAGGACGAAGAGAAGCAATCATAGGTAGTGTGATGATCTAGTGTGTGGTGGGTGGTGGAGGTCGAAAGAAAAGCAGTGATGAAGTGCTGTAGAAATATGTCAAGTTTCTGTGTTTTTATCAAAGTTTACCGATGGGGAATTGATGGTAAGACATAGAGTAGCTCTATGGTTAGAGAAACAGTAGTTACATTAGAAAGAGTAGTTCCATGAGTCTATCGAGTTTATAGTAATAGAGTAATGCTAAAAAAACTAATGCATTAAACTAAATCATAAAAGAATGTGTAAGCTGAGGCTAATAGTTTTTGGGAAAAAAAAAGTTGGCAACTTGAGAAGAAAACCTATTGCTGTCAATTTGGTAAAGAACCCATCAAACAACAAGATCAGAACAATAAGTTAAACAAACAAAAATGACTATTCACCTATTAGCATTTCAGTAGAGGAATTGGAAGATGTGGAGAGAAGATTATAATGACCCAGAGAGGAGAACTGCGCCCATGAATATTTTGGATTATCAATATATGTAGTTTGAATATTTTATACAAAAATATTTATATTTGTAGGTAAATAATAATACTAAAGAAAAATTGTGACATGTAATTTTCTGTCCCTAAAATTTGTACAATAATGACAAAATTGAGGTTTATTAGGCAATTAAAATACGTCAGCATCTATGAATGCAAAGTAAGAAGACAATTTAGATGAGATAGTCAAATCAAGTATGAAAGAGATCATCAAACTTAGATGAGCGTTAACAATTACAATTTTTTGTAACTTTGACTCGCAATGCAAGTACTACAAGAAATGAAGACTATGTAGCAACAATTGCAGGCCATTTTGTTCTTCAAAGTCATTGCATAGAGTGAGGACCATTGGTTTTGTTTAAGAAAAAGTAGATTATGTTTTTTTAGAGCAGAAAAGGAAAAATGTTAGTATATAGAAGTAAGATAGATGAAAAAGATAACAATGTTGAAAAATGTTAGTATCTAGAAGTAAGAGAGACAAAAAAGATAACATTGTAACTTATGATTAACAATGATGTAGTCTCTGCTAACATTGAAGGGAAAACAAAGGATACTATAAATACTCGTTTTGATTTAGAATTTATGGGTATACATCCTGAGCTTTATGCAACTCCCAAAAGTGATGGCAAGTATGCATTTCGCCCTGCATGTTATACATTGTCTAAAGCTAAAAAATGAGCATTTTGTCATTTCTTAATTGATCTAAAAGTTCCAGATGGCTATTCTTCCAATATTTTTTGATGCGTGAGTCTTACTGAATGCAAAGTTTTTGGAATTAAATATCATGATTGTCATGCATTTCTTCATCGATATCTCCTTTTGGCTATACGTAGGTTGCTAGGTAAAGAGGCGTGTAAAGCATTACTTGAGTTGTGTACTTATTTAAAAAAGTTATGTGCTAAAGTTTTGCATTTTGATGATTTAGAGAGACTTAAAAAATCAATTCCTTTTACAATTTGTAAATTAGAGAAAATATTTCCTCCATCATTTTTTGACATAATGGTGCATTTAACCATTCATCTTATGAGTGAGGCTAAACTTACTGGGCCAGTACAATATCAATGGACGTATCGTATAAAAAGATATTTGCATAGGCTTAAATCATATATGAGAAATAAGGCGCATCCAAAAGGATCAATTGCTGAGGCATATATTGTGCAAGAATGCATGCATTTTTGTTCAAGGTATTTGATAGTTATGATTTGCATCATGTTTTAGGATTTAATTTGTTATGTATTAAGTGTTAATTTTAGTGTTTAGTGTGTGTTTAGGTTTTAATTGTGTTACTTTATTAAGTGTTTTTATAGGTTAGTATAAGTCTTTGAGCTTAAATGTTATGTTTTTGAGGTACTTTGATGTATTTGTTATTATTTCAGGGTAAATGGCGAAGAGCGAAGAAGTTTCGAAGTGTTTCAAGCCAAAATCTTGGCACACGATTATGGCACAATAGGCTACGATCGTGATAGAAAAAGGCTAGCTAACAGGACCCAGGCCATGATCGTGCCATTTTGGTCATGATCATGACAGAGAGCTTTGGACTAGGCCACGATCGTGCACTTTGGGCCACGATCTTGACAAAGAGGGTTACCTACATCAGACAGACACAAAAATAGCTGAAAACGCCAAGTTTTGTAGGACTTTTTGGACTATTTCGACCCCGAATCAACCTTAGGGCTTCCAAGATATAAATAGAACATTACATAACAGAAGAAGCATCATTTGAAGAGCTTTGATCAACCACTAAAAACGAAACCCTAAAAGAGAGAACCTTGAGAGATTGAGAAAGAGACAGAGGCAAAGAGAAGAGGAAGATGACGTAGACACGACGTACTTCCCGGAATATGAAGCTTTCCGTAGTCGTGGCCTCCCATCATCCAGTTGAGTTCTGTTTCCTATGTATTTTAGTTTTATTTCATTATAGTATTGAGATATATAGTTTGATGATAGAATTCCATTGTGATTGATGTTCTATACTCAACTTTGGATTATTATTTTAGATTTAATGAAATATGATTGTTTTATGTGTTTATTTAATTAATTGTGATTTAATTCTACACTTCATATCTCGATAATAAGCTGAGAGGGTGAATCGATAGAAAACAATTAATTTGGGCTAATGAGAGTTAGGAAAATTAATAAATTTAGAATTAAATCAAGTTGGTAAATCTTGTGTAGAGAGATCATATTTAGGTTTCCAATTGTTTATTAGAGAACATAAGAACTGATTAGGTTTTGGATAGGTTGTTAATTGAGAGATTCCAACTTCCCATAATCTAATTAGGGTTTATGCTTTAGGGTTCAATTATAACTTAAGAGAAAGTAATTGACCTTGGGATCATCTAAAACCGTTAATTCGATAAATCGTAATCGGTTAGGTTGACATTAAGGATAGATAAATTTTCCTTTCTCTCTTTAGGTAAACTCATTAGGTTGAACTTGAGGGTGTGCGATCATTGTTCAACAAATTGATCAATTTCCATTAATTGTTATTTAAAATTATTAATCGTCATCGTGATTGTTTCTATTTAAATGTTAATTATCAATTATTGTTTTGTCAGTTGATTTGGTTATTTGATTTAGTTAGTCCTCATGTTAAAATTCATTGTCTGTTAATATTTATTTAATAGTCTCTGACCTTAGATTTTAGGACTAGATTAACCTCCTTATGGGAACGATAACTTAGGTACTACGCGAATAACCCGTGCGCTTGCGGAAGTATCGAGGTTATAAATATTAAAACTTGGCATACGCAAAACCTAGCGATCAAGTTTTTTAGAGCCATTGTTGGGGAGGCGATTAGTTTAGTTCTTTAGTCTAAGATTTTTTTCACTATTTTTTGTTTTTAAATTAAAAAAAAATTTGGGGCATAAAGTAAAGACACATCAAGACATCTTAGAGTGAGAATGAGACATCTGAAAAGTTAAATGCTAAGAAGAGATAAAAAGAACGATCATGGAGGATGTATATTATAGGGAGCAAGGGACTCTTGCAAATTTCAATGAGCCACAATTTGGTGGGGGAAATCATCATCCTTATATGAACTCGTACACTTCGGGGTGCCAAAACTACCTAAATTTTTATTGGTCCAACAATGTAAGGACTCACATGGGACATCAAGACCTATCAAGATTTCAGTAAGATGAGTTCAATTTATGGGATTCTAAATTGGACAAAATCCTAGATAATTTCACGGACATGGAAGAGGGTCAGAGGAGACTAGAAGAGCAAATTGAGCAAGTAACAAAAAATCATGCCTCGTCTATTCACAACCTAAAGATTCGAGTGAGACAGCTTTCTTATGAATTTTATAAGAGAGGTGTGGAAGACTCTCTAATCTAAGTAATATGAAAATATATCAAAGAGAGCAATATAAGGCTATCACGCCTAAAAAAAAGGGAGAAATAGAAGGATCCTTGGAAAACCAAATTAAACCCCACCTGATTGAAGACTAAGAGATGAAGAGAATGAAGAAAAGAATGCCAACTTTTTTTTACTCACCAGTTCTTGATATGCCATATGTGAACATCGAAAAATCTTGGATAGATGTTCATGAAAAGAACCTTATCCTTTCGACTAATGATGACCAAGTGACATTCAACATGAATGATGTATTAAAGAATCTGAAGGATAGTAACTCATTCAGGATAATTGATGTGTTTAAATCTTCTAAAGAATAAAAGGATAAAAAACAGATGACAACAAACATCAATTTTGAAGAAGCTATGAAAGTCTCTATTCATGAAGTGGAAGAAGCAGAGGAGACGAAGTTGATTAAGGAAGAAAGAGAGAAACTCACCCTCTTACATGACAAACTGTTGGATTTGATGGAAGATTTAGGAAGTTTCGTTATTCCCTATTTTATTAACAGTTTGTTAGTGAAAAGGACATTACCGAGCTTAATTGGTTTTCATAGTTTTATCAATATTGTCTTTAAGATCATTTTGCAATTTGTAGCTTACTTATAGGCTATGAAACTAATGTTGAACAAAAAGGGTAGAAGCAAGCCGCTCATAATTGATCCTGACTGAGTTTCCAAGGATGCAAGGTCAAGCTAATGACCATAAATTAGCATGTTTAGGGTAGATTTAAATTGTTATGCAGTTAAAGTTATTTCATTTCCATAAACAAATAACAATGTTTCGAAATGCATTGCCTTACTAATTCTCTTACTCTCTCTAAATCAATTATAAGATAGGGAAGCCAGATCAGCATCAAGCGCATTTGGTCTCTGCCTCTGATACATCGCTACCTCAGTAGTCACCATGATGGTTTCGTGTTCTAACCCTTTTCTTTTCATTTTTGTTATTATTTTGTTCTTTTGTCTTCCGCGTATTATTTCATTCCCCTTTGTGCTTGTATGTATCCTTCTCATATTGAGGACAATGTGTTGTTCAAGTGTGGGGATGGTTATGTGTTTTATTTTATATGTGATTTTTCATATGGTATGATAGTTTTAGGTTGCATTTTATGAATTGTTTGAATATGTCAATGGCTTAGATGAACTGAAATTGATTTAAATTTGAACATAGTCTATTAGGTTGTAAATAATCATTAGCTCACAAAATTAGTGAATTAGGAGTCTTTGGATAAATATACAACTTAATTAGGATTTAGTGTAAATTTAGCACCTATAGGTTGTCATATTCATTTATAATCTAAGGCCTTTTAACTTAAGTACCTTAACTAGTATTTTTCATGGAAATGAGTAGTTTAAACAACAAGGTAGGTAATAAATGAAAAAATGTATTTTTATTAAACAAATAACTATTCCGCTGGCCTTCGGGTTATGAATAGAGCTAGTAGTCATTTGATAACGTGATATAGCTGAGTATCCGGATCGACATACATCATAAATGTGTGCCTTCGAGTCAAAAAGCTGTAATAACATTCCAACCTAGCAGTTTAATAAAAATATGACTTAGTCGAGTAATCAAATCGACATTCATTACCAATGTTTACCTCCGCATAATAGGACTAAATCTGGGTTTAAATAAATTAATTAAAAGAAAATCTGTGTTTTCTTAATAAAAACTTATTGGACTTATAACAAGCTTGAATTTTTATGAAAATGTACTTAGGAATAGTTACAAAATCTAAGGGACCGAAAAATTATTAATGTGTGTATACAATTAAAAAGGATAAATAAGTTAACACTTAGGTCTCGATTAAGTTGTATATTTAGTTCAAAACTCCTAGACACATAATTTGCATGTTAATGATTTGACATAACTGAATGAATGTGTTCAAGATTAAATTCATTTCATGAAGATCAATGCCATTGACTCATTATTTCATTGCATGTTTTGTGTTTGTTGTGTGTTGTTGTTTTGTTTGCTTGAGGACAAGCAAATGTTTAAGTGTGGAGATGTTGATAGTTGTCAATTGCATGATGTTTTAGGGTTTAGTTTGTTATGTATTTAGTGGGAATTTGAGTGCTGAGTATGCATTTAGGGTTTAATTTTGTTAGTTTGAGTGTTTTTATAGGTTAGATTAAGTCTTTGAGCTTAAATGTTATATTTTTCTAATACCGTGATGCGTTTGTTAGTGTTTCAGGGTAAACGGTGAAAAACGGAGAAGATTTGAAGATTTTTGGGGCAAAGACATAGCCCACGATCGTGGCATAGCAAGCCATGATTGTGACAGAGAAGGACGAGTTAGTAGTAGCCAGGCCACGATTGTACACATGGTGTATGATTGTGATAGAAAGCCTCTAAGTTAGGCCATGATCGTGATAGAAAGGTTAAGACGCTGGCCATGATCATGTCAGGCAGAGCCACGATTATGGCCTGCATCAGGTTGACAGAAAAACTCAAGTTGCATAAGATTTTTTAGACCGTTTCAACCTTAACTTTGACCTAAAGCCTCAAAAGTATAAATAAAAGATTACAAGTTAGAGGTAGTAGTCTTTAGAGAGTCGAGAGAGTCGTTCAAGAGAGCTTTGATTTAGCAAATTATGAGAGAAAACCTGGAAAGAAATTAAGAGATTGAGGAAGGAGACAAAGGAAGAGAAACACGGAGAAGAGCTTGACGTGACGTACTTCCCAGAACAGGTGGTTTCTCGCTGTCACCGCCTCCCCCACTTCGTTCCTATTGTATTTTCCATTTATTTCAATTTTATTCATCTATACGATTAAAATAAATGTTGAGAATCGTTTTTGTTGAATGTTGATTTTATGTTTATACTCACCTTTAGATCTTGATTTTTGATATTAATAAAAATCGATTGAATGTGTTTTTATTGATTTAATGGTGATTTCAATTCTTCTCTTAATAACTTGGCAATAAACTGAGAGTGTGAGTTGGGTAAAAATAATCAATTTTGGCTAATGAGAGTTAGGTGAATTGATAGGTTAAGAATTGAATCACACCAGTAGAATTGTGTAACGAGAGATCGAGCATAGGTTCCCGATAGGTTAATAGATAACTTAGAACAAATTTAGGTTTTGGGCTAATTACAAATCGAGAGATCACAATTCCATAATTTAAATTAGGGATCATTAATTAAGGTTAAGAATTATAACTCGAGAGAGAGTAATTCACCCTAGGATTGTTTAGACCTGTTAAGTCAGTGATTGCATAATTGGTTAGGTTTCCATTAATTTCAAATCAAAATCCCCTTTCTCTCACTTGGTGATTTTTAGGTTAATTTCAGATTGGGTTGTGTTATTGTTATTTTGTTTACACTTCGGCACTTTAATTTCTCATAATTGATTGTTAATTTATTTAATTTCTGCATTAGTTATTTGTTTAAAGTTATTGTAGTTTAGGACAAGCTTAGATTTTAGGACTATATTAGGCTTCCTTGTGGGATCGACACCTTAGGTACTACGCGAATGATCTATGCACTTGCAGAATTTACCAAGTTTATAGATAGTAAAACTTAGCACGTGTAACCTTGCGATCAAGTTACTTTCCACATTTTCCAACTAGATTGAGGCTTCCAATTATATGATAGTTTAACCTCAATTCTATCTAATTCCCTAACTTCATTAATTCTCATTACAAGAAGAGCCTCAAGATGTTCCTCTTTAATCTTAACTTCCACAAAATTCTAGCAAAACAAATTATCTTTAGTCTAGCTATTGGAGAATTAAATGTTAAAGGTTTTCTTACTGAGCTAGCAAGAAAGCTAAAATCATATCCAATATTCTAACGAAATATAGTGGAAGTTAATTCATAAAGGGGTGGATTCTATTATAGTTTTATCAAGCTCCATACCTAGAGACCACTTTTACACAAACATTGGTTGACCTTCATTATATCAGGGACCAGTTTCCATTATTGAACCTATGCTATCTTTATATCTGAACTTAAAAAGGAAATAATACTTTGCATTCAACAAAATCTTCTCCAACCCTTACTTCCCTATCTAGTTTGAGCCTAGACCTAAACTTGAGGAAAGGAGAGTCTTTTATTTAGGAAAAAACTAATCAAAGTACAGGATCAGGTTTTAGTTCCTATCTATAACATCTCCAAAGGCAAGGAAAATATTCCATTAACCATAGTAGAGTGATAATGCTTAAGCTTCTTTGTGGGCTCTTCAGCTGCTAACACACTTCTCTATGATTTGCCAAACTCCTTCTGAGAGATGCTTAAAGAAGTATTTCTCTTTGGGGATCCCTTTCCAACTTGTATAGACTCACAAATGGTAGGGAAATTAGCGTATGAGATAATTCTCTCAGTCTATTACATCTCTAGAAATTGGAGGGGGTTCGATCAACCTCTCGTGAAAGCCTCCAATGGACTAGCTCAAAGCGGAAACCTATCAGTCGGTCACTAGTAACTTGCTATAAAAGGAAATTTTACTGTCCACAAAAGGATAGTTTATGTTGGAAACAAAGAATAGAACTCCATTGGTGAGTATTGTAAAGGTGATTGACTGTTTGCAATAGACACCTGAATTGTGCTAATGAGATTGTATGGTTTTACATTTGATATATGAGGTGTAAAAGGGCTTAAGTATATATTGTTTAGAGACAATTTTGCTTTCATGTAAAATTTATTGTAAATTAAAAACATATTAATTATTCTGATCAAGCTTTAGTGAAGATTGTTATTCCCTAATGGCACCTAAAAAGGAGGTGAATTCAAGATTTTAGTTAAATTATACTAACTTATAAAAACAATGTCTACAAATTATCACAAATGTAGGAATGAAATAGAAGTAAGTGAATTTAATTGCGCTTGTAAACAATATAGTAAATGTTAAGAGAAAATAAATGTAAAATGATTCAATAAATGGTCCTTGCCAACTTCCACTTCCAAGACTCGTCTTTGATTTCCGTTATAACTTTTCTTTCAAGGCAAATAATAAGCTTTATATAATATTTTATGTTGGCAAAGAAAAACCTTCTTTTCAATCTTTCATCAAGGTAAAGAGGAAACCCCAAACCACATTTAGATAAACCCAATACAATGATAACAAACCCAAAAAATAGTTTACAACTTAAACTTGCTCACTTGGATACTTTAATAACGACAAAAGTCTCTCACACATAAAATAAGATAATGAATGCTCAAACAATTGAAAAATACTTTTAAATGTGTCTAAAGGACACTCAAATGCTTCTTAATGCGAAAAATAATGAGAAAACACTTGTTTATAGTATTTTAAGACCCAAAGAGTTGTTAAAGTCTAGAACTAGCTATTATAACAGCTATATGTGAAGCACTGGTTGACCAGTATACAGTAAAAGCTCCAAATTCACTTTTCTTTTGAACACTGGTCAATCAATAAAGGATGTTGGTTAAACAATATAACAAATTGGTCGACCAATACGTCAACTAATCTTGCAACAAACTCTTGGTACTTTAAATTAAATAACTTTAACCAATATTGGTCAACCATTAACCTATATAGGTTGACCAATTACCTCAAAAATGAGATTTTAACAACTTTAAATGCTCAAACTCAATTTTATTAATTTCATTATGATTAAAAACACTTCCAAAAAGTTTCCTAAAGATTATTTGAAAGATTAAGAGGTTTTATATTAAAAACCAAAGTTTCAATATCTCTTAATGAATATAAAGACTTATGAAATGAAGTGAAATGAAATGTTTGTGTATGGTGAGCCTTTTAGACTATCAAAGAAAATAAAGATGAGCTTACAATAAGTAATATATGAAATAACCTCGATGTATCTTGATCTTCTTCTTGACTTAATCTTGATGGTAAAGATTGTAAATTGTCTTTTCTTTCATAATCCGTTAATCCATTTATATATTGTTCTCATATTCCTTCTCACCAATAACATTAAATATGTTAGTTTTTTTTTATCATCAAAACCTCAATTAGAAATTGCCTTAGTTCAACATTCTACCTTTTTATAATAATGATAAAATTTTTGTGAAACTAAAAAGTAGTATGAGAATTTAACTAGATGGATACCAATCTATATTAAGATGATAATTAACTCATTCTTATCTTAAACATAAAATATAGATCAATATCATAACCACAATTCATTATTAAGATAATTAACTCCTTCTTATCTTAAACATAAAATATAGATCAATATCATAACCACATTTCATTATTAAGAGAAATATTTTAAAAAATATTCATTATCAAAGAAGTATATACAATTGTTTATTATAGAAATAGGTTATAAAGAAATTGTTAATCATATAAAGAAAAAAAATAAAGTAACCAATACTCCCCTTGAATTGTGACATTTCCCTCTAATATCTTAAAAATTATTCTTTTCCTTTCTGGAAACATCAAAATTAATCAATTGGCTTAAGGGGAAAATGAGACTCAATCAATCTATATAGGTCATTAAGTTAATGCATCGTGATGTCTCAGAAAGAATCCGTAGAGAGCTGATACTTAATGACTACTAGACGAGCTTAGAGACTGATGACATGATCTGAAAGTGGTAGCCTCATCCTCCACATGTAGCTCATTAATGTGGTTTAAAAGAGACTCATAGGGACCATCAACATATGGTATAGTCTTATGTATTGGTGATGGTTATTAACGGTAGAGTTGTTGTTGCTAATATGTTCTAGTCATCTGACCATTGATCAATTGATATCCTAATCGGTTAAAGATAGCAAAGCCAAAGAAGAAATCAAAGATTCAAAGTTTAAGGATAACAAAGGCAAAGAAGAAATCAAAGATTCAAAGTCAATCTCATTGTCAGTAGGAGGAATATGAAAATGTTAAAAGATGAAACTAAGAATCAAGGTATATATGATGTTTTGTCTCTTATTTTTAGCTTAAGGGAAGTAGACCGTGTTAAGAAAAATAAATTTACTAAAATGAATCGATTTTTCAAATTTAAAAGTATAGAAGAACCACAAATTATCATCTCTTTAAAAGGTAAGGTGCCTAACTACATATACAAAATTATATTTAATGAAAAGATGGTGAAAATGAGGAATAACATTAAGGCCATGAACATCATCAAGTTTTCTATGGACCTCTATATTGAGGCACTTAAAAATAATCCTCACTCTATCAAGTACAAAATGTGAGCAAATGGTATATTTCATGTGACAACTATAGGGTAAAGGGCATTTAGGAATGGGGATACCTAGGATCTTATTTATGAGATCAGAAGTGAGATGAATGTCAATGTCAAGAATGGTGGAGAAGATTTAAGGTGACTTCAAATTATTTTAGGATGAAGATTAGTATTAAAAAAAGCCTAAAATTTGTGGGAATTATCCTACAAGTTTTGCAAAAGAAGGAATTCATAACCTTGTTCAATGAAGTAATAGAAAAGAACATAATCACTAAATTATTCTAAATTGAGAGAAGAGAGATAACACAGTTCATAAAGATCATGAGGAGAATAATCTTGGAAGAAAGTCAAATCAGTATCAAATTACTCATTCTTACTAGGAATAAGCATAGAGGAGGAGGGGTTAGTGATTTCTCTTAAATCCTACGAGTCCTAAAGTGTGTACTAGTAGCCCTATCTTAAGTGAGAGTCCTACGTATAAGATTAAGGTTTCCTCTAGTTCTAGCCATGAGAGAGAGAGAGAGAGAGAGAGAGAGAGAGCGTGAGTTACAAGATGAAGGACAAAAGAAAAGGTTTGAAAGTAAACTAATAACTAGGTATGAAGAATCACTTGTATGAAAGAAAAAATTGTACTTTTATAATCTCAAATCTAAAAATTTCAAGTAACAATCGAACATTACATGACATAGATAAGTAATGCTTAAAGAAGGGGCATGAAAAATTAAAAGTGAAAGATGTGTATAAACAAATATAGGTAGGTATGTATAACATTGAAGGCATATAGTAAAGTAAGTTATTATTGGAGTTATGTAAATGTAGTGCCCTAGAAAGCAAGTGTATTTACTTATAACTTAATTTTCTTCCAGTTACTTTTGTAATGAAAATATTTATTA
>JANZXP010000196.1:15950161-15964832 GCA_027576715.1 Erythroxylum flavicans | reverse complement strand
CAGAAATCAAGTTTTCTGAATATAACTTCCTCACGTTAAGCAAATCATCAAGGCTTAGAGTTTGGGGCGTGAATTATTGGTGACTCTAGTAGCCGACCGTGAGACGTGGATTAGTAAACAACAAATTGATCTAACGCTTCCGTATAAGGTTAGTCCTTTATATATTATTCTACAGAAACAAAATTCAAGTGCAGAAGCTAGTCATTAATTCCATACTGATATAAGATTGGAATCAATTTTCCTTTTGTCTCTGAATCTGACAATGGGTAATAGTTGCTGGAGAAAAGTTTAATGAGTGTGATATGCTGTTGGTCTTCCGTGTATGTATGTGATTTGATTTCATTCACCATTCAATAGTCGATCTTTTGTGTATGTGATTTGATTTCATTCACCAACTATGTATGTGATTTATGTTGGTCTTCTATTTTTGAATGTGCCCTTTTAATAATTTCCCATTAAAACGACATGCTCACTTGTCGGCATATGTTTTCAATTTAAAGAATTTGATTGCCTAGTAAATGATATTTAGAAGAAGAAAGATCTTCAAATTAACAGAAATGTAAAAGTTGGAATGAGAATTGTATATTATCGAACATATTAAAATAGTTACTATTTTATGTAAAAGAAAAATAAAAAGAAATTTTGTAACTAAATCTATAGGCTTCCTTAACTATATGTTGAAAAGGGTATCCTAAACAACAATTTTATGCTTGTGGCAGTGCTTTTCTATATTTACAATTTACATTAGTCAATAGGATAAGGTTTGTAAATTGTTGAAAAAGTGTATCCTAAAGAACAAATTTACTTACTCTTATAGTTTTTACTTCTTATTTATTATATACCAGTTTTATAAATGTTTAATACCAGTAAATCTTTAAATCTTTCCTTTGACTAGTTCGATATCCGGTTTAGTTTTTAAAATATTAGTTTTCAATTTACCTTGTGTTTATGTCTCCAGTTTGCCTATTAAAATAATATCAGAATGAGTAACTAATTATATTTAGTTAATTTTGGTCAATTGCTTGTCAATTAACTAAATTTATTATATTATAATAAAAATGCAAGAACTTAAATTATAATATCACAATATTTCTTCTTATTCTATTTGTTACACGTCATCTTTCATTTTAGTTTCATTTTTAAGTTTCTTTTTGTTATTTAAAAAATAGAAATGAATTGTATTAATACTATTACTATATTTTGACAACAGATTGGAAGCATTAATAAATTTATATTCTTGATAGTTAAGATAACGGGATTTCAAAATACTAATGATATTTTTCACCAATCTAATTTAATTATATTTTCGCTTATATTTATATTAAATAGAGATATCATTATTTTTTCCATTGACAAATACTTGTGTTTAAAATGAAAAAAGACAAAATAAAGTAATAATATGTATTACTCTTAATATAAAGATTGAATTTGAATATTTTATTTAATGAATGAATTTATATAAACTTTAGAAACTTTTGTTTATAAGTTATATGGGTTACGAGAATAATATGATCGAGGCAAAAAACACTATCTTACCTCAATAAAAATTATACCAGAAAAAAGAAAACTAAGAGTTGATACCCAAATTCCACATGAGATTTTTTGTACCCTAAACTGTTTGTATTGATAAAATCGGTTCCACATCCATGTGTTTATGTTTCTAGTTTGCCTATTAAATTTCATTTTTCAAATTGGGAGCTAATTTTAATGATAAAGTACAATCTTTTTTTATAAGTACTTGATTTCTGCTTGTCTTTGAGGTTAAACTAGTAAGATAAAAAGTTTAAAAGGTTTAACGAGTATTGGACCGTCATAAAACGACTAAAGAGTGAATAAAATTAAAAATTTTGAAATATCATTAAAAAAGATTGTTATCACCAATAGAAAATTTTATAGTTAATTGAAAAAAGAGATTATTGAATTCTTATTAATTTATTAAAATTGACCAATTAATTAATAAAATAATTATTTTTAACAACAAGAGTTATTAAATTCAATCAAATCGAAAAGTTAAAAATCAAACTGAAAGTTAGATGGTTCAAGATTTTTATGATTGAACAAGTCAAACCATTTGGATTCTTTAATCGTTGCTTTTCACTACCTTTTAAATAATCAGGTGGCAACCACCCATATCCCTATTTAATGAAAAAATCACAACTATCTAACCAAGTAAGTGAAAAGTAAAGTATGTATGATATTGTTTTAGATCTAACATTGAGTTACATTTATCTAGATGTCTCCTGTCTAGTGAATAACGCCTAATTAAGCAAGTAAGGCTATTATAGTTTGTACATCGTAGTGTAATATACTATTATTTATGTATGCAATCAATAATATCTACTAAAAAAATAGAAACATAAGATTGTTTTGAAAAAAAAGAAATGTATTCAGCATTGAAAGGCAAAACAACTGTACATTCAAAATACAATGCCAGTTGTCACCACATTTTAATGACATTTAAGGATTACAAAAAGAGGATTAGAGACATAGGATTCCAAAAAGAATTCAAATATTGCTTATGTAGAAATTTGTGTTTTTGTACGCTGATTTGAAGTTTAATAATATGTTGCACAAGTTTTTTGGAGAATTGATACATGGGTAGACTTTCCCAGGTATGTGTCTTTATTCTCATTCCGGAACCAATCTTACATTATAAGAACATCTTCATTCTTTTAGCACTCCTTCATTTCAAACTTAAATACTTTGTTATCAAACAATCTCAATTCATCAAGTCTACTTTGCCTTATATGCATGCAAGATCATCTCAAATATAAGGTGAGAATTGGATGTGTTTTCAGCAAGGATAAAAGACAATAGCTAAAACAACAATGTCCTGGTTCTATATCCATCTTGTGAAGGGTGAAAGCATCGATTTTTGGTGTGGCAATTGGACACAACTTAAGCAAAACACAGAGATGTGAGGGTATGGTGTTCCGATGGTGAGAGGAAAGGAGAAGAAGAATGAACCCAGTAGAAACTATCCCTGCAGTAGCTTAACTCATTAGGTGCTAGGTGTCACCATTTCATAATGACATTTGTCACCTATGCATGCATTCCATTTGTCCTATACATAAGTTGCCAAATGTCACCAATATCCTAGGCCATTTGTCACTCAATCATTACTGTCATTTGTCACTTAATTTCCTATACCAAATGTCACTCAATTCTACTATCATGTGTAACTTATTTCATAGGCTTAGTCATCCTAAATTTTCATGTGTCAATTTGACATTTTTTCCTAAACTAAATGCACATTTTAATTCATCAATTTTCAAATTGTAACAATTAATTCCAAATTTCCTAATTATAATCCGTCAAACCAAAATTCAAGACATAAGCAATATACAATTCACACCATAATCATTTTAAACCTTTCATATCCCAGAATATATCAATTGAGTGCAAGTACAATCTTGGCAATGTTTACTAAATGATGATTCATGTATGTATGTGAATATTATGCATGTGAATGGAATGCACTTCATATCTCAAATGATATGACCCAATAGTCTAAGATTCTAACCCTGAGTAAGTTTTTGAACCCGGGCTATTACACCAATGTTTTAGGGTTAATTAATTTTCAATAATTTAATATATTTTTATTAAATAAGAAATCTTATATTTGGCACTATTATCATAAGTGATAGCCATATGATAAAAATAAAAACATGACTTTATATGTCACATCATCAGTGTTAACAGAGAATTTAACGTCGAGCTATTTTGTAAAAAATTAAAAATTTAAGTATTTTAATATTAATTTTTAAAATTTGAACCAATATTACAAAATTGAAGAATTTTTCATAATTAACCCTTTAAAAATCCTTGAAAACTTAGCCCATAATTTCATGATATAAAATGATGGGTGAAACAAACCACCACAAAATTGTTTGTTACTTTTACTATAATTTTACGATCGATCATTTTTATTTTTATTTTTATTGTAGATATAACTTGTGCAAATAATTAATTATTAAATTAATGATAAATCACATTGTGATAAAAATAAAAAATACAGAACTAAAAGTAGTTTTTGTGATTTTTAAAAATTACAATTAAAGTCAACAGAAGATTTTTACTAAATTTAAAAATAAAAATAAAAAATAATGTTTTTTCCAACGGTCTCGTATGATCCGAGCTTATCTGTTATTTGCAACCAATATCTCCAACCTATTATTTGCATACACGCGTGCATGATATTATCAGCTCCTCTGCAACCCCAACCGCTGCAGCCACCGTCGCCTCCAATCCTTGGTGCATCGAGTGAATAATCCTTTTCTCCGCAGCCACATCCACGGTTAGCTCATCTCGGAGCCGCTGCAGAGCCGACTGGGTTGAACCTCTGTTCACCGGAGCCACTGAGCGTTGGAATGGGTATATTGCCTCGCTTTTCCGACGTTCATATATCCGATATGGACTTCGCAATCGACTTTGCTCAATTATAACCAAAATTTAAAATTTAAGGGGAAGGTAGGATGACACCACAATTTTTTATACACATTCACCACGATTTTATTGCAAGTCAAATTCTTTTTGGGAATTCCAACTTAGGACGTGGGTCGAGCAGGAGGTTACCTGATGAGCTCTTATACCACTTTGGCGTCCTTTTGCCCATTTTTTATTATTTTATCACGTTTTTCATTTATAGATTCTAATAATTTAGTTAATTTATGCTCATTTGTCTCTAATAATGTTATTAATTTATTTTCATTTATATTGTTGATATTATTAGTTTCACTAAATTTTGGAGATTTAGCCCTTTTTTCTATTAAAGGTTGTGTTAGAGTAATTATTTCTTTTAATTGAATTTCAATATTTATTTGTTTATTTAATAATTCAGATAATTGTTTTGAAATACTCATAAAGTATTTTTAAGATACTCTTGTAGTTCATTAAGTTGTTTTTAATTATTATTAATTCTTGGCCTATTTTTACCTCTTTTATTTCAGTTTGTGAGTTAGTAATTTTGATAGGTTTATCTAATTCAGTTCCTGATTCAATAAATCTAATAAGTTTTTGTAATTTTAACTGTGATCTGAATACAAATTTGTCTTTTGATTGTTTATTTTCAGATAAAGATAATCGTGGAGCAGATGATGTAGATTCATAAAATTAGATTGGGTCGTTTATTTCTGGTAATTTCGAAGATTATTTCTTAAACTAGTACCTACTTTTGCTACATCATTAAATAATTGATCAATATATTTTTTATTTGTATTTTTAAATTTAATGCTATGATGTGAATTATTTAAAGCATAACTAATTTGGTAAGTAATAGAAAAAGGATATTAACCATCAGCCATTAAATTTTCTCTATAGAATTTGTAAGCAACAGTAATTGTTTCATTTAGGTTTTGAGATTGTAAAGGAATTCTTAATTTAAAACGATTGTTAAATTTTATTTCTCTATAGGTTAAATTACCATTCATTACTCCTATTATTTAATTATTTAAATTATTCATTCTTTCATCAATGATAGCCATTCTTATTGGTGTATATTTTTTTTTTCTTTTATCTTCTGAAATTTTTTGTAATTGTTACAAATTTGTTCTTGATCTATGAGACTTATACGAATATGTCCATTATATTTACATTGATTTATTCTGAAAGGTGTCTCATGTACTATTTTTCCAAAATAAATAATATTTTTTGGTTTATTATATTTTTCAAAGGATGATTATTAATATCTTGTCATGCTTTTAGATTTAAGTTGGTTTTAACTATTTGTTTTTGTTTTTCATTTGATAATAACGTAGTGAAATGGCAGCTTCCAGTAGATTCGGTTAATTCTAAAGTGTCTATGTCTAGTATTTTACCCAGACTTATTTCTGTCATACTAATGAAAATTTCTTGGACGCTCTGGTAATATATTATATAAATTCTGTAAGTCTTGATTATATGAATTATAAAGATTAGTTACGTTATCAAGTCTTTCTCTAATAGGTAATAATCCATTGTTATTTATAAAAAATTGTAAATAATTATATCTTTCTTCATAATACTCTTTTTCTACTTTACACTGAGATACTAAACTTTCAAAGTACATAATTTTAGTATATATTTAATTACAGATATTACACGAGTGTATCATATATGAGTTTGATAATGATTCTGAAACCTAATATAAAGCTGTTTTAATTCTGTTTTTCTTGATTATATAAGTTAGTATGATTTTGAATAATATTATGAAACATTTGAAGAGCAGTTTTAGAAGCATGAATAGAGATAAGAAAGTTATAAGTTTGGGTAAACGATTTAATACATTTCTGACTAATTTTTGTTTTATTTTCGACATGCATAATTAATAGATGAATGGATCTACAGGTAGCACAAATAGACATAATTTAATGAACATTGTTAAGAAGAAATTGCATTAGAGCAGGTCTAAAATTATAAGTCATATAAGCATTAAGGAAATCAATAAGAGTAATTGCATCGAGATAAATGAAACTAACGTATAGAAATATTAAGATAGGTTGAAGGTAATACATGAGTATTAATGAAAGATAGATAATAATTGATAAAAAAATAAAAACATTAGTAATCATACCTGTATTTCTCGTTTTCTCTTGATTGTCAATACGCAAACTTTAATGAGATACAGAGACAGGAATAGAAAACTAAGGGTTTATTTACCCAATCCAATTTTATGAATCTACATCATCTGCTTCACAATTATCTTTATCTGAAAATAAACAATCAAAAGACAAGTTTTTATTCAGATCACAATCTTTAAGATTACAAAAACCTATTAGATTTACTGAACTAGGAATTGAATTAGATAAATCTATCAAAATTACTGACCCACAAACTGAAAAAGAAGAACCAGAGGTAAAAGAGGGAAAAATAGGTCAAGAATTAGTAATAATTGAAAAACAACTTAATGAACTACAAGAGCATCTTAAAAATACTTTATGAGTATTTCAAAAAAAGTATCTGAATTATTAGATAAACAAACAAATATTGAAATTCAATTAAAAGATATAAACACTTTAGAATTAACCGAATTTACTGGAAAGTTCCATATCACTACGCTATTATCAAATGAAAAACAAAAACAAATAGCTAAAACAAACTTAAATCTAAAAGCAGGATAGGATATTAATCATCATCCTTTTAAAAATATAATAAATCAAAAAAAATATTATTTATTTTGAAAAAATAGTACATGAAACACCTATCATAATAGATCAATGTAATGGACATATTTGTATAAGTCTCATAGATCAAGAATAAATTTGTAAACAATTACAAAATTTCCAGAAGATAAAAGAAATAAAATAGGATACATTCATATGTTTACTATTCAAATATTATTAAAATCTACTTTTCAAGAAGGAATAGATTCACCAATAAGAATGGCTATCATTGATAAAAGAATGAATAATTTAAAGTGGTTATACAATTCTGGTAAATGTTTACAAAGGTTTTTTAATAATTTGACATTATTGGTATCTTTATCGGTCCTTATCCATTGTCTTTTTTATACTACATTTTAGTTGTAAATTTTTTCGTTCTTTTGCTAAATCTTTTAAAAATTCTTGATCAGAGATATAATTTAATAACGACATAAAAATATTCAATTATATTATTCAAAATATTCAGAAGTTCCTCAACAATATGGATGTGAATTTTCTACATATACAAAACAACGAAAACAACATAACTATAATAGATATAAATGGCGAAAAGATTCTAGAAATAAATATAAATCATTTCCACCTAAACTTTACAAGAAATTCTTTAGACGAAAAGCCAATAGACAATATAAACCTAAAAAGAAAGATTGAATAATTTAAATGATCAAATAATAGGAGTAATGAATAGTAATTTAGCTTATAGAAAAATAAAATTTAACACCCATTTAAAATTAGGAATTTCCTTACAATTTCAAAACCTAAATGAAACAATTACTATTGCTTATAAAATCTATAGAGAAAATTTAATGACTAATGGTCAATATCCTTTTTCTATTACTTACTAAATTAGTTATGCTTTAACTAATTTACATCATAGCATTGAATTTAAAGTACAGATAAAATATATATTGATCAATTATTTAATGATGTAGCAAAATTAGGTATCCGTTTAATAAATAATCTTTGGAAATTACCATAAATAAATTACCCAATCTAAGTTTATGAATCCACTACATCTGCTCCACGATTATCTTTATATGAAAATAAACAATCAAAAGACAAATTTTTATTCATATTACATTCTTTAAGATTACAAAAACTTATTAGATTTACTGAACCAGGAATTGAATTAGATAAATTTATCAAAATTACTAACCCACAAACTGAAAAAGAAGAACCAGAGGTAAAAGAGGTAAAAATAGGTCAATAATTAATAATAATTAAAAAACAACTTAATGAACTGCAAAAGCATCTTAAAAATATTTTATAAGTATTTCAAAATAAATATCTGAAATATTAAATAAAAAAATATTGAAATTCAATTAAAAGAAATAATTACTCTAACACAACCTTTAATAGAAAAAAGGACTAAATCTCCAAAATTTAGTGAAGCTAATAATATCAACAATATAAATGAACAGAAATTAATAACATTATTAGACACAAATGAGCAGAAATTAACTAAATTATTATAATCCATAAATGAAAAACTTGATAAAATAAAAAAAATGGGCAAAAAGACGCCAAAGTGGTATCTTTTGTTACCCAAAACTCGAGTTGAAGGTAACGTAATGGAAAATTACTTAAGCAATCCACCACGCTTCGCTTGCGTAACTCATACTGACACGAGCAGTGTTCTATTTCCACATTAATTGATTTCGGATTCGAACCTGTGACGTGAAGTTGACCCAGAGATTATCTGGTAGCTCTGATACCATTTTGTTACCTAAAACTCGAGTTGAAGATAAGACGATATTAAATTACTTAAGCAATCTTGCTACCCAAAACTTAAGTATGACACCATAATATTTTATATGCATCCACTACGTTTTCATCGCAAGCCAAATCTCTTTTAGGGATTTGAACTTAAGACGTGGGGCGATCAGGGGTTACCTAATGGGCTCTGATATTACTCTATTACTCAAAAATCGATTTAAAGGTAACATGACACCACAATTTTTTAGATGCAAAAACGTCCATAAATATATATACAATTTAGAACAGTTATTGGGCAGGTTTGGTTAAAAAACAAAGGGAGAGTGGCAGGCTGGCAGCACGTAATTTGACATAAGAAAATAAAAGCACAAGTTGAAAGTTCAAACATATACTAGTCTCGTCCAAGTTGTCATGCCGTTCACGTCTCTTTCGATTTTGGAGTTGCACTTATAATAGGCGTTTCTTTCTTACATTTACTTGAGAGAGATGTGTTCTTTAGAGAAGAGGGGCAACATCTATGTCCTTACATTGACCGGATCGGACGAGCACCGGCTAAACCCCACCCTCATCGACGCCATTCAAGCCGCTCTATGCCGTCTCCGTTCCGAGCTAACATCCTCATCTTCAGCCCTTGTCACCACCGCCCAAGGCAAGTACTTCTCAAACGGGTATGATCTCGCCTGGGCCCAAGGTTCCCTATCACGTCTCCAGCTCATGGACTTTAAACTTCAGTCTTTAATATCAGATTTCATATCTCTCCCGATGCCGACGATAGCCGCCGTAACAGGTCATGCGTCCGCGGCTGGAATGATCCTAGCTTTGAGCAATGACTATGTTATGATGAGAAAGGAGAGAGGGTTTCTTTACATGAGCGAGATGGATATCGGCCGCGTGGTGCCGGAATGGTTTATGGCGATGCTAAAGTGCAAGATCGGAGATGCAAACGCCAGGCGTGAACTGATTTTGAAAGCCGTCAAACTGAACGCGGAGACGGCGGTGGGGAGGGGAATCGTGTACTCTGCTCATCAAGGCTCAGAGGAGACTTTAGAGGCAGCTGTGGGATTGGCGGAGGAGTTGGTAAAGAGGGGGTGGGATGGAAATGTTTATGCGAGTAATAGGCTGGTTCTGATGAGGGATGTTGTGAACAAAATCGAGGGGAAGACTAAAAGCAAACCAAAACTGTAATCTGTTAAATCAATTATTTACTTGCAAAAAGTACTCCCTGTTGTAATAAACTAATAATTTCATTTCAAGTAGTCATATTTATATCACGTCATTTTGTCTATTTTTCAATTGGTTATAACTTATATAGATACTTAATTAAAGATATTATACTATATTATCTATTTAATAAATTAACTTACATGATAAACTTTATAAAATAAATATTGTAAAGATAAAAATATAATAATACATATTTGTTAATAAATTAACTTATACAATAAAGTTTATAAAAAAATATATTTTGTAAGTGAAATTATAATAAGATATTAATTATTTTATATTATATTTAAGTATTATCCTTAAAACATTTTTTTAGTAACTATTTTATCAAGCCTAGATATTAATATAACTTAAACACTAACATATGTTATATTTCTTATTTATAAAGTAAGTGATCCATTTTATAAACTAAAATATGTAAGTATTTAACCAAACACAAATAGAAATAGGTATTTAAAGAAACATTTGAATACTTGCTAGACTTGACCCAAAATTAGAATATATATAGAATACTACTTGTGTGTTTGTGAAAATACTCATTATGATAGCTGTATATATAATTCTTTGACTTGAGATTTCCAAAATAACTCATTTAAGAATTGAGATTTGTGTGTTTACGTATGATTCTTCACTTTAAAATAATTATGACCATATTTTATTATTCTCTATTAACATTAATTTAATAAATCTTTGAGTAAGATGAAATAACATTATAAAAATAACTTTTAATTATCATTAATAGAATCAGATATTGATCTTTAAGAACTAAAATGATTACATTAAAGTAAAGTATATATCAATTCTATACCATATATTTGATTGGAATACGATGTAATGAAATAATAAACTATATAGAAAGATTATCAAAATTATTTTGACATTTATAATATTTGAGTGTTGACAAAACTGCGGTGTTTTGTAATTTTTTAATTAAAAAATATAAACAGGTCAGGTCGATGATGGACCGAATAGCCCCGGGTGAGCTGAGCCTGTAATGACTGAGGCCGGGCTGGGCTAGACCTTGGACGATCCGGGCTTGATCTGGTCTATTGACATTTCTAATAACGTCTGATGAAAGCTAGTCAAAAGTAGGAGTAAAATAGCCCTATCTAGCTATAACAACGGATTAACGCCAGAAAAGGATCGGTAGAAATTGTCGTAACTGTACGCTTTAATGGAATTATGATGAAGGCAATGTTAATATTGCAGAAGTTGTAGTTCCATGCATTATGACTACTCGTTATAAATGAAAGGAAAAAAATCTTGGAAAACATGGAAACAAACACAAAAATGACCCAAAAAATATTTACTACTCCCTTTCATAGCAGGTTTCCCCAAGTTGTATACATAATCTATTTGAAATTATCTACATTCTTTAGTGATTTACATCACTGCAGCGTTACATATTTCAAGTAGTCAACGAGCACATCCATAAGATTAGAGGAAGCTATGCATGTTTTAGTTACTCCTGACAATATGCTTCAGATGCATACCATCATCAGCTCTAATCACTCACCAACCCATCAATGTTCTTTTAACTTTATCCAGAATTTGACTTCTGGCTTCACTACTATCCAAGGAAATCTCATAGCTATCACTCAAGAGAAATCTGTCGACTTCCCACGCCATGAGTTGAGTACCTACCAATTTCGCCCTACGTTTCAATAATGAAGGAGAGGTTGGTCACCTACGCCGTATATAGTTAGATGTCTTTATAGGTAGAAACAGATAACAAAACATAAAAATTTTATATCTAGTAGTATTTGATTATTAACACTGCCTATTTTTATTCCGTCTCCGATTTACAAAAATATAATTTTTTTGTTCTTTCTAAAATTATGACACAATTTTATTGTGTCTGTCACAGAAACAAAACACGCAGATTGTTGGATAAAAATATCCTATATTATTACTATAAATAGCAAAAAAGACATTCTTAATAAAATATAAGACTTGAATGTATCTTTAACCTATTATGTAATTAATTTCATAAATGTTTAGATGTTTTATTAAATTATTATATACTAAAATTTCTAATTTGTAGGATCTTTTTATTCAAAAATTTATTTCATTTAATTTTTAGTTTTTTCATTTCATTAAATATTTAAGTTCTTCGTTTTATTTCATTGTAATGAAAAAAATACAAATACAAATACAATTGAAAAAATATTGATACAATTATAAAAAATATTTAAGTAATTCATTTTATTATTAACTTATACGAATTTTTTGTTATCCAATAGCTCATTTTATTAAATTTTTATGTTCTTTATTTTTTTAATTCCTTATTTATAGATACAATTAAAAAAATATTAATACAAATCATTCATTTTAAAATAATCAATCAATTACATATTTTTAATTATATTATACTGCAGGGCTACTTTGATCATTGACACTTTTTTCTATATTCTGTCAACTACAACCAAACACATTTTTTTCTTTGAGACACACAATTTTATCTGTTTTGTTCATTACAACTAAATACCTCACTGTTTCTAATTTTTGTTCTGTTCTATCTTTAAATTTTTGTTCTGTTCTATCTTTAAATTTTTGTTTAGTCCCGTCTTAGCATACAGGTCACAGTAATTATACTCTTTACTCTTGGAATAGGTACGTACTAGAAAATAAGTATGGATAGAAGAGACGTGAAAAGACTACCAATAATATGCAGATGCTCAACTTCTTCACAGCCAAAGTGACATCAAAGAAAAGTCGAGGTCTCCCCTTTCCGCATAGCTCAGCAGGTTTAGCAACCAAGAGTAGTGTATCTGGGCCTCGGTTGGCAATAATTAGTCGCAATGGATGAAGCATCTCCTCCTCCAAGCGAACATAGATGAAGCTCAAACTTGGGATCCAAAACTTTCTTTTCATCATTCAGTTGAATAAATAGGTCCATGTTACGATCCCCCCTTTCACTCGAAGAGAATATACCGTAAACTATCTAAATGATATCAAACAGACAACACACTGAAAAAATGCAAAATTTCAAGTCTTGATCAAAATAAGGCACCCAGTCAACTGCATCAGAAAGGACCAAAAGAACAAACAACTAAATGATCCTAACACGAGACCTATTTCATCTTTTGTCTTTGGAAAGAGTTGAATTATTGCTACAATGCTTATTAAGATGGTTGTATACTTTCAAAAGGAGAAAGCAATCCTCTCTAAATCATTCACTTGGACAGTCAAGAAAGCAAATCTCTGTCCACCAAATAGAAGAGGGACAGTCATGAGAGCATAGTTGATATACCAGTTTACTTACACCACTTACAGCCAGTTCATGGCAGAAACTGCAACTATTTATCCTATTAAGTTCCTCTAGATAGCTAGGATAAATGTGAATCCATTTCTAACAAATCAATTATGGTTCCTATGAATGAGCAAAGTACCTGAAAGTTTCAGTCCTTTGAAATCCTAAAAATGTCATAAAAAAGGCCTTTTTGGTCAACACGTTGTATTTGAAGCAATGTAATAACATGGCTCAAAAGATGATCCCTTATTTGGCACTGTCTTATCTTTTTCAAATGTCTTCTTACCAGACCTATTCTCTAACTGCTTGCAGCAAAACAATTCCTCTGCAACAGCAGGTGGAAGAGATGAGAAAGCCTGCAAACTTTCATACTCAGGCCCAGCCAATTGAAACTCACAGCTGACACAAAACTTCATATAAAGGTTAACGAGACAGGCATACGTGTCATCTCGTCTTTCTTTTGCGTGAAAAAGCGCCCTGGAAGTAGACCAACAAATTTCAATTGTGATCAGATATGCAATCCAATGTCAAAAATCACATAAACAGGAATCTCTGTGGTCTTGGTTCAGAGGCATACATAAAAAGTGGAATGGAGTGGATTTTATATTTGAGTGAATCTTGCTTGACTAAGAACATGATTTCTGATGCTAACAACAATTAAAAGAATAAATGAACTTTTGAGATCAAGTCTTTCCGCAAAAGGGTCCACTGGAAATTGTCAAAAAACTAAATAAGTCCCACATCAAAAATAAATGAAGGATAAGAGTTATTTATAAATAAGAAAGGAGTCATAATCCATTATTTTGAAGTTTTGGGTTAAAAATGGAGTCTCCCTGACCCATACACTTCTGTAAATAGCTCTTCAAATACAAAATACAACAAAAGATATATGTCAGAAACGTCACCTGCGTTTAAGAAATTACAACGAAACAAAATG
Source organism: Erythroxylum flavicans (assembly GCA_027576715.1). Lineage (NCBI taxonomy): Eukaryota > Viridiplantae > Streptophyta > Magnoliopsida > Malpighiales > Erythroxylaceae > Erythroxylum > Erythroxylum flavicans. The sequence goes on along the minus strand of JANZXP010000196.1, from coordinate 15,950,563 downwards.
GGATAATAAAACATAACTCCAAAACATCTGAACATAACTAATTTAGTGCTCTGCACTCATTTATGCTATTCGATTGTTCTTCCTGTTTCTTACCCTTTTTTTTTCTTTTTCTTTTTTTTTTCTTTTCAACACTTTTTTTCATTTTTTGTCATACATGGAAGAACAATGAATACAAAAGCAATTATATACACTGTAATCCATAGGCAGAAATATACTCAACTCAACTCGTAAAAATTTTTAACACAATCCCAACTAATGTATTACTTAATACTTTACTAAGCTTATGAAAGGGTAAGATAATGAGGTTTAAAGTTTTAAAAATTTTGGTGTTTTCAAGAAACAAAAGGTTAAGGCTCAATGGGGATAGCAAGGGATAATCAATGGGTAGGTCATTTAAGCCAA
>JANZXP010000196.1:15932266-15950061 GCA_027576715.1 Erythroxylum flavicans | reverse complement strand
AATCAAATTGTTCCACACCGCAGAGAACCCAAATTAATTCAAGTTGCAAACTTACTTGGAAAGAGGAACACTACACTGCTGATTGTTAATGACACGTTTCTTTGTTGAGCACTGGAAAGAGGAAGATGAAGAGAAAATTCACACTCGTGCACAACAGAAATAAGTAGTATATGGAAATGGGTATTATACAAAATGAACCGTACCAGCTAAAACTGAAGAAAAGGGAGAGAAGCCCAATTTACAAAGAGTACATTCAATTAAATGGAGAATGGAGATATACAATTATGGTCTAAAATGTGGTTTAATCTTCAATCAAACAACATAAGAAACATCTGAAGATAGAGAGATTGGGAGGGAAATTTTTTTTCCATACCACACACATGAAAAAAAAACATAGAGAGAGATGTACCAGAAAATGGATGGAGACTACGAATACGGTCGGAGAAGATGATGAATACGGTCGGAGACACAACGGATGATGGAGCAGATCAGCTTAGGTGGGAGGGGGAAGGAGACGCACCAGAGAACAGAGGACAATGCGAAGATTGGTTGGGGTGGAGGGGGAGACGACCGCGGCTAAAATTTTAACCAAACAAAAACGACAATGTTTGGTTTTAAACCAAACGTCGTCGTGTTGCTCCTGAAGCCAACAGCGACGTTTTCTCCAATAAAACATCACAGTTTCTCTACCACAACGTTTTATTGAAAAAACGTCGCAAGAAATTCCAAAAATCCGCGACGTTTACACAAAACGTCGAGGAAAGTTCAGACTTTTTGAGACGTTTTTGAAACGTAGCCAAAAGTCCTCACAATCTGCGACATTTTCTTTAAAAAACGTCGCAGATTCTGTTAAATTTTTGTAGTGCCAGTTATCTCTAGTTGAAAACTATAGGTGACATTTTTAGAAATCGTAGACAAAAAGTATTCATTACCAAATTTTTCATAGATAAAATAATAAAAATATATCTTTAAATAGAATGTTGGTGGGAAACAATTGACGCCAAATGATTGACAATGAAAATAAAATATAGTCTAATTTTTTGTTACGTTTTTTTTTCTCCATAGCTATATAGTATTAGCTACATTTTTCACAATATAGCTAAATGTTATTTGCTACATTTTTATAATGTAGTCAAATTTTATTTGCTACATTTTTAATAATGTCACGACATGTTATTTATTATATTTTTAATCCACAATATTGAACAATATGTTTTGTATATAACACATCGACATATTTTTTATTGTGAATTATTTAATATTATTATAAAATTAAATAGTAGAAAAATATTATTAATTCAAAATGTAGAGTATTAAATATATAAAGTAAATTTATATAAATATAATTAAATGTACCAACAAAAAGAATATAACATTAAAGGATGATCATTTGTTTATATACAAGATATACAACTTGAGCAATTCTTATAGACAAAACAATAAATAAAGAGTTCACTTGACAAATTAGAAGCCTAACATAATAAAAAATGCTAATGTTACACAAAAATATTAGAGCATAAACGGAACGGCTACCTAGTGCTGTAATCATCCAAAATGATTAGTGAAAATCAACTAAAAATGTTATGAGATTATTGATATAGTAATTATTTGGATTTTAGTAAAGCAAATACGGCATAACTTTACTATTCGCAACATGATCAGATAATAGTTGCATCCTCAGCCATTCTATAGTCCTAAAAAAAGTATTAAAATTATATTATAGTATAAACATGAACTGATAAAAATTTATAGGAGATATAATTAATACCCCTCATTTTCCTTTTCATTTCTATCCTAATCTAAGCCTAGTAATCTTTTGACTAATATATCATATTTTACTAATTTTTCTTGAATTTTTTATCCCTTGATTACTTCAACATGTAATGCAGCCTTAAATTTGTTGTTGCCTCTTGAAAGTGTTCAATGATTGTTTTATATGTTAAGTTTGAAACAGTTGGTTTGAGGCCCTAACCAAAGCCATTCACTACTACATAATAAATGTCTTTTGCACTGAGTTCACTCCCCTCAAACATAGACTTCTCTAACAAATCTTGCATCTTATTCTAAAATTAAAAAAAACAAAATTCAATCTAAGTGTTACTACTTATTACTATATTAATAAATGAACAAAAATAGTGAACAAACTTTTATACTTACATATTTGTGTTATGCTTTTTCTAACATCTATCCTTTATCTTCCTTATAGTGAGTAACTTTATATAGTGTGATCCTATCATTCTCTTATCCACATATTTCCTATTCACTCTGTTTTATAAAACAAAAAATATGGCACAATAAATAATAATGTTTATTGATTTAAGTATAACTTGCAAGCATAGATCTTACATATTCATTTATGAAAACTACAATGACTTTAAGCCTTAGTTATGAGGTGTTTTCATTTTTAATCTACTAACCTTTACCTTCTCACAATTTTCCTAAGTCAAGAAAAGGAAAACATAACTTAGTTGTTAAATCAATTAACAAGATTAATGCAAGCAAACTTGAAGGCAAACAAAATGAACTTGAACTTTCTAGTCTGCCTAATAATCGTACAAACTATTCCAATTTTCTTTAGACATTTGCTCGAGAACATGGCAACTTGAAATGATGATCCTTGGTCCTTTGTTTCAATAATGAAGTAATACAGTTTGAAACATTTAGGTTCTCGACGTCTATAATAATCAATTTTAACTATGAATAATAATTAAAAATGTAATTATTCACAAACTCACAGAAACAATGATGCATAAAGTTAAAGATTTTGTATAATTACCACAACTTTTTTGAAAGTATTTTCAAGCAAGTTGCCTTCCTTTAAGTCCTTAACATTTTTCAGACAAGGAAATTATGTTATTGCAATAATTACCATCTCATTTGACCATTTTGCATATTGGATCTTGTTTATAGGATGACCTTGTTGAGTATCAATACATATTGATAACTTATATTTCATTGCAACATTCATTCATTGCAATTCAAAACCTCTAATTTTACCTCTACCTCTTTTTCTAATACTAGGACTTAAAGCTATCAACAAATAAATAATGATAAGAAAAAAATTAGAATATATAAGCACATATTTGAGCATAAGTCTAGTTGAATATATTAAAGATTAATAAGCTTATACTAGTAGCTTCATTATTGTATGAGGCAGAATGAAGTTGTTGTGTATGACTTAAAGGTGGAATATAATTGCTCCTTTATTGGGGTAATGTACTAGAAGAAGCTCTATTTCCTATGTATATATAAATTTTAAACTTGCATGGCTAATTTCATTATTTTCTGAGGTAGAATGTTGATGTTGGTTGCGAATTAAATTGCTAGCATCAATTGCTTGATCTGGTTGAAGTGGCATATCCCTCCATTCTACAATTTTCATAGCTGCCACCTTCTTCCCTTTGTTTCTACCAGGTGACATTATGTTGGATATCTATAAGAAAAAATACATAAATGTTACTAACATTACAATAAGATAGTATAAAGAGCACTTTCGTGACACATTTGACTATCATAATGAAGACATGTTTAGTCATTAACATTAATCACATTAGAAAGATAAATGTTACCAGTATTACAATAAATAATAAAAAAGAACTTTTATGATACATTAATTGCATTAACAACATAAATGTTACCAATATTACTATTAAGACAATAGAAAGAGTACTTTTATGATACCTTCAATCATCATAATTAAGATCTTAAAATCATCGTCATCAATTGCATTATGATTTGATTCTTTATCACTATTATATTGGTAAAAATATAATAAATTTCATATAATATATCCTCAATATAGTGATAAGAATGCCTTAAAATATGATAGTTTCTAGTATACCGGGATTAATATCTCTCCTATAGAATGATTATATATACTTATCTTTAATTTCGAGAGCTATATTATTCAGTTGCATTTTAATCTCTTGATGTACTTCATCACCATCTTTGTTGAGCAAGTTTTACGTCTAATAAAACCCTAATATCTGTTAGTATACATATCGTAACTTTATAGTATTAAAGATGTTAATCCTATAAGGAAATAGTTAAAACTAAATGAACCTAACTTTGTCTAAAGAGATAAAATATTATTTTAATAAAATAATAACAAAAAATTAAAACAAATAAATCAAACAAATAATCAAATAAAAAATGAGCTACCATAAATATGTGAGAAAAATCAAGGAAGAAGTTTAGGATTTATTCTGTCATTATTTTATTCCTTTAACCCCTATTAACTCAATTATATGTTGATTCTTAATCTTTTAAGGGATTGACTACTTTTTCTCAAGACCTAATTAATTAACTCTAATTGAATATGAAAATTCCATAATTGAAATCTCTCAATTCACAGCTCCTTCCCTAATAATTTTAATTAGTTCTGACGTGGTTTATCGAATAACCAAGTTCTCATACAATATCTCTCTTCGAATGATGGTTGATTTGATAATCATGTGACATACTAATCTACTAACTCTTATTGCATAAATTAATTGGATTACTTTTGAATCACTCTCTCAATTTATTGGCAAAGTATAAAATGCACACAACTAACACAACGCAGAAATTGTATTAGATCAATTGAAATCAAAGTCATAAAATAATCTAAGAACAATCCCTAATATGGAAATTTAAAACATAATAAACATTACGAACATCATCAAATTCATTTCATACATCAATTTTAATGAAAATAACTAGAAGAGAGAAAGAAGAACTTGATTTGGAACTTGAAATCGAAATCTGGAAATCTCCAATGCTGTCCTTAATGCTCCTTCTTCGATCCAAGAATGCAAGACGATGGCTACTCTTTTTTGAGTATTTTATATTCTTAAATAGTTCTTAAGGCTTCTAGGGTTCTTTCCAGGATTTACACACTCAAATTTAGTTCCAAAAATAGCCCTAAGACATTAAAATTACAAAAGAGTCACGTACTAGAAAAGCTAAAATTTACTAGAATTGTTGTGTGTGCTCTCTGTCATGATCGTGACCTGCTTCCATACTTCCAATTCTTCTCTTTTCTTCAATTTTGTGTTTCCATAAACTCCACACACCTCTTGAAACATAAAATTAAGATTTAAATATTGCTTAAAACCACACAAACACTTAGAAGATAAATAAAAACTAATAATAACATAATTCTAAGCCTATATACATGATAATCATCTAAGAAATACTTAAAAGCACACTTAAACATCTATCAAAACATAATATAATTTGCACCTATCAACATCCCAACATTTAAACTTTTTGAGTTTTTCTTTTGTTTTTATTTTTGCTTGTCCTCAAGCAAAAAAAAAAAAAGAAGAAAAACTCAAACAAACCAACAACAGAACATACATTCATACAACATGCACCAATGATAGAATGGCATCTAACTTGAAGAAACCAATTTAACCTCAAACAACAATGATTCAAGTTGTTCCAACATATTAAACTATGCAATTTATGGCTAAGCACTTTGGATTGGATATACATACTAATCAAGACATCAACTTCATATTCATTCACCTAAAGCACTTGTATACATACATATTACAAAATTTCATATCCCTTGACAATATCTTTTAAAAGTAGTATTACATCATTACATTAATATGGTAATCCAAAAGAGATATTGAACATAACTTAAAATCTTAATTACATACTGTTAAGAAACTACAATTTCCTTCATTATATATACAACCATTCTTTAATCAAAAGGCACATCCAAAGGTACTTTTTCTTTTAAAAGTTGACCTTGATCCCTACAAATGATCCCTGTTCCTTACTTCTATTGCTTGGACCTACATGGATTAACACCCGTGTTAAGCTTGAAAGCTTAGTGGGGAAACACTTAGTTTGGATGACCACTCACAGCAATCATCCACCTAGTACATACACACATTCATGAATATCATAAACTCATGTAAACAATAATAGCATAACAAAGCAAAGTACATAATGCAAATATGTTTCAATATAATATCCATATACCAAAATGAACATTTATAAGCCAAATATTGATATTCAAATCTCATCAATAAAAATTATTCATGTTGTCGTACTGTATCTCTCATTTATGATTGTTAAATTTCCTTTCTATATTAAGCCTGCACATTTCCTATATGTGTTAATAACGAGAGCAATGGATATCTGAAGATATCAAACTGTGGATACCCGAAGGCATCGAACTATAGATACCTGAAGGTATCAAATTGTGGATACCCAAAGGTATTCAACTGTGGAGACACTATAGTATCAAAATGAAGATGCCAGTAGCGTCAAACTATAGCAACTGCATTGTAACCCTATAGGCATGCCTATTTATCCATCACCAAGATAATGAAGCAGGCACTGTAATATTTTCCTTTAATCATTTACCAATTTCATGATTAATATATTGACAAGTCATACGATATTCATTTGAAATCCTAAAATTTGTATGAAAACTTGTATTGTCATACTAAGAAATAAATATGCATATAAATCATCTATATATATGTAAATTTCCTTTAGCATGCATTATGTTCAATCTTAAATTTCAATGTTTAATCACCCTCCACTCAAATATAGTGAGTCGTATTTCATTTCTTTCTAGGTGTTTGAAAATTTTCATAAACATTAGAAAAGGTTCCAATATTATTTGGTAAAAAAAGAAGAAGAAAAACACTCAAAATAGTGCAAATTGGGCTAAACACACAGTGGATCTAAAAATAGGCTAACAAATTAGTCCAGAAGCAAATCACATCACAGTCTCCACTTGTTATGTAATTTTCACATAGCAAACATTCAAATTAGCTTTGAAGTATTCTAAAGATTTGTTCTCCTATGTCTATAGTTTTGACATAATCACAGATCGGGCCATTTAGACTTCTAAGTTATGAGATAAGCACCAAACACCACAAGTTGCTCCAATGTAGGGGAAATATCAGGTCATCATTTTCGATCTCAATTTCCAATATCATACAAACAAAATTAGGTCCGATTCTCTTATGGATATTTTTAGATCTATGTCTTAAGTTTCGTTTCCAATTTAAATAACACAATTTGGAGGTCTCTAGGCTAAATTATGGTTGAAACAATAGAACTGGTTTGAGGGAATCGAGAACCTAAGATAGAATTTCACTAAATATGACTCTCTCTTGTCACATTCAACCAATTCATTCAAAGTAACACAAAATCACCATTCTAGAAACAATTCCATGCCCAAATCAATCTTTTTTCACATCAAAATATACACAAATACATCAATTAACTAAGTGGAGTCAAAAACCTTGTAATTTGCCAATTAACTCTTCTTTTAATACTCTTCCTTCTCTTCCCCTTTGGCTTTGCTTGATTTACCAACTAGAACACCACAACTACATATCTCAAACCCATATCCAACCTTATAATTCTAGATCTTCATGAGCAAAGCAAGAAAGATGAAGATGAGAAGAAAAACCATAAAATTTTAAATTGATTTTCACCTAGGATTAACTTGTTTCCTTATGCAAAATGATGTGATTAAGGAGATGGAATGGAATAGAGGTGAGAAGAGAAAATTCTGGATTTAAAATACTCCATACACATTCCTCTCCAAACTCTTCTGCTCCCCACTTCAAAAAGTTCTAGTCTTACACACACGTTTCAATCCCATTGGTCCATATGTTGATTTTTGGCAAAATTGCACATTTTCTCCTTATTCTTCATTTAATTCCCACATTGGCATAAAAAGTCACCAATTAATTTCATTCTAGTCCATAAATCACATATAATTATTCACGTCCATGCCTAAATGAAGAAATTACCAATTTACACTTATCTTTTAAATTAATTACCATCATATCCCTTACTATGCTTAGATACACTTAATTCTTTATGTTCACTTCTTAATACACCATAGACATACTACAATGCTTCTAGGGTATATATTGGCGCCTTACACTCCTTGAAAAAGATAACACAATCATAGTTACAAGTCTAAGGTCCTTTAACTATTTTTATGCTTCATGGTAAGACTTGGGCAATTTATGGCTAATCAGTAATGCATCATTAAGCAACTCAATCTATATGTCAAAGGATTTGTTACTCCACTTATTATATATCTTCAAGTGCAATAATTTCACAAAAAAGATAGTTGGGAGAAATTAAAGCACCCTAGATATAATTCTTCTAATGCTACTTTTAATAACTTCTCAAATTTTCCTTATGTAATTCCACATAATGAATTAGGCAAAGTATTATCATCCATAGTCTCCATATAATTCCCCACATCCTTTAACATTTCCCCACTTCCATCATCTACATTGTCATTATTATCACTGCCATCTACATCATAATTGTTATCACCATCATCACCTGTCTTAAGACATTAAGCATTACTTGCTTTAGAACATTCGTCATGATAAATCCATAGAGTATAGAATTTATCTATACCTTAGATTAGCAAGTGGTTATATACAACATTTTGACTATGATTATTGAAATTTAAATGATCTACGTATGGATGACGAATTTCACATTATAAATCCATTTGATCTTTTACAAATTTCATGAAAGTCTTCACTCTTTCTAAGTATTGATTGGACCATTTCTGATGAGTCATCCAAAATTTGTCCATATAGCTATACAACTATAAGTAAGTTACTAAATTACTGAATGAAATATAAGTTGTGAAAAAATAAATGGTAAATCAAAATTGACATACCAAGTTTGTATTCTAGCAAAGAATGCAATTGGTTGGCGGACTGTGGCAAACCCTATAATGAGATATATGATAATATAATCTTATAATAAGCATATGGTGAGAAATGTTATTCAATGAAAACAGATAGAGTATGGTGTCATTTAATTTGTATGTGAAATAACACTAATGTTTATTGTACTATGCTTACAGTTGTTAAGTTTAGAGCTCCAACTAATGTAGTTGGAGCCATTGATTGGTCATTTTTACCCCAATCTTAATTTAACTGCAAGTGTGTGACATAGCTATAGCTAACATAAGTAAGTACGGATCGATCCCACAAAGATAATATGTACTAGTAATTACCTTTCTCCTATTATCTAGCCTATGAATTGAATGTTAGTTTTTAATTAAAAAGAAAACTTAAAAATAAAATAAAATAAGAAACAATAATGAAAAAAGAATATAGGAAATTACTTAGAAAACTCAATATCAAAGATTAGTGTCTATGTAATGAATGCCCCTAATGATTATTAATTAATTAACTTTTTATATACAATTATTTTATTGATTATTAGATTGTGAAATTTCCTATCTTATGTTAATAAATTTATCAAGAGTACTAAAATCTAATCTATAGGTTGATTAACAACCAAAATTTTTCTTGTTAGAGTTCCTAGGATTGCATTATCGATTTATGAACTCTACTATTAGGTTTGAACCTAATCTAGAGGATTTATGTTGATCTATCTCTAGGTTTGCAATCAACCCCTTTCAATCATGGTAGATCTATTCATATAAAGGATTTCTCAATCTTAATGATATGAAATCAAATCATATACTAATATTCCAGATATATTAGAACTTGCATAAAATTTATAATTGAATCACAATAAATTAATCAAAATAATTGCAATAAATAATATAATTAAGAAAATTATTATCCCAACTAGGGTTCATCAAACCTATATACTAAACACGTTTAGTTACAGAAAATAGAAAATGAAATCAAAGATAAACAGGAAGAAAAAAGAATAGAAAAATAAAGGAATCCTAATTCTAAATCTCCCTTTTTCTTCTAATGGATGTTCTTACAAGTTTGAGGTTTGATGTTGTAATCTATTGGATCTCTTGATGAACTCTTCACATTCCTTGATCAAAATCTTCCCTTCACTATGTTCTTCATATTTAGAATCTACTGCAAATGTCAACTCTCTCTTGCATACAAGGTCTGATACACAGGGGTGTAAGAGACTATGTATATTTAAAAGGACCTGAATTCATGACTCTAAACAAGCACAGAGACTTACACGAACACAAACATGACTTGTATCTCTAATTTACTTCAAAACTTTGTTTTATGACACATTTTCATCTGAATTCTTCTCTTTTTAGTCCATAAAGGAAATTATAACCTATAAATGCACTTGGAGGGAATTAAGTACCAAATATACAACAAAACTACAAAATATCAATCAAATTACATCAAATATCGGTGTATAATAATAGTCAAATATACACCTATCAACTATGAAGGATAAAATCGAAAAAAATGTAGTGAAAGTATTATCCAAATAAATATTAGGAAAGGCATGCAGCATCGAGGGTGAATGAGTTAAGATAAACACACCATAATAAGGCATTACTTTAAGTTATTGAAGGACTCTCTTCATTACAAACTAATGATGAAATAGCACTATTAATGGGAAAAATAGGATGAAGTAAAATCACAAATTATGAAAGAAAAATATAATACAGTTTTTGTAGTTGAAAAATGCTCATTTAATACTAAAAATTCACTCAATTCATTCAAAGTGTTTAGGGTGAAAATGCATCCTCTCCTCCTTCCCTCTAAGCAAGATCATGGAAGCTTCTTCGTTATGTGATTCTTCTTACCTATTGCTGCGCCTTCCTATTCTTGTGCTTTGTTATTGTTCTCGCTATCTTCCTACTTACTCTTCAATGCTTCCTACTTAGTCTTTGAACCTCCCGTTTTAAATTAGGTTCTTTGCTTTATCTAGTAACCTGCCTTTTTTTCCCATTACTCATGGTTCCTGAGAGTTTACTATTAATAGTAAAATGTGTACTGAATCTTCCAACTCTAGCTTGAACCATCCTTTGGAGAGCAAGGAGTTTCTTGGTTTTCCATCCTTTTAGTAGATTCACGCTTCACCTAGAAGATAGGAAATTAAACTTGGAGTCGAGTGGTGGGGGACCCTGACTCCTTTAGTAAACTTCATTTTTTTCCTATAATCAAAGAAGGAACTATATCCCTTCCTACAGAAGTTTTATAAAAAGGTTCAACCAAGTGGAAAGTGTCCCTAGTTAGCTACTTTCTGGAGAAGAGAATGGCTTATTTGAGTTTCCAACATTAGGATGATGCGAAATGAAAAAAATGGGGACTTCAAACCACCTTAATAATTGAAGATGATCACTTTATCTTTTGATTTTCATCTGAAGTAATGGTAAGAAAGGTGATGGATATGGGACCTTGGCATATACAAGGTAAGATAATTTTTTTAAGGAAATGGGAAATAGGGTTTAAGCATGACAGAACTAAAATAAAGAAAATTCTTATTTGGGTTAATTTGCACAAAATTTCTCTTGAATACTGGTCTTTTGAAGGGTTGAGTTATTTAGCTAGTTACATAGGTACTCCTTTAGCTATGGATAAAAATGCTGATAACATTAAGAGGGTGGGTTATGCTAGAGTTTGAATTGAACTGAAAAACAAGAAAATAATGCCTAAACATATTCCAATCATGAAGTATAACACTAGTGGAGAACTAGTTGAAGATAGAACTCACTTATCATATCCTTGAAAACCTTACATGAAAGATAAAATTAAAGCGTGGATCCCCAAGAGAAATAACAAAGAGGAAGTGTAAGAAAAGAAAATTCAGTCACACCAGGAACTTTCAATCAAGTTAATGAATTAAGACTAAATGCAGAAACCCAAGATCAACATGAAGTACCATTAGAGATCAATATGAAAAAGCCTCATAATGAATAGGAGAATTTTTTTGGAGACGAAAGTGAGCAGAACATTCAGCAGCCAATAGAGGTTACAAATGAGAATAATAAAGCAAAACAAGCAGATGGAGAAGAAATTGAAAGTGTGTCGTAATGCTAGTCAAAATAAACTAAACCTACTACTACAATAGTGATGAGTCTAGGTCGATTCCACAAAGAGTATTTGCTTAGGATTTGTCATGAAAATAATTAGTGTTTAGGGTTTAGGGGTTTTGTTTAGTTTAAGAAAAGAAAATAAAACTAAACTAGCTAAGAAAAGCACATTGAAGAAAACATGTAAAAATGATGAAGGCGATGAATTCATTAGCAGTCCAATTCTTTGGTTCAATCTCGACCTACACTCTAATTAAACATATTTCATTGATTTGTTGTTCTTTTATCTCTCCTTAAACTAGTAGTCATAAATTAACAATAAGCTCTGTTAATCTCTATTTTTCCTTAGGTCATAGTTAATTAAGAAGAGCTCATTAATAACCCTGGCTATCGAATAACCTAGGAGATGCTTGCTGAGTTTAATTAGACAACCACCTTTAAGTGAGAAAAACATACCAATGTAAGCAATAATCATAAAAGCTTGAATGATTTAACCTAGGTTATGTTATCCTTAATGATTACGAACCACTAGTCGTTACAAATGAATCAAAAAACAATGATTATGTATTGTATTTGATTCTAGCAATGGGTTCTTACATAAAATAATAAAATAGAGCATTTAATCATTCTTACACAAGACCCAAACATTGAACAAAAGATAACATAAACAATCCATAAGAGAAAGAAAAAAAAATACAAGGAAGGAATGCTTAACCGAGTTGTCAGAGTTGATATCGACTCCAAACTGACATTGGGAAGCTAGCCCTCCATGGGTCTTCTCATGGTGGAGAGCTTTCCTCCCTCTTGAAGCTCTCTTGAAGCTCCCAAAGCTCTGTCTCCTTTCAGCAGAAAACACCTTCTATTATTTCATCCCCCTCGGTTGTCATATAAACGATGCTTTTATATTACAAAGAAGGGTTTAGGTGAGTTATAAGTGTCTCATGGGCGTGCATGATAGTGTCACTCTTATACACCACCCTAATTGAGCCTTACGATCATAAGCCTCATATGCATGGGTGCGACATAGGTGTCATGCCCATGCAAAATGAGTCATGGGTGTGACAAATGTGTCACGCCCATGAGACATTTGTAACACCTATGACATCTTTTGTCATGGCCATGAAAAAAGAGGTCATGGGCATTCTTATATAAAAATAATCAAATAGAGCATTTAATCATTCTTACACAAGATCCAAACATTAAACAAAGGATCAAATAATCAATCCATAAGAGAAAGGAAACAACAAGTATAAAGAAGGAATGCTTAACTGGGTTGTTGGAATCAATATCACTTCTAAACTAATGTCGGGAAGTTACCCCTCCTTGGGTCTTCTCATAGTGGAGAGCTTATGTCCCTCTTCATGCTCTGCCAAAGCTCCCTCTCCTTTAAGACAAAAACATCTTATATTCTTTCATCCCCTTCAGTTGTCACATAAACAATGCTTTTATATTACAAAATAAGGTTCGGGTGACCTATAAGTGTCTTATAGGTGAGCATGAAAGTGTCACACCAGTGAACCACCCTAGTTAAGGCTCAAGGCCATAAGCCTCATATTTATAGGCATGACATAGGTGTCATGCCCATGCAAAAGGACTCATCGGCATGACAACTGTGTCACGCCCACGACATCTTTTGTCATGGTCGTGAGTTTTGAGCTTCTTCACCATTTTCTTCATTTTCTTATCTTCTTCTTGTATTATTCTTAGTCTAATCTTCTTCTTCTGGCTCCATAAAGACAAGCGAGTGTTAACCTTCGAAAAATGGCCCAATTATAGTGCTTTTGATTCACTTTAGCTTCTTCGCTTCCGAATTGTGCCCAAAACTACATATGAGTCAAAGTGAGTATCTTAAGCAATTTCATGTCATTAATCACTAAGTGTTATGGAATGAATATACAATCAATTAAGCACATATATCAATTTCTTCCACACTTAACTTTTGGCAGTCCTCTGGTAAAACATCAAAATTAAGCTCATAGGCCCAAAACATTGACTCATTTTTCATATGCTCTAAGAATGCATAATCATAAATAAAGATGAATAACTTTCAAAAATCATAGCAAGAACTTAACATTCCAGGCTTTTACTCATGATTAATATACATTCAATACCATTAAAAACCTAGCAATCTAATGGTAGACTTGGAAAATGTGTTTAGACAAGATATGTTCATGGGTACACTCAACACCATTCAGAATCATGTCATTCCACAACTTTATATATCACTTCAGTTCTCCACCATTAAGGTTCACGTGCAAAATTATAGATTTAAGGACTTTTTAAGGTTGTAATATAGGCAAAGATAAGGTGAGATGTATTTGAGTCAAGTAGCATGAGAGCCATTAAAGCTAGTGAAACAAAAGTAACACTCAATATGCTATGAAGTCCAAAAATCAACATTCACTGACAATTGTGTACATCAACTATGATGAATGGAAAAATGATGTTTCATAACTCAAACTCAAACTTTCATACACAAACCACATGAACCATAACTAATCAGAAGGGATCACTCATGAAAATTGATGATAACAATGCATTTAACTAAATAGAGTGAACCTTCCAAGTCAACATCTACCTCAGATTCAACCACTAAAATAACCCATTCAATACAACTTTAGGAGGATGCATTAATCATAAACAACTTTCCAACACACATGCACTTCCTCCTTGATACATTTGTTTAAATATTTTTTTCTCTTTCTTTTTCTTTCTTTCTTTGCTTTTCTTTTCTTTTCTTCTTTTGCTTCTCTTTTTTTAATTTTTTATGAAAATTAAAAGAAACTACATCAATATGTGAATTTCAATGATAAGATATAAAATGGCATCCCAACATTATAACCAACACATACATATGTACCCCCACACTTATACTTTTGTAAATCTACAAACTCAACAATTAACGAATGCTTCACTAGCTTTAAGGCTTAGGTAAGAAATTTGGTTAGGCTTAAAGTGTGCAATGTGTTTAACACAAAAAGAAAGGTTAATAAAGCTCAAAAGGGCTTAACAAGGGAGAAATCATGTTAATAAGGTAATTTATTTGGCTAATTTAGTTTTAAAAAGCAAAGAAAGCCTAATCATTTACATGTTAATGCATCTGATAAAAATGTGGTCTTGAATAGAAAATCAAAGCAAAATAAAGATGTACATGTCATGAAGGTCACACATTATCAAATAAAGAATGAGACTAATATGTATGTGTCAATCTATTAAGGCTCAAAATCTCATTGGCTGTGTCTATCACTAGTCACTACTCTTTTAAAGATAATGTATATTACCAATCGCAAAAGTAAAAGTACATGCTCAAATTTCCATTAAATTCTTTAGTCAATTCATCCTCTACTCATGACTATATAGTCCTAAAAACAATAGAAAATGAGAAAATATTTGTTTCATTTGTTTTATTCTCTCTCATTTTTAATGGAAAACTTAAAACAAGCAAAAGCAAACAAACTAAAAAAGCATATACATATAAAAACTAATTGTGATAATTTTAAAGGAAAAGAAATTTACTTCCCTTGGGTTGCCTCCCAAGAAGTGCCTTTGTTTAGGGTCGCTGGCTCGACTTCTTCTTCTCCTCACTTGAGAAAATTATGGTCTTCAGGTATTAGTTTGCACTTTGTTCACATGAGGTTGTTTAGAATAGGGTCTAAATTAATGATCACTCCCCTTCATCATCTTCCCTATCCTCCAACTCTTAAACTCCACTGGGTCCATACTTTCTTGAAAGATCTTGAATGTCTTTTCACCTTTTTCATTCTCTTTCATTTCTATAAACTACTAGGTAAAGGTAAAGAGTCAGTCTTGACAATAAATCGAAACTCAGTATTTACCTCTGAGCTAAAAGATATATCCATTTCTACTTCAAGCTCCTTTTCCACTTCTTTGGCACAAGCAATTCCTTGGGTATTACACTTAAGATTCTCAAGCTCCTTTTCACTTTGTAAGGCCTCTGCACTAACGTCCCTTGGGTACACCTTAGGTTGAGATAGTTGAATTTCTTCGTCTTTTGATGCTAGGTGTCAAGAGCTTCCGTTAACTGACCCATTTGGCTTGTCAAGTTCTGGATCCTGGAACTTGTTTCTTGTTGGAATTGCGTCTCTTCCTGCTATAATCACAAAGTATTAGCAACAAAAAATAACTAATTTCGTTAGAGAAGTACTTGAGTTTTGCTGGTTTTCCAAATATGGGATGCTAGACCTTTTATCTTACGAAAATTGCCTTACTTCTAGCTAGAACTCGTTTACACTCTATTGAAGTTGAATATTGTTAACAGTCATAATATTAAGCAAATCTTCCAGAGATGTACCTGAGTTGTGATAAGAAACTTTTGGTCTACATGGGAACTGTTGTGCATCCTGTAAGCTATCATGGAAGTAATTTTATCGGTTATGCAACCTATAACTAAAGTTAGGTTGATTAGTCTAACCTTGGTTATAGGATTGAGAATACATGTTATAAAAGAAATTATTTCCTTTTATGTGATTTTTTAAATTATTTTTTATATCTCAAACATGAAACAAAAAGTAAAGAGATCATGAAATAAATGAAAAGAAACTAATTACAAATCAATATTTACAAAACAAACACCAATTAAAATCACAAACAAGAACTAGAACACCGCACTCCCCGGTAATAATGCCAAAATTGGCAGCACGTTGTAACGTTAATCAAAATAAAGTAGACTACTACTGTAGTAGTGATGAGTCTAGGCCGATCCCACATAGAGTAAACTTTGTCATGAAAATAATTGGTTTTTAAAGTTTGGGTGGGTTTTGTTTAGTTTAAGAAAAGAAAATAAAACAAAACTAGCTAAAAAAAAGCAAATTGAAGTGAACATGTAAAAAAGATGAAAGCTGTGAATTTGTTAGCAGTTCGATTCTTTGGTTTAATCTTGACCTACACTTTAATTAAACATATTTCATTGATCTTTTGTTTTTTTACCTGTCTTTGAACTATTGGTCACAGATTAATAACAATCTTCGTTAATCTCGATTTTTCATTAGGTCATAGTTAATTAAGAAGAGCTCATTAATTAATCTTAGCTATCGGATAACCTAGGAGATGCTTGCTAAGTTTAATTGGACAACTGTCTTATGAGTGAGAAAAATAGGCAATATGGTATCCCTAATGATTACGAACCATTAGTTGTTACAAATGAATCGGAAAAACAATAATTACTTATTGTATTTAATTTTAGTAATAGGTTCTTACATAAAAATAATCAAATAAAGCATTCAATCATTCTTACAAAAAATCCAAACATTGAAAAAGGGATAACATAATCAATCCATAAGAGAAAGAAAATGACAAATACAAGGAAGGAACGTTTAACCGAGTTGTCGGCATCGATATTGCCTTTGAGCTGACATTGGGAAGCTACCCCTCTATGGGTCTTCTTATGGTGGGGAGCTTACCTCCCTCTTCATGATCTCTCTAGGCTCCTAAAGCTCTCTCTCCTTTGAGTCAAAAACATCTTCCATTATTTTATCCCCCTCGGCTGTCACATAAACTATGCTTTTATATTATAAAGTACTAGTCTTCTTCATAAACTAAGAGCTCACACCCTTAAAACAATTTCCCCCAACTAAACATACGTTTTGCTATCACAAAATAATGATTTTATACTAAAAACTTAAGGTTTAGATGAGTTGTTAAAGAGTCATTGGAGTTATATGGTGTGTCACGCCCTCTAAATCAGTATTCTTATTGCTCTATGAAGACAAGTGAGAGACTCCGCCTTTCTTCATTGTCTATCTCTAACTCTGGTAAGAGTGGGTTTATTGAAATAGAAGATTTAGTAAAAATTGAATTGGGTTGGAATCGATTTCCTATCATTTCTATTCCTTTTACTTTCGAAATATGAACATGGGAATCTGTAAGCTGTGTTCGGGGGGAGTTATTGTCTGTCGTTGGCCTCTATGGTAGAATCAGTCGGGAGGCCTTGGGAGGTGTCGAGAAGGAATTGGAATGTAATAATATCGATTCATACAGATATAGAAGAAGAGGTTCTCTATTG
>JANZXP010000196.1:15911070-15925708 GCA_027576715.1 Erythroxylum flavicans | reverse complement strand
TGTGTTTGTATCAAATGATTATAAAACAAAGTGGAATATTTTGGTTATTGATTTTCTGTAATTGATGTTTGTGATTTTAAAAAAAATTTATACCGAGTTTTAATTGTTAAGTGATGTGACACGCCACCCTCGTGGGGCACGGATTCGGATATCACTATCGATATCGGATATCACTATCTTCGTATGCTTCTTATGTTCATGCACCTGGAATTACATAAGGAAAAGCATAAAAAACTCTTCAATCAAAACAATCTAAGCTAAACAAAATGCTAAACAATTAATCCCCGTTAATGGTGCCAAAAACTTGTTGATGGTAAAACATATCTACTTTTTTTACGCTCAAAAACTACAAGCGAACCAGTCGTGACTTGTATCTTGAAAGAGCCGATATCGATCCCACAAGAATTGATATCCAAATACCACTTAATTTAAATAAAATTTTATTTAAGAAACAAAATTGTTTAATAAAAAATCTGGAAATTTTAAATAAAAATTAAAAGGTTAACTCAAAACAATAGACAATACCAACGTGTAGAAAAATCAGAATTTAAGAATCTAAAGACTAGATATTACTTTTTTTCCTTTTTTTGTCTCCCTCCTATTTTATTGATTGAACTGTGTCTCACCTAGATTTTTGAATGTGTTAACTATCCTCTCTCAAGGTGTAATTAATTGTCCCTAATTGAATTAATGGGAATCAATTGGACAATCTCTCAACCTACCCAATGACTCGACCTATTCAACTAGTTATTAAACTATCCTATGGGGGATCAATTGATTAGTTGAGATCTCTCTTATAACTATTTGATTAACATGATGATTGTAAGGTCTATAGGTCACTAACTCTCATTGTATAATCCAACACAAATTTATCTTATTGTTGCAAGATAGAAAATAAAATAAAAAATCATCAAAGACAATTTCATTCAATTCAATAAAATAGGAGTTTTAACAAAATAGTTCAAAAGCAATCTCTAAAACTAAATCAGCCTAACATGATTTCTATAACATCATCAACATTCAAATAAACCATTTTACAAAGAATAGAAGAAGTAAGATTGACAGAAAATTGAACAAAAGAACTCCTTCTCTTTTTTGCCAAAATCTGGAAACTTTAGTGTTGACGTGCTATTTTCTCTAATCTTGATGATGATCCTCGACTTCAATCCTTCCTCAAGGCTCAAAACATTTGTTCCTCACTTTGATGATTGTGTTTCTATAGAAGGGTTTTATCTCTCCTAATATGGAGGCTTAATGATGCTTAAATAGTCTAGAAACCATAAATTTAATGAAGCCCCACATATGGTCCTGGATTAAGATTTTCACGATCGTGGGAATTGACCACAGATGCACTCCTCTTTTCTTCTCCTCTTGGGTCTCTAGTTCAATCCCCAAGTTGCTTCATCTTCCTTCTTACACAAAAATTGCAATATTTACCCTAAATTAACATCAAACATAAAAGAACAACAATGGAAATCAAACTGAACAAAAATATACAAAATAAATCCTAAACTACAACAATAATCAACAAATATGTAATAAAACACATGCCAATTACATAGAAAAATATAGACTAATGCACACCAATGAAACCTTTACTAAGGTATTACCATCATAAAATACCATTTTAGGGACTTATCATCCCCTAGAGATGTCAATGATGAAAAAGAAGGAGTAATCGTCCCTTTAGAGTAATTTATAGAGTTAACTTGAATTATTCAAAGTGATAAGAATGGTGCATTTGCTCCAATGAAACAATATGTAAGAAAGCAAAAGGGTGAACCCTTAGCCCACTAACTAACTAAAGCTTGGAAAAATATAATAGACATCTAACATCATAAAAGAAAGCTTAAATTTATTAAAAGCTAGCTCTCTGTGGTCCTTAGCGTTATTAGGATTCTTCTATAGCAAAAGACCTACATGTCAAGTTGTTTAAGCCTAGTCTACTGCTACATGGGGCAATAAGCTATAGAGAAGATTATGCTTATGGAAGATTGGTCACTTTTATTCTAATTTAACTCTAAAACTTTCTTGAATGAGATACTAGAACTAGGTCCTTTGCTTTTGAGAAGGCAACTAATGTTTATCAAGAAATGGAAACCAAGTATAGACTATGATAGAGCAGGCATTGATATCATCCCCATTTGGGTAAATTTTCATAATGTTCCCTTAGAACTTTTGTTAATTGAGGGACTTATTTTCCTAACTAGTTCCATTGGTAAGCGAATATATATGGATTTAAAAACTACAAGAATGGAAAGGATTAGCTTTGCTAAAATGTCTATTAAAATTAAGAAAGATGTAAAAATTCATGATATAAATCCTATTTTCAAGCTGAGAGAGTTAAGGGAATTAATGGGAAAAAGAAATACTGGTCACTTACTTTTAGAAACCAATTAACTTCAACAAAAAATGGATAGTTACAGGAAGAACTTTCAAAACAGTAGAGAATGAATACCTTATGGTTCTTACCCCTCAAAAAGTTGATAATACCATTTGGGAACAAAACTCAAAGGAAGGAAGAGTAAATTTTGTGACTCAAATGTAAAAGGTGATATGGGATCTTTATGTATCAAAAATCACATTTAATGTATCGACACAGGTTCCTTTTATTCATAAGGATACTAAATTACCCAAGGAAGTGCCAAATGAATAAGTGGAGAATACTATAGAAAAGGAAGAGGAGAAGGATCCAAAAGGAAATCTATTAGTAGAAAAGGAAAAAGTATCCCAGAAAGGGATCACCCTTGGACAAAACATGAAAATTCTTATTTGGAATGTTAGAGGGCTCAATGACCCTCTCAAAAGGCAATCGTTCAAATAGCTTATTAAAAAAAATAATTCTTGTTTTATAGGACATTTTGAAGCTAAATAAAAAACCAATGTTTAAGATTACTTTAAGGCTATGTTTGGTTGGGGTTTATTATTGGAATGGAATGGAATGTAATATTGTTTCATCAATTGGGAGGAGGGTATATAAATGGAATGGAATGGAATGGGATGGAAGAGGAGGGTTTCATATTACGTCCCATTCGATCCTAAACAGTAAAAATAAGAAATCTCCAATTTAGGGGGTTTCGGATGGAATGTAAAATGATAAACAACTTTTCACTATATTACATTATAAACCCTTCTTCTAAACAAAATTTCACTATATTACGTTGTGAACCCTTCCATCCCTCCCAAACATCAATTTTCTGATATTACATCCATTTGCATTCCATTCCATTATAAACCATTCCATTCCATAAAAAACCTTCCGTCTAACCAAACATAGCCTAAGTTTTAGGGTGCTGAAAGCAAAATCATTTGCAAACATGATTAGTTGATTACCACTATAATAAAAGGATCATTTATGTTTACAATTTTGAAAAAATTATAGTCCATGTTCCCTATGAGTAAGAACAAGCCTTACATTTAAAATGCCAACTTTAGGAATGCAAGACATGTTTGATATGTTTATGATTTATACATAAAATTTCCTATTTCAAGGAGCCAAACTTTAGGAAGATATCAATGCATTACGTGCTGGAATCACAGATCTTTGAGTGGTAATTGGGGATTGCCATTTTATCTTATCTCCATTGAAATTGAAAGGGACAGAAACCACCAAGTAGGAACCTATAAAGAACTAACAAAACTAGTACAAAAAGTTTATTTGATTGTTCTAAGTTACACAGGTGACCCTTTCACTTAGACCAACAAACAACAAGGAGATTTAACAATAAAAAAAAAACTAGATAGATTTTTGGTAAACCAATATTGGCTCAATTGGTTCCCAAACTCTTATTCTTATTTTGGAGAAAACATTTGTGATACCATTCTTGGATAGACATCCTAAATTTTGTTCCTTACAAAGCATCAAGATCTCCTTTCTTATTTTTGAATGGTTTAACACAAAGATAAGGCTTTTAGGAACTAGTAATTACTAATTGGAATGTAGAAGTGAAAGGCTTCAAAGCCTTTCAACTCATGAAGAAATTGAAATTTGTAAAGGCTTCTATGAAGGAGTTTGTTAAAGAGAAAACTAAAGGGATATCATAAGAAAAAAAAAACAATTTGAGATTGGATCAGGAGAATTGCTATAAATACCCTCAAAATAGTTGTAGCATCCAGTATCTCTAATTATTGAAGGACTTAACGTGTTAGACTAATGAGTAGTATCATATAGAACAAAATTGGTACATCCATGACATGATTTCATAATTGTTATGAGCATACACACATAAATTTTGAGTTAGACAAATGACACCCAATTGACATATTTCAGGGTATGAAACTAAAATGAATGTGATATGAGATGTGAATGTGCTTTTATAATGTCTTGTGCTTTGGCTTACCAATGACAAGAATTAATGAATTATAATTAGCAAGTTGGAATTAATTGTCACAATTAGGAGACTGATAAATTAATATGTACATTTAGTCTTGGAAAAATGCCAAGTGGCAAGACTATTTTATATATGAAAAATTATGATAATTAAGCCTATAATTGAGTGACATTTGGCATAGTTAAATGAGTGACATATGGACTAGTAATTAATTGACAAATGGAACAATTATAGAGTGACAAGTGGCCCAGTTAATGTGTGACATATGGACTAATAACTAGGAGACAAATGGCAGCATATTTAATGGACAAATGGAAGATATGCTTAATGACATATGTCATTAAAAAATGAAGACATATTGCACTTAATTGCATAAAGCTAATATAAAAAAGATTCTATTGGAACTTTCTTCACATTCTCCCTTGCTCCCCACTAAACATTATCCCTAGCTTTCTTCTCTATATTTTGGTCTAATCCTTTCGTAATTGCTACAGCAAAGCTAGACTTTTATCCTTTACAAGATAGCTTAAGAACCAGCTGATTATTGTCTTCCATCCTTGCCAAAAATCAACTCATTTTTACCCCAAATTTGTGATGATCTTACAAATATGGAGGGCTTGATTAATGTTTTGAGGTGGAATTAGTGCTTAACAAGTAAGTAGACATCTTATCTTTATGACAAGATCTAATAGTATGACGATGATGAATGAACTAGAATAAGTTGATGATGAAATGAGTTCTAGAAAATGATGTTTCAATGATAGCTTCAAGTTTGATTTTTAATTCATGAAAGACAATGATTTGTGAGCTACAAATTGAATAAGTTTAAGCCAGAATTGAAGATGATATTGATGAGGAATTGAAGTATAATTAGGGTACAGTTGAGGTATAACTAATGAACTATTATGAAGGTGTTATGAATTTGGTATCAAGGTATAAGAATCTGGAAAAGTGAAGGAAAAAGGGTAGTCCACGATCTTGGCACTCATCCAACGACCATGGATAGATGCATCAACTTTTTTCACGATCATGGGCAAGGTTTTGATATGGTAATTTCTATTTTGTGCAATTATTGAACAACATGAGGACAAGTCACTCTAATTTAGTGTACTTAGATTTGATTAAGGTTTGAAATAAACCTAGATTGATGCTTGATAAGTTGATTAAAGTGTTTGATAAATTGAAGTTGTTAATTGATGTTATACCTTAAGGAAAAGATTGTATGATAGCAATGAATCTAAGTTTGGATTGTACAAGTGTTAAAGAAATGAAGATGTTCATATGAACGCAAATGTATTCCAAAGGATATAAATAATGCACTACAAATGAATAAATGAAAAGTGGGAATTATGGTATACTTAAGGTATTAACCTAATTGCAAACTAACTATGTACAAGTTATGATGAATGATCAATAATTGTGAATAAGGATACATACCTGGAAAGTCAATTGAGCATGTATTGAAACATGATATATATATATATATATATAATGATAGAAAAGTCATATGATTGACAAATTAGTAATACATGTGTATTGCTTGAACATAGATACACAAGATTGAATATCACTGTCCAGATGTTTCTAGATTATGAAAGCAATGGCTAATGTGGAGCGTACTATGAGTAACCTAGATGTTCTTGCTAGGATTAATTTATTTCTATTTAACTTCTAGTTGTTGAATTATTAATGATCAGTATGTGATAATGTGTACATTAATAATCTGAGTAGTTTGATATTTGGGAATACGTTGGAAGTCTTCTGATTGCATATGAATCTGAAAGATATTTGTATTCTCAACAAAATGTTGAATGTTGGACTTAGGTCCGATGAACATATGAATCTCACTGTGCATCATGAATAAATGTTATTGATGGTATATTTTGTGATTTGATGCATCTCATTAATATATATGATTAGATAAAGGCGTAATGACCGGAGTAGCCTATCTGAAAGAGCTTAAAGCTGAAAAAGTGAACGTAGAGCCACTAACTCTATTATTAATGACCCCGGTATCCACAAGGGATATGGGATAGTATCTGAAATAAGCCCGATATCTACAAGGGATATAGGAAAGTAAGATCGGTCACAATAAAATAAAAATGAACGAAGTCACATCTGCATTTGCATGTTCTTCCTTTTGTATCATATAATTGATTGATTTGAATAATTGAAATGTTTGAAATATAGTTAAAAGGTAATTGAGGATGTTTTTTGATATGGTATGTTAATTTACTTGACATACTTATGAAAGTATGATTCGTGATAAGGTATAAATGAATTATAAAGTGATATGTATGTTGGATCGAAATCAAAAACGTGTTTGGTTTAGCTAAACGGTAGATTTCAAAAACTTTTTCCAAAATCGAAACATAGCAGAAGTATAAATACCAAATCAACGTGATTTTAATCCATACATGTTAAGGCATAAGGAAAATAAATAAAATAAGAACGAGATCGAAATATTACCGACTCCTTGCTACATCTTTGACTCCTTGCTGCTGTGTCCTCAACCAATCCGATCTACCACTTATTCTCCTTGAACAACTTAGTTATTAAGATCCTTTGGTGGAAAAGGAGAAGAAAAATAAATTGAGGTTTTTCTTTACTATATTCGACTAGTTTTTGAGAGCTAAAGGAGAGAAAAACCATGCACCATTCATTTTTTCGCAAAGCCTAAAATGAATTGTCTCCTTTTAAGTCCAAAATGAATTGTCTCCTTTTAAGTCCAATACTTGGATGGTTTTTGGGAGAGAGTGGAGAGTCAACGCAGCATTCATTTAGTAATCATCCTAAATGAGTTATACATTTTCTATCTTATTAAAACAATCCATCAAAACCATTTAATGATGATGAGCATTACCAAATGCATTATAAGAGAGTGGAGAGAGCAAAACATGTGCCCACTCATTCTTTAATAATAAGAATGCAAAAGAGCTACGATCAAACTCCCACCTTCATTCATTTCAAGAATTAAAGGAGTTGTATGTTTTTCTACTTTAAAACAAGCCATTAAACCATTTAATGATGATGAGCATTACCGAATCCTACATCTTTGTAAAATTTGGTTTGGTTCATCATTTTTTATAGATTTTTTTGCAATTTAATTAATCTAATTAATTAAACCAAAATCTAGCCCAATATTAAATGTTCCTTAGGGATTATAATTAACAATTAATTAGTGTAAACCTAACATTTAATTATAGGCTTAAGACCCAATTTAATTAACTATTAATTAAATTATTCCGATTTTATTGGCTTGAATCCAATTCGTCCATTTCTCTCTAAATTGTCTCATTTTCTTTCCAATAACCTCTATTTATTTTTCTTACTTTCCTTGATAACCTTCCTAGAAGTCAAGTGGAGAATCTAATTGCACTTAAATAATTAAAGCTCCAATAAGACCAGAATTAATTTAATCTCATTATACTTAATTCTGATTTATTAGCCAAATGTCATTCCAGTAAAGGCAATTGGCTAAACTCTCGAATTACTTAAAATCATGAGAAAACATGTTTCAATAAATATTAATTTGATGTTCAATCGCAAACTTTATTATGAACCATATTATAGCCATTCGCACTATAAAGGCTGAAATTACCATTTTGCCTTTATGTTAGTTTTTCCTTCTAGATCTCCTGTTTCACTCTACATGGTGATTAACACACAAGATCTAATCTTGGTGTTAAGACTTAATGGGTAGCTAGTCCATCAAACTACTAACGCCAGTTTAATCACCAAACTTCGTAAAACATCTAGAAGTGATGATATCACTATAAACTGTTTATTTGAGTGAACGTTCCCTGATGCATGTTTCAATTCATAATTCCAACATATAGACAGTAGATTGATACCCTTTAAAAATCCATTCCAATCATATCAAGAATTATAATGAAACACATGAGTTCACCACTCTTCAAGATTGTGTTTTGTAATAAACAAATGCTAAGGTGTATGTTTTAAGATTAAAGTAATGGCTTACTTTATTCTTTAAAACATACGTGATTCTAGATTCATTTAATAGTGCCATTACTGATAGTCAACTACTATCATGATTTGAAACTCATCATTCCCATAAAGTAAACTCCTTTACTTATACGGAGGTAAATCGTAACACTATAGTTTAAACCATAATCAGGTGACCAACTTAATTATTCGACTCTGAACCAATTAACTTAGATTCTAATAATTTACATGTTTCCCATACATCTCCATGTATATGTATATTACTTATAAAGGAACCTTGCTATCTTATGACTAGTTATATTATGCTCATATAAATAAAAACAAACCCTTTTGTTGTATTAATAATAAATATTTTAATTATAACATTATAACTAGAAGAAAATTAAGGTACATGTAAATACACTTATTTTTTAGGGCATTATATTTACATAACCCTAATAATGTAGAACTTGTTGAATTAGAATATGTTTTATCTCTATATATCTAACTTGACTAAATACATCGATGATGGTTCACTCACTGAGTTCGTAAAACTCATCAAAATTATAACTTTGTCTTTCAAGTTTAGCGGATATCTAGTTAGACTAATTGAAGTATGGCCACTGTAAACCAGACAGGGGTTAGTGGTCGGGATCAGTTTGTGATAAGTGTGATTTGCATCATATTTTAGGGTTTAATTTGTTGCATATTAAGTGTTAATTTGAGTGTTTAGTTTGTATTTAGGTTAGCATTGTGTTAATTTATGTGTCTAAGTGATTTTATAGGTTAGTAAGTCTTTGAGCTTAAATGTTATGTTTTTAGGGTACCTTGATGTGTTTGTTAGTGTTTTAAGGCCAACATCGAAGAATAGAGGAGTTTCAGAGACTTTAAGGCCAAAACCATGGCCCATGATCATAGCACAATAGGCCACGATCGTGACAGATACATGTGAACTAGACCACGATCGTGGCCTAAGGAACACGATCATGACAAAAAGGCTCTGCCGTAACGCACGATCGTGGCATTTAGACCATCTGGAAAACATGTAAGCAAAAGGAAAAGTCAGGTTTTGAGGGATTTTTCAGACCATTTCAACCTTGGAAAAACCCTAGGGCTGCCAAGGTAAGTAAGCAAAATGAAGAACAAAAGATAGGAGCTTTTCATCAGCCACCACAACGAAACCCTAAAGGAGAGAACTTTAAGAGATCGAGAAAAATAAGAAGGAAGGGAGAAGAGGAAGACGATGCAAACTCAACGTGCTTTCCGGAATAAGAAGCTTTCTAAGTCGCGGCCTCCCATTTTCCATTCGAGTTCTATTTCCTATGTATTTCAGTTTTGTTTGATTATAGAATTGGGATATATAGTTGATGATAGAATTGAATCATAATTGATGTTCTATACTCACCTTTGAAATATTATTTTTCATTTAATGAAATTTGATTGTTTTATGTGTTTATCGAATTAATTGTGGTTTAATTTTACACTTCATATCCCGATAATAAATTGAGAGGGTGAATTGAGAAAAAATGATTAACTTGGGCTAACGAGAGTTAGGTAAATTAATAGACTCAGAATTAAATCAGGTTGGTAAATCTTGTGCAGACAGATCACATATAGGTTTCCAATTGTTTATTAGAGAATGTAAGAACTGATTAGGTTTTGCATAGTTTGTTAATTCAGATTACAAGTTCCCATAATTTGATTAGGATTTATGCTTTAGGGTTTAGTTATAACTTGAGAGTGAGTAATTGACTTTAGGATTATCTAGAACTTTTAATGCGATAAATCATAACTGGTTATGTTAGCATTAAAGGTAGATAAATTTCCCTTACTCTCTTTTGGTTAAATCACTAGGTTGAATGCAAGGGTGTGCTATCATTGCTCAACAAATCAATCAATTTCTATTATTTTTTATTCCTTTTTAATTTGAAATTGTTAATCATTGTTCGTGATTGCTTTCGCTAAGTGCTAATTATTAAATATTGTTTTTTTATTTTATTTGGTCTATTTGATTTATTTAATTCGCGTGTTTAAATTAATTACCTGTTAAATTTTTGTTTAATACTTTCCAAACTTAGATTTTAGAATTAGATTATTACTCCTCGTGGGATTGACACTTTAGGTACTACACAAATGACCCATATGATTTTGGTATTATCAAGGTTAAAAATATTAAAGTTTATCACATAGGAACCTATGAGAAAGTTTTTGGCACCATTACCAAAGACGCGATAGTTTAGTTTTATAGTTTAAGGCACTATATTAATTTTTAATTTTTGTTTTTGTTCTTTGGTGTTATTTCAGAATTCGTGCTCTTGTATGAACACAAAAGTCACAAGAGGTTCGAGTCTTGCAGTGGAAATAGTAGATTTAGATATCAATCGACTAGAGTAAACCCTTCGAAAAGTTCGACAAGAAGAAGAAGAAGAGATTGAGAAATCAATAATGGCTGAGGAGTTTCAACAAAACATGGACCACGGAGTGAACTAAGGATGGTAACAGAGGACCCCGATGGACTTCATGAGGCTGAGGTTCAACGTGGCGAATCAAGGAGTGCCCAAACCACAACCTACACAAGGAATTCCTATTGCAAACCTTCTATGATGGAGTGAACCCACCTACAACAGACATGATTGACGCAACTTTAGGAGGATCCTTGATGAGGGAAACAGTCGATGAAGTAGAGGAGTTGATTAAGGAGATGGCGAGCATTAGTTTTTTGTGGAAGAACGAGTAGGGTAGGCAACCTACTACCTTCAGAGAGCAAAAAAGAATCATCACAGTCGATCAGATGATTAAGATGCAAGCGAAGATCGACAACTCAATAGTATGAAGGTGTCGTCCTCAGCTTCGGTAAAGGTCGTACAACTTAAGTATGAGCTCTGTGGACACATAGACTATGATACTATAGACTGTTATTTAGTGAAGGAAGACAACCAGGAGCAAGTGAATTATATGGGAGCATAATATGAATAAAGAGGGGACAATAATCCCTACTCCAACACCTATAATCATTGGTGGAAGAATCACCCTAACTTCTCTTGGTCGAACAATGTTGGAGGACATTCAGGTCTCAAGGACAATCGGGCTTCCAAAAAGATAAAGCAAGCTCGATGGAATCGAAGTTGGATAAGATTTTAGATAAGATTGGAGTCCTGGAGGATGCATAAAGGAGGCTCGAGAGCAAATTTAATCAAGTAACGAAGAACCATGCCTTGTCCATACATATTCTAGAAGTCCAAGTAAGCCAACTAGAAGAAGTAATGTCTACTTAAAATGCAGGAACCCTTCCCAGTAATATCAAATCCAATCCGAAGGAACAGATCATGGCTATCAGTCAAACTCAAGATAGCAAGCCTAAAGAGGTGAAGGAAGAAGGAGATAAAGGAGAAGATCAAGAAACTAAGGAATTCCTTCTAGGTGAGCTCGTAATTGAGCCAATTAGGGCATCTCGACCTAGAATCTCATACCCTATCTTTGCTCAGCGGAAGACAATTGCAAGTGGGGCAGTGAGGAACTTAAAGGAGATTGAAGCAAACAAGGTCAAGGAAGTTACGAAACAACTACAGATGAAGCTCACATTAAAGGAATCTGTCAAGAAGAAGGTTAAGGAGCGATAATCAGAAAAGAAACCTTACATTACACAGAAGAGACTTTTCTTCCCCTACAGTATCAATAGAATCATCATAAACAGGGCATTCGTAGATTTGGGAGTTAGTATAAACATGATGCCCTACACCTTTAGTCAGAAGTTGGGGTTGAGAGAGTCAGTACCTACTAAGATGCTAGTAAAGACGGTCGACCTAACTATGCATCAACCAAAGGGGATTACAAAGGATGTACAAGTAAAAGTTAATAAATATACCTTTCCCATAGACTTCTATATATTGGACATTGGAGAAGATGTGGAAACCCCACCTCGATATTTCTTATACCACCGTTATTGGCCACTGCTCATTCAATCATTGAAGTTGATGGGGGAGAATTAACTCTGAGAATAAGAAAGGTGCAATTGACCTTCAAGGTGTTTAAGAAAGACTACGAATCTCCTTTACCTCTAATGGATAGGAAGGAAACTGAGCCTCAAGGAGAATGGGAAGATATCAAGGATCCTAGGAATGCATTCAGGAAGAAATGCTCATGAAAAAGAAGGCGAGGAAAAGAGAATCGTAAGGAAGGTGGAAACTGTAGCATGATATCTCAGGTACAAACTTTGAGAATAATGACTACGCTACCAGTGCGGCACTCATTTGAACCACCATGAGCTAATAAAAGCATCGAGCTGCTGACGTTAAAAGAAGCGCTAAATGGGAGGCAACCCATGGAAAATTATTATCTTTAATTGTTTTTGTTAAAACATTTGAATTCTATAGTTAGGATTATTTTTGTTTTCGAATAAAATCAAGAAGGAATAAGATTTCAAAATAAAGTGGATGATTGAGCAAGCAAGTTAAAGAGAGGTAAAGGGACGACAGAAGAATTACAAAGTGAATTAGAAAAGAATGTGAAAAGAGCAAAAGACAAAAAAGTAAAGTTGGTAGAAAATTGAAGGCCACGATGAAGGTGAGGACGTATTTTTAAAGGGAGACTTTTACCATTTTACCCTCCAACCACCTTTATATTCATTTCTTAACTTACTTTTTTATTCACTTTTATTTTCACTTTATCTCTCTAGACTTCAAGCCTACAAACGATCTCACATCTCTCTAAAAATTTCAAACTTCCAAAATTCTTCCGAATTCTACCTAATTCCCAAGAATTATGTCGCGCATTAAACAATTAGTCAGATGAGAGCAATTAGGATGAAATCAAGTTACGGGATATGGGAAAAGAAACAGAGCAGTAGACTTTGACACACCCTTCCCGATCTACACAGAGGAGGAAGGTATTCGTTTTTAGTCTTTAAATGCTAGAAAAATTGTAGTTCCCAAATATTTTGATTTTGAAATGCTTGATAGGCTAGAATTATGTGAGAGTTTATAAACCTAGCTGAAAGAATCCAGTGGACCCAATTTATACATTTCTAATTTCTTGTCTACCAAGAGCTCACTTTGGAATTTTTCACTTCATTGAATTATGACCCTAGGAACCCCAAGGAAATGTGGTTTAGGCTGAGAGAAAGAGCTTATGAACTGAATGTAGAAATCATGTGCGATATGTGTGGATTCTTGGAATCGCATTATCGATCAGCATGATGATTTTTATCCCTCTCAATATTGGAATGAACTCACCGAAATGGAACAATTTCATGCCAAAAATGCTCATAATAGTATAATAATGTCCTACAAACACTTATTGCTGCACAAATTCATATGTCAGCTAGTTTTTTACAAAACAGAAACCAACAAGTGTTCCACAAATGAAATCTTTATATTGTGGTGCATGGACCAGAGTATTCCATTGTGCACATATACACATGTGCCAAATGTTATTGTTATGATTTCATGTAAGAGGAGCAACAATTTAGGAATGGGGTACGTGGTGTTTACCATTGCTAAATATTATGGCATGGACCAGAGTGGGTAACTGTTCATCTCCCTGAATTCATAAGCCATCACCATTTATGGCGTGTTAAAATCCTTCACTCCCACAATATGGAACTGAGGAACATCAGCGAAAAGACACATGTTAAGATTAGGGCTAATCAGGCAAGCTTAGGTTCAGTGCCACCTCAGCAAGAGGACTCAACCGGTGAAGAGTTTGAGGAAGATGAAGAAGAATATCAAGGATACAAAAAGGTCATGGAGGCAATCTCTGAAACCAACAAGACACTTGCAGAGAATACCAGAATGATAAAGGAGATGGCCTGGACACAATGATGCCAAAGCCAAGATATCCGTCAAATCCATAGATATTTCGAGGCTCAGGGCATTTAATTACTGCCTCCGACACCATCACTAGCTCTATCTATAACACCCCACTCCCGCTGGACCCGAACCCTACATGGATGGTGATATCTGAGTTCGTGCCCCGCGAGGGTGGCATGTTAGAGCACTCGATCACTCTAAAATTGGTAAATTTTTTTTTAAACAACAAACCTAAAGTACAGAAAATCGATAACCAAAACGGTCCACTTTGTTTTATAACCATTTTCAAACATAACGCTACAATCAACAAAATTTTTGAGAGCCATTTGGGCCCATTACAAAATACAAACATTTCTAATTCCCAAAATTTTTACAAACCGTAATATTTAATTTCAAAGATACGAAATTTTGCAGAAAATACAATTCAGTATAAAATAAAGATATACAATGCATACGCGAACTGATCCCGACCTCTATTCCTCACTTGCATGCAATAGGTATACTCCCGTTGCCTAACGGGGTATTCTTCTGAGTCCTGAAAAATAATTGCAAATT
>JANZXP010000196.1:15890780-15902820 GCA_027576715.1 Erythroxylum flavicans | reverse complement strand
AACCAAACAAGGGAATGAGTAATAGGTGGGAATAGAAGGGTAATAGAATTTCTATTACCCTCAACCAAACACCCCATAAGTTGCCTTTAACAAAGTTACAAAGGTGAAATACCCAAATGTAGATTTTTGGTCATTAATGCTTACTACTCAATGTACGTTTGTGTATCCATAAATATTTAAGTGATTACCCTTCGTAAACATGGGTCATTTTCTTGAGATGCTTTTTAAGTACCTTAGGATCTAAATTACAACAACCATATAGTCTTCACTTATATGTGAATTAACTTTCTAAGCTCATAATATAAGTAATATCTGGTCATGTTACCTACAATTCACTGGTATCTTTCTCTATTGATGGGTATTTAATTTCGATGTTCTTCTAATTCGTAGTTTTGGACTAACCATTGGTATGTTTGCATGTTTACAGTCAAGCATACTTATCTCAACTAGTAGGTCAAGTATATACTTTCTCTGTGGGAAAAATAACCATTGACTTGATGGAGTTTGATTCTTAAAAGATATTTTAAGCCTCCAAACATTTTGAACTCAGTTGCTAGATGACTTTGCAAATTACGATCTCTTATCATCATTTTTCTTGTAATAATCGTATCAATAACACAAGTTTTAATAACAATTACCACTCTCCTTGATGCTTTAGGAATAAGGTATGATGTAAGTTGCTCAGTTTAAAGCCACCCTTGTTTATGGCTAAACTAAATCTTCTAAACTAAGGGCCAAGTGATTATTCTAAACCATATAATACATTACATAATCTGCACACATCTCTAGTTTGTAAGACATTCTAGTGAGACATTTATATACACTTCTTTAAAGTTCTTATGAAGAAATGTTTTTTTCATATCAATTTGGTGAAATAGCCAATCCATATTTGTAGCAATTGACGATAGTACACTGACCATATTCAATTTTTCATTGGTGAAAACATCTCATGATAGTCTATATTGTATGATCATATGTACTCTTTTGTGATGAGTCTTGTCTTATACCAATATATTATTCGATTTGCCTTGTATCTAACGTAGAATACCAATTTGCATTCTACTAATTTCTTTCCTTCCAGTAGTGGCATGAGCTTCCATGTATTATTCTTTTGTAGGACTATCATTTCTTCACTTATTATTTGGGTCCGTTTAGGATTTATCAGAGCTTCTTGCATTGTATTTGGGATGTTTTCTAAAGACAACTTTTGCACAAGGATTTTGAGTGGTTGTGATAATCTCTAAACACTGACATAATTTACAATTGGCTACTTTGTCTTTTCCTCTCTATGGTCTTATAAATATCAACTAGGTGGCTTGCCAAGATTATATCTAAGAGCAAATTTATAAATAATAAATTATCTTTAGTATTATTTGAGAGAGAGATTTGGAGATTGTACCTCAGGAATATTCTCAAATGGTTGGTTGGTTAATACTAAACCAAGGGGGGATTATTCTTATTCTTATTCATTCTTGGGTTGCTCTTGTTCTTAGTCATTCCTTATCTATCATTCCCTTCTACTTACCCATCTCCCACGTCATTTATTGCTTTCTTGTTTTGCCTTAATTGAGTTTCCAGTCGAGGTGTTTCTTTAGATCTAGTCATTCTTATATTTGAGTTTTGAAAACTTGGCCATTTTTTTCACCATTTCCTCTATTCTATTCTTCATCAAGCAGCTCCCTTCAAGAGGAAAATGGGAACTTGGTATTTGAAGAAAATAATTTTCAAGAAATGTAACATCCAATATGACATAAAGGTACTTGGTATTAGGATCATAACCTTAGTAGCATTTCTTATACATTCGTGACCTAGTAATACATAATGAGTTGTGCATGGATCAAGTTTGATTCTTAGCTTTTTATGAAGATAGATATAGGCCACATATCTAAACATTCTTAGTGGAAGTATAAGGATGGAAGGCAAAGTATATAATGGGCTAAATCTTATAATGTAGTTTAAAAATGCAACAATCTAGAGTGCATTTAATTAACAAGTACAACAATTGCATCTGTCTAATACCTTTGGGGTGTCTATACTCTTATTAATAGGAGTTTTGTTGTAGATGTGTCTCTTCTTCCTCTTTGCAACACTGTTATATTATAGTGTTTGGGAACAATTTATCTCATATTACAACTTGTATATACAAAAGTATTTATGCAATTCCTTATTGTCATACTCTTCATTGGTGTCTGAATGAAGGGTTGGAAGCTAAAACAGAAATGTGTCCTAATTATAGTATGGAAAGAGCAAAAATTTGTAATTACCCCATTTTTATTTTCCATTAAATACAACCAGATCGTATGAGTGCAATCATCCATAAAATACATACCATCTAATGCCCAGAGAAGTTGAAATGGGAGATTGTGTTTATCACTTTTTATTAATTTATTAGATAAGAAATATGGTAACTTTTTGTGAAAATTTAAGTTGTGCTTTTGAAGATAATATCATCTAAGTTTGTGAATATGTTTAGAGCCAAATGTCTTAAGTAGGAGAATAATGGGTGTCCTAATCATCGACGTCATAATCAATTTTCTTATTCTTTTTTTCTATCATTTTGACCAACGTTATAAATCTTCTATATAGTACAATACCTCTTGTTTAGTACTATAACTAATTATATCCTTAGTGAGAATATCCTGAAATAAGCATAATTTAGGATAGATTAGCATACAAGAATATGATTCTTAGGTAGCTTGTTCTATTGAAAACAATTTATTTGAAAAAACTAAAACAAATAGAGTATTTGATAAAGTAAGAGAGGATGAAAGTGCCACTTTTCTAATCCCTATAACTGAATATTTCACACTATTAGCATCGGTAATGCGCACTCGTCTTATTTAAGCCTTTCCAATGAAGCCTCATAGATCAAGTGTCATGTGATCAGTTGCCCAAGAATCAATAATCCAACAATTGTTACCTCATTCATTTTGGGCCAAAAAGTAAATTTTTGTTGTTGGTGAAAATTCTTCTTTAGCTATGGGAGAAAGATAAGGTTCAATGGAAGAAAGATTACTCTTAAATATTAATAAGTATCTTACTACCAAAATTTATCCTTTTCTTTTTCTTAAATTCTTTCCACCAATCTAAATATCTATACAGTTTAAAGCAAGCGTGTTTAGTGTGCTTCTTATTTTCACAGCATATGCAACCTCCTACGTCAACTTATGTTTTTGAGATTGTTAAAGTGCTCGATTTCCCATTTTTTATCATCTGAAATGAAAGTTTCTACTATGATCTTTTTCCTTCCTTTGATATCATATCCATGCTGAGTATGCTAACTTCTTTAATTAATATCACCATTATCTTAGATCATTTCGATGGACATAGGTATAGGTCTGTTCTACTATCGCGAAAGGTTTAAGTTGAAGTGCATAAGCTTGAATATTGTCCAAGTGATCATCAATTCTATCCAAAAAGGTATAAAATCTAGATTCCTGTATCGTAGGGTTATATTTATGGATATCCAATTCACACCTTATAGGATTTGGATGCCAAAAATCAATGTCTCTCCAAAGGTCTTAAAGAGTATTGCCATAAGTCTCGATTAATTCACCACCTTGTTTGAGTCTTGTCACTTTCCTCTTTAGACCATATACTTTCTAAGTATCAATGTCTTTAATATATTTTGTAGCAAAAGTATCTCATACTGTCCTTTTTATTGGAAATCTGTTGTTATTTTCAATTAGCTTTGGATCTAAATAATTAATTAGCTAGCCCTTTATTACCACACTTTATTTTCTGAAAGTAAAGTTTGTCTTTGATGGATTCCAAAAATCTCCATTTATGTATCCCAACTTGCCTTTTTAGAGAAAAAACTCTCTATAATTTGGGACTATAATCCTTATTTTGTGTCATCTAATTTGATGTTGATTGGTGTAATAAATGGTTTATGAATTACTAAATTAGTATCCTCTTTTGTGATAGCTTGGATGTTAATTCATCCATAATCGAAGGATCTGTTTGAGAACTTCTTGTTGAGGGGGTTTAATCTCCCATTTTCTGTCTTCTTTTCGTTACTTTCTATTATTTTATAGAAAAAACCATACATGTCATATAAACTAGTGCTCCTATACTATATAAAAATAGTATCTTCCTATTTCATACTCTTTTCTATACACAAGATTATGCTCTTATAGCATATACAAGTTTACTAAATATGGGAAAAAAATAAAAGCTATAACTAATTTATATAACATTTCGGTAAGATCATGAAGATACATCTTATATGAGACTAATTAGTTCCAGTCATATATTGTTAGCAATCAATCTCAAATGGCAGTCTATGTTAACATTTAATACACCATCATATAAATAAATTAAAACCCCTCTATGCCAATATACCAATAACAAACTAAAACCTAGAAAAAAGTAGTTACTTATTTAGTTCTAAAAAAAAAGAGAATATAAACAATAAAATTATAAACCAGGTCAAAATAGGTGACACTTAGACGTGAAATTAGTTTAATAATATAGAGGTAACTAACTAATTTAATATAGTCATAAGCCTTTTTCTTTAAATTTAAAAATATATTTAAAATATCTAAAACATCATCACACTCTCTCTTTCTCTTTATCTTATCTTATCTCTCTCTCTCTTTTTTTTTCTCTCACTTGTTCTCTCTCTCTCTTTCTCTTTCTTATTACGACTGGCATCCTCATGCTTAACACTGATGATGCAATTATTCTAAAACAACAATGTGACTACTCTTTCAAGTAAATGTCATTATTGAACCAAAGGAAGTTAAAATCCATATTTTGATGATAGCAAAATTTAAGTACTAATAATGAGTTTATTTTTTATTAAACTAATATGAAAGCAATAATGTTCATAATACATAAATCAAAATACATCTCATTAGAGAAAAATTGGCAGTCAAGACATTTAAGGGAAGAACAAAATCAAGACTAAGGAAGAACAAGGCATAAAAAATTTATACATGAAGATAAATATTTTTTGTACTTTCTACTTCGTTACTTTGATACTTTAAAAGGCTCATTATGCATATGCACATCATCATTTTTAACTCATTGAATGAGTCTTTTCAATTATCAAGAGAAATTAAGGTTTTAATCTCAAAGAACCTTTTTAATTCTTAAAACATTCTTTGGGGAACATTTAAGTCAATTTTTATTTTGAAAAATAAGTTTTAACATTTAAAGACGTTAAAATCAAGATTTTCAGTTAGTCAAACTATATAGGTTAGTGGTTGACCAATGTAGGTTAAAATTGTCAAAGCTTATGTATTGAGAGTTTATAAGGACATTGGTTGGTATATTTGACCAATGCTCTACATTGATCAACCACTATGTCATATTGATCAAACAATGTTCCAATAACTAGTGAATTTATGTATTTAATAAGTTACACTAGTTGAATAATGCACAATAATTTAGTAATTAGAAATCGCTAGTTCTTGTTTATAATGGCTAGTTTGACCCCTAAACCTATAAATACATGGTTTTCTATAAACATCAGAAAATATTTATGTGTTATATAAACACATTTTGAAGAGTTTTATAAAGGTGCTGTGTGTATTTATTATTGTAATTAATGCTTAGAGAGCCTTTAAGCTTATTAAAGTGATCAAACAAGGTCTCTTAAGTTGTAACTTCTTTTGTGTGGAGTTACTCTTTACCTTAAAGAAAGATTATAAGAAGAGTTTCTCTTTACTCATTAAAAAACAAGTTTATTGTAAGAAGGTTCCTCCATAAATTTTTGAAAGAAGAGACTTAATGGAAATTTCAGTGTCTTAGAGAGTCGATGTAGGTAAGAGGTGTATATTGAACCATTATAAATTGGTTTACTTTTCTTCTTCTATATACTCTTTAAATTATTTTTTTGTTATGTTGTTGATATACATTAAGCTATTTTCATTATAAAATTAGTGTCATTCAACTACATACAATTTATAAGAAATAGTTGTTTAAATTTACTAACAC
Organism: Erythroxylum flavicans; assembly: GCA_027576715.1. Lineage (NCBI taxonomy): Eukaryota > Viridiplantae > Streptophyta > Magnoliopsida > Malpighiales > Erythroxylaceae > Erythroxylum > Erythroxylum flavicans. Next base: position 15,896,877 of record JANZXP010000196.1, on the reverse strand, counting down.
CTAATTAACACCCCCTAATAGGTGCCACTAAGGAACAATAAGTGGCATCAAAATGGGTCCCTTGGGTTAGAATTTTTTTTAAAATTCAAGGATAAAAATCATAATAGTATACTTAGGTTCATCATCATCTTTATACAACTAAGAGACATAAACTATTAGTAAAGATAGGATCCACAAAACATTAGTAGCAGGGATCCAACGAAAATCATAGATGATAAAAATGTTCCTAAACTTAAGTAAAAATAGGATCCGCAAGATAAGAGCCTTATTTCTTTAAATAGCAAAGTTATTCATATATTGTTATATGCAATAGGTAGAGATGAATTAAATAGGTATCTATATGTAAAATTACTCACTAAATTTAACACATACTTGAAGTCACATATGACTATACTAATCACGTTAGTGAAAGAAATGACAATAAGAAGAAGAAGACTTTCAAAGCATCAACTTAGGATAAGTTTTGTAACTCTGAAAGCAAACAATTGAAAGGAGAAGTAGGTCATATGTGTTTCACAATGATGAGGTATTCTCCAACTCTAATTCTTGTGATAATAATAGTGATTTGGCATATGACGAACTGGTAAAAATTTTAAAATTTTTAGTATGAAAACGAAGAAGTTATCTTACAAAATCAAAGAAGTTAAAAAGTATTTAGGTGCATGAATGGATGAAAACAAAAAGATAAAGAGTGAATTACCTAACCTCAAAGCATTTAATAATGTGATCATTAATGAAAATCATTCATTAGATGTATTAAAACTTGAAAATAAGACATTGAAAAAAGAGGTTGATGTTCTATAAATTCATTATAGGTATTTAGTAAAGACAGTGAGAAACTTAAAAACATATTAAGAGTTAAAAAGAGTGTAAATAATAGGCATGAGATTGGATCCAATGCCAAAACTATATTTGTTAAAGGAAAACATCTACACAACGCTTGTATAAAATGACGAATGGATTTGATGCAACTATTTTTAAGCAAAACGTATATCATGTACACATGATACAAATTTTAGACCTTACCCTAAACGAAAACCTTGTGTTTTCTTATACGGATCTATCCTAAGTTTAAAGCTCAATATTTTCAAGGCTATAATAGTCATAATTTTTATAAAAAGACATATGATAGCATGTAATCTTATATTCCTTTAGACTATAACATCAACTTAAAAGCAAGCATCAAGTTTCCTTCCTTAATAAGTATCACCATATAATTTTTCTAGGCCTCCACGCTACATAAAAGGAATAATAAATATTCATAGGATGAATCCTTATTATGCATATAGATATAGAAGACCAAGCAATACATGTATGCATATATTCATATCATTCATATAAGATGATATGCCATTTTAATGATAAATATGGACATATTGATAGCTTTTACTTCCTAAAACAAATAATAACAAGTAAACCCTTAAAAATATGGGTTAAGAAGAAGAAAAGACAAATAATCAAGGATTTAAGCTCATTTAGGCACCTAAAACACATTAATTGCTTTATTTTGTAAATCTATTAGAAAAAGAGGAATAAATGGCATGTAGATAATGGATGCTTAAAGCACATGATCAGTGATGCATCTTAATTTTTAACTCTTAGAGACAAAGATCATCATATTGAATACAATGTCAAGGTTGGATGGATTTAACATAGGAGGCTTAGACATGTAAGCACATATTAATCTATAACCTTAACTCTAAGAAATATAGACCTTCTATAATCATGTTTGAGGAAGATAAGGCATGTGGAGCTTGCTAAATGAGCTAAAAAAAATCAAAAACTCATTTGAGAAAAAAATTGCTAACCTTTACTAGACCTTTTTAGTTGCTTTGCTTAAATTTGTTTATCCCCCCCTATAATTGCTAGTCTAGCTGGAAAAAGTTATGCATTTTTAATAATAAGTGACTTCGGTAGATTCAAATGAGTATTATTTCTAGCTAGCAAAGATGAATGATTTATGATATTTATTAAGTTTGTCAAGAGAGTTTAAAAGAAAAGGAACTCTATCTCACATCAATTATGAGTGATCATGGTAAGAAATTTAAAATGAATCATTTGAAACATTTTTTTAAAAAATATCAATTTTCATAATTTTTCTACTTTTAGAACCCCTTAACAAAATGAATTTATTGAAAGAAAAAATATGACATTACAAGATAGGGTAAAACAATGATAAATAAATATGATCTCTCAAAGTATTTCTTGGCAAAAGCTATAGCAATCGCACGACATATATCTAATAGAGTCTATACAAGATAATTATCAATATAACTTCTTATATGCTTTAGCATAGGAAAAACCAAAGTCTAGTTATTTTAAAAAGTTTAGTTGTAAGCAATATATTTTGAACACTAATGGTAACTTAATTAAGTTTAATTCAAAAGAAGATGAAGGAATTTTCTTGGTTTCTCATTAATAAGCAAGTATATAGTATTTAATATGTGGAATCTTGTTACTAAATAATGCTTGTGTGTTATTTTTGATGAATCTATCTTTTCTTGTTACTAAATAATCCTTGTGTGTTGTTTTGATGAATCTATCTTTCCTATAAGAAAAAGAAGCTTTAAAGATAATGATGTGGGTCTATTTAAGGATTTGAAGAAATTAGCCCTTAACAAAAGAAAAGATGATAACCAAGGTACCTTACAAGAGAAAATTATTAAAACAAGGGAGGGAGTTAAGAGGGAAGAGAAGCTTCTAATATATTCAAAATTCAAGAAGAATCATCCTCAGAACCAATCATAGATGATGTCCAACAAGAAGTAACTACTATATGTCATTTTAGAAATATATCATATCTTATTTTTATTTCTCAAATTGAACTAAGGATTATAAAAGAAGCCATTAGTGATGAAAGTTGATGTTACTATTAATGAAGAATTGATCTAATTTAAGAGAAGTAAGATTTGAAATTTAGAACTTAGACCTAGAGACACCCAAATCGTAGGTACGAAGTAGGTATTTTAAAAAAATGAATCGGGTACCACTATGAGAAACAAAACTAGATTGGTTGCTAAATGATATAATCAAAAGGATGGCATAGACTTCAAAGAAACTTTTTCTTTGCTAACTAGGTTAGGTACTATTAATTTTATTACTTGAATTTGAATCCTATATAAATTTCACGGATGTAAAAAGTACATTATAATTGGTTTTACTAAAAAGGAACTTTATGTTGATCAACCTTCCAATTTCAAAAATTATAATCCATTTAATTATGTTTTCAAACTCTCTAAGGCTTTATATTATTTGGAACAAGCTTTTAGAACTTGGTATGATAAGTTAAATAAATTTTTTAGAAAATGGGTTTATTAAAGGCAAGGTTGATATAATAATCTTTGTCAAAAAAACATAAACAGGACAATTTAGTTGCCTAATTTTATATTAATGATATTATCTTTATTGCTGGTATTGAAAAAATGTATAAAGAACTTTTCAAATGTGTGAGTAGGAAATTGGAAATGAGCATGATGGGAGAGCTAAAATTATTTCTTAAACTCCAAATTGAGCAAATTAAGAAAGGCATATTTATTAATGAAACAAAATACATGAAAGAACTACTCAAATGCTTTGGAATTGATCAAGCCAAGTGATGTAGCGTGTCGTAAGACTACACAAAATAAACTAGATATACTATTATAACAGTGGTGAGTCTACATCAATCCCACAGTAGCTATCTGATAACCTAGGAGACGTTCTTTAGATTTAATCGGACAGTTACCTTACGAATAAGAAAAACAGACCAATATAAGCAATAATTACACAAGCTCGAATTATTTAACCTAGGTTATATTATCCCTAATGATTACGAACCATTAGTTGCTATAGATGAATTTCAACATAAAAATTACAAATTACATTAAACATTCTAGCAATAGGTTTGTAATAAAACAATCCAATGAATGTATTAAAATCATCTTCTGACAATACCCAAATCCATACACATCGAATAATATACTTAATTTCTAAAGAGAGAGAAAATAACAAATACAAGTAGAAATACAATTAAATGGGTCGTCAGCGTCGGTGTCACCTCTGAATCGGTGTCAAGAAAGCTACTCCTCCATGGGTCTGTCCATATATGAGAGCTTCATCACCCTTTCTTCTTCAGTCTCCTAAGAGCTCCTTCCTTTTCCCCTAACCGAAAACACATTTATTCCTTCATAAAAACCTTTGTGTCGTCACACCCTCAGTATATATTAAAATGTTAGGTTAAAATAATCAGGTGAGGTGGCATCTTAAGGCCTCACTGGTGTGAGAGCACCTGCATGGGTGTGAGAATATGTCTTATGCTCATGCACACCCTCGATTATTTACTATCCATCTACCTTTATAATGTTGTCCGTTGATTAAATTCATATCTTACAATATGTCGTGAGTGTGATGTTCTAGCTCTCTTCATTTTCTCAAGTGTAACCGAAACCTTCTCTACCTTATTACTCTAGCTGTCCCAACATCAAGATGGATGATTGTCTCATATAAAGTACCATGCAAGTCCATGCACATTTGATCGCGGGTTTATATATGATAAGTTTTAATATTTTTAACCTCGAAATACTGTAAGTGCACGGGTCATTTCCGTAATACTTAAGGTATTGATCCCACAAGGAGGTTTAATCTAATCCTAGAATATAAGGTCGGAGACTATTAAACAAATATTTAATAGATAATGAGTTTAAACACGAGAACTAAATAAATCAAATAAACCAAATCAAATAATAAAACAATATTTGACAATTAACTCTTAACAGAAACATTCACAACAATGATTAGCAATTTCAAATTAAAAATGAATAATAATTAATGGAAATCGATTGAGTTGTTGAACAATGATAGCACACCTTAGAATTCAACCTAATGAGTTAACCGAAAGAGAGAAAGGGGAAAATTATCTATCTTTAATTCCAACCTAACCGATTATGATTTATCGAATTAATGGTTCTAATTACTCTCTCTCAACTTGTAATTGGCATAAACCTTAATTAGATTATAGTAAGTTGTAATCTCTCAATTAACAACTGATCCAAATCCTAATAAGCTCTTAAGTTCTCTAATAAACAATTAGAAACCTATATGTGATCTCTCTACATAAGATTTACCAACCTGATTTAATTTCGAATCTATTAACTTACCTAACTCTCGTTAGCCTAATTTAATCATTTTTTCTCAATTCACCCTCTCAGTTTATTATCGAGATATGAAATGTAGAATTAAACCACATTCAATTCAATAAACACATAAAACAATCAGATTTTATTAAATCAAAAATAATATTCCAAAGGTGACTATAGAACATAAATCATAATTCAATTCTATCATCAAACTATATATCCCCATTTTGTGGTCAAATAAAACTGAAATACATAGGAAATAAGACTTAAATTCACGTCGAATCTGTGTCGTCTCCTCGTCTCTCTTCCTTCGTCTCATTCTCGATCTTTCAAAGTTCTCTCCTTTAGGGTTTCGTCATGGTGGCTGATCAAAAGCTCTCTTCTTTGTATTCTTCATGTTCTTTAAATACCTTAGCAGTCCTAGGATTTTTTCGAGGTTGAACCGGTCTGAAAAATCTCTCGAAACCTGACTTTTCCTCTTATTTGCATGTCTGCTCAATGCAAACCATTGATTTAATTTTTTTAAATATATATTTTCATTATATTTAAATTATAACCGTCATAAAATTTTAATAATTAAATATTTGTAATTTATATTTAATTTGATAGAAATAATTAAATAGAAATTTTGATTAATGATTAAAAATTAAAATATCTTAATTGGTAAGAAAAACATTACATTGTAAATAATAATATCTGTAATACAAACTAAATGATCAATACTACACTACTAATCTGGAGGTGGTGGATCGTCTGGTTGGTGCGGTGACCTGCTACCCTTACCTTTCAATTCATCCATCTCCTGGCGGAGCTAAGCGTACAGGACCAATGACTATTGTTGCGCTGCTATCGTCTGTTGCATCTGCTGCATCTGTTCCAACAATGTCTGCACTGTGATCTCAAGCGCCTCCACTTTATTGTTGTTGGACCGCCTAGCAGATGCTGCTGTACTAGATGTGGAGGATTGCGAATAACAAGTATTC
>JANZXP010000196.1:15871833-15890680 GCA_027576715.1 Erythroxylum flavicans | reverse complement strand
ATCTATCTTCTATCATATTGAACATCTACTTGAATTCATCAAGTTTGGTGTTCTAAAACCCTTACACATTATTTCATCTTCCTTTTTTAAGTGTTCTTGGGTGATCAAGGAAGGGTTTGGTGTTTGCAACAACCCAAACAAGGAGAAGAAAGGAGGAGATACATAAGGTAGAAAGTTTTCTTATTTCATGTTCTTTACATATCCTTGCACGCATGTGAGATTTTGTGGTTTCCGGGTTGTCATGGTGTTTCTGACACTTCCGTTGCATCTGTATACCTGTGATGCATGCAACCATGGCTAACCCAACACCACCTTTAAGATGTTGTCCATTAATTAAATTCATATCTTACACCATGTTATGAGTGTCATGCTCTAGCTCTCTTCATTTTCTCAAGTGTAGCTGACTCCTTCTCTACCTTATTGCTCAGCTGTCCCACCATCAAGATGGGTGGATGTCTCATGTGAAGTACCATGCAAGTCAATGCACACTCATAGCTGTATAGTTTTTCCAGCGACCATGAGTAATGCTCTGATAGGTGTGTATTAGGTTATTTTTTTCTAGGTAATTAGCATGTGTTTTCTTGCATAATTTTTTATTATTGTTGTAGTTTAGGATTCATTTTATATATTTTTGTTTACTTTGATTTCCGTTGTTGTTCTTTTATGTTTGATGTTAATTTATAGTAAGAATTCACTATTTTGTGTAGGAAGGGAGATGGAGTGACTTGGTGATTGAGCTAGAAATCAAGAGGAAAAGAAAAGAGGAAGTGTTATGTGGCCAATTCCTATGATTGCAGGAATCATGTTAATTCCCATGATCATGGGAATTACAATATGAAGGATTATGTGGGGCTTCATCAAATTTAGGTTTTTTAGACTATAAAAGCATCATTAAGCCTCCATCCAGCCTTCACAATTTGGAGTTTTCCCAAAAAAATTAGCACTTTGCCACTCTAATATTTTGTTGTCTTCATCTTGTTATTAGAAACCGAACTTATTTCTACCTTGAATTTGTCATGATCTTCCAAGCTTGGAGGGCTATATTAACTTGATGAATTGAGGAGGCTTTTGAGCTAAACAAGTAAGTGAATTACTGACCTATTGTGACATATGTTAGCATAACATTTATGATGATTGTTTAGGGATGGTTTGATTGTGATAATGGTGTTTAATAAGCGCTGGGATACTGATGAATAAAGGGATACAATCATGTTCTATTTTTGAGTGCCTGAAAAATAGTAGTTTATGAACTAATGTATGAATGATTTTGAGTTAGGATTTGAGGTGAAATTGATGAGGAATTGAAGTATAATTAATGAACTTTTAAGAAGATGTTTTGAATTTGGTATGAAGGTGATAAAATCTGGAGAAATTGAAGGAAAATAGAGAGTTAACAATAGGTTCATTCATCCCACGATCGTGGGAAGGTCCTTCACGATCGTGGGCAATGCTTTGGAAATGAAATTTTCTGTTTTGTGTGATAATTGAATCAACTAAGGATAAGTTACTTTACTTTGGTGCATATGGACTTCATTGAGGCTTTAAATGAACCTAGTTTGATACTTGATTAATTGGTTAAAGCTTGATAAGTTTAGGTTGGTAATTAATATTATAACTTAAGAAATGGATTGTTTGATATCAATGTATCTAAATTTGGAATTTGTGAGTTGTCTAAAGAATGAAGGTGTTCTTATGAATACAAATGTGATCCAAAGGGTATAAGTAATGTGAATTAAGTATGAATGAATGAGAACTGGGATATTATGTGATTATATAATGCTAGAAAAGGGTTGTGAATGTATAATTGATGAATTTAGAATAATCAAGTTTACTTGAGGTATAAGCCTAAATTGCAAACTAGTTATATACAAGCCTTAATGTTTGAATGATCAAGACTCATGATTAAGGATACATACCCGAGAAAGTCAATTGAGCATGCATTGAACATAACACATATACATGTGCATGATTGAATATTCAAATGATTGAACAACTTAGTAATGTGTGAACTATATGTGTGTGTTGCATAACTAAAGAAGCACAAATTGATCGTCAGCATCCAGACATTGCTGACTTATCAAGGCAATAACTTATCTGGAGCGTACTGTGAGTTAACCTAGATGTTTTCTCACTATGACTGAATTATTTTCGATTAACTTTTAGATATTGAACTGTTATTGATATAATTGTGATAATTTCGAACGTTGATGGTCCGAGGAGATTGATATTTGGGACTGTATATGGAAGTGTTTTCTAATTGTATGTGAATATGAAAAATGTGTACTCAACTGAATGTTGAATGTCAGACTCAGATATGATGAATATAATAAATGACTGTGCACATTCAATGAAACTTATTGATAGCATATTTTGTGAATTGATGCATTTCATCACATTGTTATGTATGATCAAATAAAGGAGTTATGACTGGAGTGACCAATGTGAAAAAGAGCTTAAAGCTAAAAAATGTGCATAAAGAGACACAGGCTCAGTTATTAATGAGCCTGGTATATACAATGGGTACAGGAAAGTAAATGAAATGAGCTCAATATCCACAATAGATACAGGATAGGCGCTCGATCACAACAAAGTAAAAAAAAAAGAATGGAGTCACATGTATATTTGCATATATAACTTGATATGTATCATATGGATGATTGAATTCAATTATTGGATTGTTCTGAAATAGTGATGCAAAAAATTGTACACAAGTTGTACTTGTTGAAGCATAATAAAATGTGACATAATGCTCAATATTGGATGATATGATTTGCTTGTGAATTGGTTTATGAATTGTCCTTGTGTTTTGATATGAGTGAGCACATCGATGATGGTTCACTCACCAAGTTTGCAAACGCATCAAAATTGCAATGTTGATTTTCTGGTACAAGGGAGACCTAGCTTCTAAGGTGATATATAATATAAGTCTAATACTGTCAATTTTGGAAGCAAGAATGGCTCAAAGGTCTGGTCAGCTGATACCTGCAAAGTCTAGATAAAATACTTTTTTTTAGTTTTCTCCTTTCATGTAGAATGTTTTGTGTAGAGCATTAAAACTCCTAACATGTATTATGAAACGCAATGACAGTGTGTAAGTAATTTTCATTTTGTGAATGAAACCAGGAGTTTTGATCTTTGAAAATACTTATGTTCTGTATGATGCCCTAATAAGTTGATATGATTACTCTAACATGTCATTCTCATAGGGTATGTTCTTGAATGTCCTCTAGATATTCGGGCATATGCTCTATAGTAGTGGTGTGTTACAGTAAAGGTTGTATTGTCTAGTATACGGCTTGGTTCATCAGGATGTGGGTTATGGTTAAGTGTTTGAGGTACAATAGAGGTCATGTTGTGATTATTTCAGTTGTTGGTGTAGGGATTGGGGTATGTAAGGTCGTTTGGTGAGTCAGGAGTTGAATGTAAGTCAGCATTATCACTGTTTGATACAAGGGTAATGGTGTGGTTTTGGTGGAGTCACTGTGAGGTATAGTTTGGAAAGGAAATATTCTCTCATAGAATAAGACATCTCTAGACACAAAAATCTTGTGGCAATTGAGATCGTATAATTTGAAGGCTTTTTAACCTATTACATAGCCTATGAAGGTGCACTTAAAGGCTTTTGCCTCAAATTTATCTTTATGAGTAGTAATGTTTGTAGCAAAGCATAAACATCCAAATGGTTTTAGGTTTGTGTAATTTGGTGGGTTATTATATAGTATTTTGTTAGGGGATTTCTAGTGAAGTAAGGGTCTAGGTAGTTTGTTGTTAACGTAAGTGACTTCAAGAATGGAATCTTCCCAAAATTTCTTTGGTAGCTTAGATTGGAACGTTAAGGAGCTGGCAATCTGTAGAAGGTGTTTATGTTTTCTTTCTATGACACCGTTCTACTGGGGGGAGTAAGGACATGACTTTTGATGCAATATTCCTTTGTCTTGAAATAGTCTGGCATAGTCTAAGTTGATAAACTCTATACCATTGTTACTCCTTACAACTTTGACAGTGGTTTGGAATTGGTTTTCAAATAAGGAGATGAAATTTTAGAGTGCTTTATACTAAGGTTAGTTCCTTTAAAGGTAATGATCTGTCAAATAAACTTAGTTTAGAGGTTATCTGGTTGAAAGCCCCTGTATCAATAATCTAAGAGCCAAGTTCTATAGATACAAGAGAATTAAATGCATGATTAAGTATAGAACCTGCAAAATCTCCCAACTTTGCAAAGTTGACGTAGTGGTTGTTTACAATGGCTTTTCCCTTTAAAAATTTCATCACTTCTTATTGTATAGCATTGGTCAATTCTGTAGTTAAACCAGGCATTTTCTTTAAGCCTCATTCTCATTAAGATCATCAAATGGTGTGTCAGCTACATTTGTGACCAATCTTGATTGATTGTTCCCTTTATACTCCTTTAAATTTTTGAACTTGTTAGGGTAACCATGTTGCTTGAAGCAGATTTCCCTTAGGTGCTTTTTTGTACGACATAAATCACAAGATCTATTCTTCTTGGATCCCCTTTTCTTATTGTGCCACAGACTACTTTCTTTGGTCACAATCTTACTATTGCCATTGCCCTTTCTGAAGCTTTGACCTGTTCTTATTAGCATAACACTTTGATCAACGACATCTCCTATCACCATATGGCACTTCCGTTTGCTTTTCAACCCTCAAAAGCATTGAGTATGCCTTGCTGATGTTTGACATCAGGTCCATCAACAGGATTTGGTTTATTACATGATCAAAAAATTCATTTAGTCCCATTAAGAATTGAACTAGTCTAGTTATTGTACTTAAGTCCATTACAGTTTTAGCTGCACCACAAGTGCACTGTGGAATTGGCATCAGACAATTCAATTCCTCCCATAGTTTCTTTAATTTAGTGTAATGACAAGCAACACTCATATTCCCTTGAGTACTTGATCTCTCTTTGGATTTGATAGATCATGGGGGCCATTGCTTTCTCTAAATCTCTCTTCCAACTAATCTTATAGTTTCTTAGCATTCATTGTGTATATGAAGGCTTCAACCAGTTCCTTTGAAATGGAATTCAACATCCAAGACCTTACCATACAGTCAACCTTTAACCACCATTCGTATTCTAGGCTAATCTCCTCAGACATGAGACATCTACCATTTATAAATCCTAATTTCTTCTCAGCTCCAATGCTATTCACACAGATTTAGACCATGACAGATAGTTCTTTCTAATAAGAGGGGATGATATATAATACCTGGATGGTCTGATCCTTGTAGCTGTCATGGATCTCCATCATTTCTGCCTCTATTTGTTTGAATTAGACTTGCTTTTGCACCACCATTGACTCTAAGCATCGAAAATGCTTGACAAAATTGCTACAACAATTGCAGCAGAAACAAACTAGAACGAAGTAGAAGATATAGCAAAAAATGAGAGCGATGTAAGACGAACGCTCTGATACCATGTACGATTGCAATATTTACAGTCGTTACTACTTAATATTTGGCAAAGAGAATAACAAGAACTAATGTCTTTAAAGAAGAAGAATCTCTCATTTCTTCTTTTGTTGCAAATGCCTTTACATACAAAGAAACTAAAGCTATACTCTAGCCAAATGGCAGGAACAGTTTTAACAGATTAACAAAAATTGGTTATGGAAGTTTGAGTTTGTTGTTGTTAGTTACATAGTTTTGTCTAGGGTATACTGGCTATGATTAATTTATACATTGCATATATTGAGGTTTACAGTAATTATTAGACGTTAACAACTAAACATATTTTTATTTTTATTTTAAAAAAATGGAAACTAAAAGTAGAAAACTAAAAACTACAACAAAAAAACAGAAGTGAAATAACTTTTGCTTTGTAATTTACAATTGAATAACTTTTCTTTATTATAAGAAAATAATACTGTGTGACGTCTTCTATAATATATGAATGGAAAAGAGAAAAAAAAATCATGTACAAAAAGTGGTTTTTCCAATACTTTGTCAGTGTTATTCTTGGTTGATTCCTTCTCAATTAAACAATATTAGTTACATTCAATATCTCATATTGTATTGAGTTTACTTTTAATTACTTTGTCATTAATAATGTATAATTGTGAGTCTTATTATTATTTTTAAACTTACGAAACGATTAAACTTTTAGAATGTTAAATTTCGAGTTAAATGCATGGGAATAACTCTAGTATAGATAATAAGGAACCTTAAAACCAGTCACAGAATTTATTGCTTTCTGTTTCTAACTTTTATTTCACAACTTACAACCACAAAAACAAAACATTGTTGAAAATGCAATTTACAGGGAAAGAAATGAGAAGAATGCAGATACAATTGGGCCAACGAAACTAGAAATAGAAGTGAGCCAGCCATCATGACTTGAAATAAAGTCACTGCATTTTATCTATTGCAGTGCAATGCCGCAGAGTAAGGTCCATCCATGGAATAATATGCTCTGTAATTAGTTTATTCTCATGACCAAATTGTAGGAAAATACAAGAAAATCAAGACATCTCTTGAAAAATCAAGACAACCATGAAACGGCCCTCATAAACAGCTTGTGTGTCTGACACATTATCAGAGAATTGGGATTTGGGAAAAGTTCTGGTGTCACTTTCTTCTGGGAACTCCAAGCCTGAGGCGGAAATCCTCCTCCATAAGGGGAAGCCCATCACGCAGCTTGATCTTTGGTTCCCATCCCAGAACCTCCTTTGCTTTCGTGATATCTGGCTTTCTCTGACGTGGATCATCTGGTGTGTTCTCCACCATTTTTATCTCCACATCAGGATTGATTAGCTGCCAAGGAATTCATCACATTATTATTCAGTCACCTTATCTTATCATAAACAAAAGCATACAAGAATCACGTTCGATAGGGCAAATTGATACTGACCTCCTTCACAGTCTCCGCAAGTTCAAGCATAGTGAATTCACCTAAAACGCACGTGCTTCAATTAATAGCGGTACTGCTTCCATTTCTTTCAAATAATATCCTAATATATCATAGATTCAAGTTATTTACCTGGATTTCCAATATTGATCGGTCCACTATTCTCTCCTTCCATAAGTCGAATAAGACCATCAACCTTCACCCAATTACAATTAGATTTTGAGAAGCAAGTTACCATTACAACCTGATCATGATTCATGGCAAAAATCATGACTTAATGAAATCAAAAGTTCTAGCATTACCATGTCAGAAACAAAGCAAAAACTCCGGGTTTGAGTCCCAGGTGCTTGAACGGTCAAAGCCTCATTACTGCATCGTCAACAGAGCAAGAATAAGTTGTTAGCAATGAATAAATATAGCAACTGACAAGGAGATCTAAATTATCAAATACTGAAGCTTCTCCAAAACTATTACCGAATCGCTTGAGCAATGAAATTGCTGACAACACGCCCATCATCAATGTTCATACGGGGTCCATAAGTATTGAAGATTCTGGCAATTCGAATCTCTGAGACAGTGCCAAGTACTTTATAAAGGTTAAACACATGTGACGAGACAGTTAATGTTTGATGAAGGAGAACATATCCCACAGATTATGTTGTTCAGAAAATAGACCCAAAATTTTATAAGCCATCGTACCAATGCCATGCTGCCTATGGTAATCAAACATAAGAGTTTCAGCCACTCTCTTTCCTTCATCATAGCAACTCCTAACTCCTGCAATATTTCACATCAATGTAAAATGGATGCAGTGGCACGTATCTTGTAACACAAGGTTTAGTGCAATCACATATTAATACAACTTCCATTTCCAGCAGCTTGTAACAGTGACATGATCCAATATGCCAACCTAAAGACTAAAATGTGATAATTAATATTTTGGATGTTGCAATTACCAATTGGGTTGACATTTCCCCAGTAGCTCTCAGTCTGAGGGTGAATGAGTGGATCTCCATACACCTCCGAAGTTGATGTAAGCAAGATCCTGTTGTTATTTATTATAGCATCAGTGTCATGAGAAAATAGCATTATCAAGAAAAACACAGATAAAAAGGATTTAAACCTTGCTCCAACTCTCTTGGCAAGCCCTAGCATATTCAATGTACCAATCACATTTGTCTTTATGGTCTGTAATAGAACCAATAGCAAATATCAGCAGAAAGAAAGGTAAAAAGCTCCTTAAATCTGCTCCACTATAAACCTAACACTATTGAGAAAATGAGAAAAGGCCAAGATAAAGGTTATTCACACCTTTACAGGATTGTATTTATAGAAGATGGGAGAAGCAGGGCAAGCAAGGTGATATATTTGATCAACCTCAACCAACAATGGCTCAGTGACATCTATACAAGAACAAACAAAAAGTCATATATAACATCAGTTAAGTTTTAGTTATGGCTGTGCTCAAAGGGCCACAAAGTCTTTAGATCATTGCCAAAGATGGCATTACCATGACGAATTAGCTCAAATCTTGGGTGACCAATCCATTTCTTCAAATTGTCTTTGGAGCCAGTGAAGTAGTTATCCACAACAATCACCTGAACAGCATGGAGAAAAAACCGCAGATTAGAACTTTTGAAGAGTACATAAGCATGTCAGATACATTTTTGCTCTTTTTCTTTTCTTGATTACACAATAATATTAATTAAGCCAACAAAAAGCTCAAAATCCACTAATATATGCTGCTGTCCCTCCAAACCAACAGAAATCAACTGAGCCAAAAAAGGTGTTACCTCATTCTTTTCATTTTCCATCAACTTGTCAACAAGGTGAGACCCAATAAACCCGGCACCACCAGTGACCAAAATTCTCATATTGGACTGCTCAAAAAGGAAATATACTATGTAAGATCACAGAGTGCAAGGTCATTTATTCACTTATGAACTTTAACAAGCTGTGGCAAGCTGAACAAAATACAGGAGGAAAAAAATGATATCTGCCAAAGCAAACAATTGGGCAAGATAAACTGCAATTGCGAGGTGTTTGGGAATTCTACAATATGCAAGACAAAAAGAAAAGAAAAGGTAAAGGGAGATCTATCTTCATCCCAAAGGTACAAGAAGGACAAAATCACAATTTCAGCTATTTAAAATTAATTGCAAACAAGTATGGATTAGTCACGATCTTAATAAAAAAGTTTAAAGCTTGGTATCACAAAAATTCTCTTTCAATCATCTGGTTTGGTTGCATCATTCAAAGCACGAATCAGCTTCTCAGGCTCACAACAAATATAAACGGGAGTTACCAGGATATATTATCACAGACATCGAAAGAAAACGAACAAGAGCAAGAACTGCGTGATCAAGCATTTATGTTCTTATAAATAAGAACCAAGAAAATGTGAAGGTAACTTTGGTAATACTTGGTCGTCCATATTTAAATAAGGATCATATGGGACAAAGAGACAGGGAGAGTAAGATAGATAAAGGGAGAACCTGAACCAATCGTACCTGAAAAAACTTGGAGAATCTTAAAGGAGATGGGGTTGGAGGTGGTTTTGTTGAAGAGGTGTGATCCCCGTTGGAAGCTTCCGTAGCCATAGTTCTTGACTTCCTAAAAAGCAGGAAATTTAATTTGAGAAAATAAAAGGAGTTGATCCACCATCAAAATCCGCAAACAAAACACACTCTAAACATCCAATAACAAAAGCAAAGGGTCAATAACCTAAAAGAAATATTTACTAAAGAAAGTGAATCCTATAGTCAATAAGTTCAGCTGGGTGATGAAAAAAAGTTTTAAAAACTCGGTATTGATATATGACACCACAAACAGAAAGATTAAGGCTTCATATAAGAGATTCAATTGCACCAAACCGAAAAATCCAAATTTCTAAAACAAAAAGAAATCTAGCATTGTCGAAATAGAAAACCACTAGTGATGAAAGATTAAGAAAGAGCAAGGAGAATATCAATCTTCAAAACCACGTAAAGTACAGTAGGGAAGAAAGATTAATACGACCCTGACACATCAAACAGAAAGGAAAAGAAATTTCAGATCTGAATCTCACAATCACAGCCGTTTCAGAAAAAAAGAGGACGAAGACAAGGAAAATTTTAGTAATGGTACAGATAAAGAAACTGGGAATCATCAATAACACAATTTATGATCAAAATCCAAAGGAAAAAAAAAACACCAGATGGCTGATAGTAATGACAAGGAATTGATGAACATCACAAAATTGTAGACAGCTGAAGCATCCCACAAAGTTCAAACTTCAAACAAAGAAAAAATTCACTAGAGAGTGTTTAACTATCACCTGGGTCGGCGTAAAATTTAATCAAGAGGAGTTCGAAAATCGGGGTAATGATATACGGAGACCAAAAGTTTGAAGTTATATAAGAAAACCAACGGTACTAAATTGGCATTCGAAATTTGGTAAAGAAAACAAATAAAAGAAAGGTAAGGCAACAATATCATATTGCACGAACCAAACCGGTGCCAACTTGTGATAAAAGAGACAGAATAAATTGAATCAATCTTCAAAATCACGGAAAGTTCAGTTGTGAGGAAAGCTTCAATTAAACGAAACTAAGATCCACCAAACAAAGACAAAAAAATCAAAAAGAGAGAAAAACTTGGGATCTGAATCTCTCAATCAAAAAACAAGAAGAAGAAGAAAAATGCATTAAGAAGACCACAAGAGACAGTAAAATAAGAAAGAACTATTACCAGAAACACCGAAATTATCTGTAGAATGAAGTCTAGACGAACAATCTTTGAAGAGCAAGACATCAGTTGGTGACTGAATTTATATATACGTTTATTTAATATAATTATATATAACAAAGTGGAAACTTTTGCAGATTACGGTGACGTTTTTCAGGGACTGAGCCATTACAGCATGACACGTCACGCGTCTCGTACTCCTTGTTGACGTTCACTTTCGGGGCAGAGTTTTCTATAGTTCGGACACACGTTGGGCTTGATGAAGCAGCCGATAGGATAGAAGTACCATGTCATTAAGTCGAAGATCACGATAACCTCCAGTTATGAGTCAAAATCCACCATATTTGTTTATTGCTATGATAAATGATTTACATAAACAGAATTTACAAGTCCTTTGCTTTTAGGGAAGCGCTTTAACTCCTTTAAATTAAAGAATAAGCTGGTTTTTTGTTTTTTGATTTGAAGGTGTTGGTTATGATAATATTAAGAGTAATTGGTGGTTTCTAGAACATTTAATTAAAAATAGATGTTGTTTTATCCAAATAGTCCGACTATTCGCACCTACCACATTCACCATAATATTAGTATCTGCCGCGTCAGATCCAAGCCATCAGGTCTGACTTGGACGAACATCAACTTGCATACAAAAAGTATGAAGATAATTGTTCATCCTTGTTAACGTCAAGGTCAAAAGTTGTTTCACCTGTTAATAAAATATTATGTTTTCAAAAAAAAAACCAAATAAAATAGTAATAATAGGATTTAGAATCTATTTCTCTAATCCTAAGAATCTGAATACCTAATTCTCTACTTGAAGAATTTTAACCCCTGATTTTCAAAATCAAAGAATCCTAAACTTCAATCCTCAGTTAGTCCCCAGCCATACCGTAGAGCGAGAGGCCATTTATGATTTAGCGTTTTCTAGGGAGTGGTCCCTCTTTATTGAATTCTCTTAATATTATTCATTTAAAATAGGTTATTTTAGCTCCTAAGTAATGTGAGGACGATTAACTAATGTAACGTGAGCAAAACTTTGGATGAACTAGATCTCATACGTTCTATAGTTCATTCCGCTAGAAACAAAATTACTAGCTCACCATCTTGACTTGAATTGCACCTCAGTTTTGATGGATAACTGACGGATTAATTAGAGGAAGGAATGGTCAATTGTTATGATTAAAGGAGCATTCGGTGTGCTCTCTATTGATACCACATACTTTAATTATATAGGGGTAATTCAGGACAAATCAAAGAGATTTATCCTAGAATTCCTAGGCCTGCCTTGTTTAGTCAAAAGTTGGTTTTAGATAGCTTGCATTTCAATACAAAATCTTGGCATTACATTAATGGCTAAGTATTTTAGTTTTGCCCTCCTATATACTATTCTATTCTTCATTAAAACATCTAATTCAAAAATTTAGTCAGGATCTGTTAATTTTTATTCAAAACCCTAAAAAGACAAAAATGGTGCTTTATATTAAACTGACAAAGCTATTTCTTGAAATAAGTGGTCCTTATTATTTATTTTAAAAGAAGTTTATTGTTCTGAGCTGAGTTTTTGGTTCTTTACCGATAGATTCATTCACTATGCAATATAATAGCCACCTTCAAAACATAAAACTAAACCAATAGATTCACTCACTATGCAATATAATAGCCACCTTCAAAACATAAAACTAATTTATCTTGATATATAATGATTTAGCTAGTTGTTGGTCTCTAATGGCATTAAAAAAGGAGGTAAATCTAGTGTTGATGAATTTAATAGAAAAATTTGTAAATTAAGTATACAACTTGATCAAATCTAAAAAGAATGATGATTAATCAAACAAACAAAAATAGTGTAAATAGTTTAGATGAGAGATATTATAAATCAATTTTATAATAGTTCAAAAAATAATTCTTACCTACATCTACTCCTTAAATCTCTCTTGAGATTCTATTAAATTCTTCATTAGAATAGGTAGAGAAAAATTTTCTTACCACAATCTTTGTATGTCCCTGATAAAGAATACTCTTTATACAATCTCCCTTAAAATGAAAAGCAGCTACAATCTTTCTTGAGTCAATCAAAGACAAGAAAATAGCCCTCAAATAAACTTTAGAAGTTGAATATTTCTTACTCGCTCACTTCAATGCTCTATGGCTCGCAGATACTTTTCAATTAATGTATGAATGCTTGAGAATGCTTTTAAAATTATTTCAAATGTGCTCTTTTAATAACCAAATGTTAAAAATATTGTTAGAAATAAGAACTACTCATTATAATAGTTCATAACAGTGACATTTATTGATTATTCTGACACAATGATGTATCAATTAATATTAATATAAACTCACAGTACATCAAATTTCTACCTTTTAGATTATATTGGTCGACCACTCGAAGATTACATATTGGTTAACTAACATATCAATCAATAAACTCACAATACATCAAGACAAATTTTCAAGTCATATTGGTCAACCACATAGGTATATTGGTTGTCTAATATACCTATAAACAACACATTAGTCGACCACTAATCTAGATTGATCAACTAGTGTACCTAAGAACATGTTTCCAAAGATTTTCAAGTCATTCAAATTATCAAACATGTTCTCTCGATAAAATTTTGACTTGAACTCTTCTCAAAAGATTTTCCAAAGATCATTTTTAAAGATCAAAAAGGTTTTCATTGAAATTAAAACCTTAACTCCTCTTGATAATTGAAAAGATTTATGTATTAAGACCCTAAAGCATTAAAGTAATTAATAAGGAGATATAAAAATTATATTTATTTTTATAGACAAGTTATGCCTTGATCTTTCTTAGTATTGTCTTTATCCATGAATTGAATGGATTTGAAGTTTATTAACTTCTCTTTGTAGTCTTCATAAAATGTCTCTTAACTTTATTAGTGCATAACTTGAATATCTTTCATGTTGCTTTGTTCTAAAGTATAAACAAAATAAATAATAAATAATTATTATGTTTGTTATCATCAAAACATAGATTGGAACCTCCCTTGTTTCAATAATATCATACTTTTTGATAATAACAAAACATATTGTAATATTAAAATAATAATGAAGAACTTTTAAACACACAATTTCCTTCTATATCAAAGTAATATGAACATTTAAGTTCCCCTTAACTTATGCATAATGAGTATTAAAACTTATAAGGAGATATGCACATCTAGAAAACTATATCTAGATATTGGTTTTTTCTCAATATTAAGAATAATTACAATGTCAATCATATCTAACAAAATATTATAGAAATTAACCACTTCTTTATATATATCTTATGTCACTAACTTTCTCCCCTTTATGATGCATAAAAAAGAGATCAACTATCTTGAGGATGAAGACAAGACTGAATTAATAATGAACAATTCCTCAAACAAATGCATCATGATATTTCAAAAATAATCATATTCACCGAAATTTGAAGTAAGCTAAGATTGAAGAGTGACTAACTGAGATGTAAAGCTATAGGTTGGTCTTGAGGTTATGGGCCTCATCATCTATATCTAAGTATAGCTCAAGACAGACTTATCATTACCAATATTATATGTGGGAGCACATCATTAGGTTGTCGCTATTGTATCTATTATGTCTAATATGGGTTATTTATCCATTAATCAATTGGTAATCAATGTTGCTAAAAGTAATAGAATAAAAAATAGTTAAAAACTCATCTTTAGTAAATGGGACGTTGAAATGCTAGAAGATGAGGTTACAGATAAAGGGGCATAAGGAATGGTTTGGTTCTTTTGGTGTTATTGAAATGGATCATATTATTCATAATAAAACTATAAAAATGCATATTCTACCCAGTGTAAAAGTAGAAAACAACTAAAGATCATCATGGCATAGAAAAGTGAAATGTCCACCAGAAGAGTCAAAATCGTATTTGACAAAAAGATGGTAGAAACAAAGAATGACTTTCAAGCCATGAACATCTTTGAGCTTTGTAATGACTTATTCCTATCATTTAGATCAAAGATAGTTTTGAATCTTTTTGGAATATAATGAGAGCTAACATGATATTTTGTAAGGAAAACATTATAGTAGTAATCCTTAAGATATGGTAATACCAAGAATATTATTAATAAGGTCACTAGTAAAAGTGAATTTCCATACCTTAAATTTTGGAAAAGATTTAGGATTCATCACAAATTATGCAAGGATAAAACTTTTAATAAAGTAGCCTAAAATTGGTCAACTCACTCTATGAGACTTAGTAAGCAAAGTTTCCTACCCCTGATCAATAAAGTATCAAACAAGACCATAATCTTTAAATTAGTCTAAGTAAGAAAGGGAAATAACATACTTTACTTGTAAGTCACATGAACCATAAACAAAACACTAAAGAGAGTGAATGTTAAAGTACTCATTTTAGGTGGAAGTGAAGGTAGAAGAGGAGTAGGGGATCTCTCATAAGTCCTCTTAAGTTTTAACTAGGTTCTTACATCTAATAGAACTCTTAAAATTACAAAAATGACAAGATAAGAGACCAATAGACTTTATAGACGATAAAGAAGAATTATCTTGACTCTTAAATATGGGAATATAAAGCAAGAGAAACATAAGGGCTTTTAGAAAAGGAGATCCATGAAAGCTCTATGATGACTATAAGAGCAAAGGTACTAATATTTAATGGAGAACCTATGAGAAAAGTTACTACATTAAAATTTCAAAATACCAACTACATCAACTCCAACAAATAATAAATCTCATTAAATTTTCACTTTATGTATTTGTGCCAAAAGGGGTAAAACGTCATGAACTATGTAAAGTTAACTAAGAAGTTAAAATTCATTGAGTTGAAATGAAATTGATCAAAATTGATAAATGTGATCATGAAAGAGTTATTTGAGCCTTCAATATTATAAAATAGTTACTAACAAGGTTCATTTGAAAACAATCAAAAAATTAAAAAATTTCCTAATTTTGTTATTACATCTAAGTCAAAAGTTTCAATTTATAGCACAAGTCAACAAGTTTAGACAAAATTAAGTGTTGGAATAGTTCAAATATGCTTATAATTGCATTAATCAACCATCAATTTCACCAAAATGATAAAAAATTTGAATAATTTCAAAAACCCCTGAAATATAATAGCAAAAAAGCCTAAATATCAAATTCAATCAAAATTAAGGATGAATATGTGCAATTGGCAATCACGTATGCTTAATTAAACTTTCAGTTTCACCAAAGAGACAACAATTTAAAAAATTAACTAAGAAATTTCAAGGAATGGAAAATTTTCTAATTATGAAACCTTAAGACATCAAAAAGTGGCTTTTCATGAAATCAATGGAAATTGATCAATAATTTTAAGAAAAATTATAAATTCAAAATCCTAAATTCAAAAGGCTTTAGGATTTATCTTATTATAAAATGGATTAAGCAAAGTTGGGTGTTAATGGAAT
Source organism: Erythroxylum flavicans (assembly GCA_027576715.1). Taxonomy (NCBI): domain Eukaryota; kingdom Viridiplantae; phylum Streptophyta; class Magnoliopsida; order Malpighiales; family Erythroxylaceae; genus Erythroxylum; species Erythroxylum flavicans. The sequence goes on along the minus strand of JANZXP010000196.1, from coordinate 15,874,666 downwards.
TCAATTCCATAAGTGTAGAAGAATCCATTATAGCTTTATTTATCACTTAACACTAATCAAAGAGAGGAGCTACTAAAAAGAGAAAATGACCTTGTAAAAGAGAGCTTCAAGAATGCCAACTAAATTATAATGATATGTTAGAAGGCAGAGTGATTATAATAGAGAGAACAAGTTAAAATAGAGAGATTAAAGGATGATAATTAAGAGTGCGATGACATTTATTGGTTCTTAAAGAAAATGGGAGATGGTTTTCATGGTGACAATGGCAAAGGATAATAATTCTATATTTTACATATTCTTTAGGGTTAAATTACTTTGTTTTTGGCATTTTTAGAGCATGTTTTTATATCAATTTTACAATATTTTCCTATGTTGAGTTCATTATCTTGTACATAATGAGTTTTATAAGAAAATGTAGAGTTGAGTGCAACTTAATTCAAAGTTTTCCAATCAAGGAGGTTCTGAAGTCATCTAGAAGATAATAACATGGACAACAACTTTTTAGAAGATAGATGAAATCAATTCTAACCACAAGATGTTGAAAAATGGAGAAATTGTTAGATAGAGGCACAATAGGTGTTGGATGTATACTTAGATAAGCACTATCTTTTATAAAGGTCTAAGAAGCTATGAAATAAAATAAGACTAGCATTAAAGTTAATATAGGACTAGTAACATACATGTCTTGATTTTATGATGAAAGAGTAGAAAAACAACATCAATTACAACTTGGTGTCAAATGCCAGTTATTTACAACTTTGCGATGACTAAAAGTTCCATAAAAAGAATTGGTGTTTGATAGGTGTGCATTAGGATATTTTTTATAGGTAATTGCCATGTGTTTTCTAGCATAATTTTTATTATTTTTCTAGTTTAGGATTCATTTTGTATGTTTTTGTTAAGTTTGATTTTCATTGTTGTTCTTGTGTGTTTGATGTTAATTGATGGCAAGAATTGACTATTTTTATATAAGAAGGAAGGAGCAACTTAGAGGGTGAACTAAAGATCAAAGAGGAGAAGAAATGAGGAGTGCATCTGTCATAAATTCCCACGTTTGTGGGAATCATGCAAATTCCCACGTCATGTGAGAATTACAGAAGAAAATGAGAGATGCATCTGTGACAAATTCCCAATGCATCTGTGACAAATTCCCAATGTGTTTGTGACAAATTCCCACGCTTGTGGGAAATATGTAAATTCCTACAAACGTGGGAATTACATTCTGAGGCAATCTGCGAGGCTTCATTAAACTTAGAATTTTTGGACTATAAAAAGAGAATTAAGCCTGCATATTAAAGGGAGACGACACCCACCTATAGAAACACCATCCTTAAGTGGAGAACTCATGTTTGGAGCAATGAGGAAGGATTGAAGACAAGGATCATCATTAAGATTGGGTAAAATAGCATATCATCACCAAAATTCTAGATTTTGGCAAAAAAGAGAAGGAGTCTTTCTATTCAATTTTCTGTCATTTTAATCTCTTCTATTCTTTTAAAAATGGATTATTTGAATGTTGATGATGTTATGAAGACCATGTTAGGCTAATTTCATTTTATGGATTGCTTTTGGAACTATTATGTTGAACTCCTATTTTAATGAATTGAATGCAATTGTCTTTATTGAATGTTGTTTTTAATTATCATCATGCAACAAATCGAGAGAGTGAGTGAGATGAAATTCATGTAGGATTGTACAACGAGAGTTGGTGACCTATAAACTAGTAATCATCACATTAATTGAATAGTTAGAAGAGAGATCTCAACTAGTCAATTGATCACCCATAGGATAGTTTGATAATTAATTGAATCGGTAGAGTCGCATTAATCCATTTGGGATTGATATCCGCTCTTTTTACTACAAGTCACAACTCATTCACTTGCGATGTTTTTAGTGTAAAACAAGTAGATAGGTTTTACCATTAACAAGTTTTTGGCGCCCTTATCGGGGGTTAACTATTGAGCATTGTGTCTAATTTAGATTATTTTGATTTAAGAGTTTTTGATACTTTTCCTTATGTATTTGTAGGTGTATGAACATAAGGAGCACACGAAGGATAAAGGAAGTTATTGAAGACGAATTCCCTGGTGTTAAGAAACACAAAAGGGAAATAAAAAGGGAAAAGCATCTAAATTTTTCAAATCAAGATATGGCTAAAGAAAGAGAGGAAGGAGGACCAGAGTGAACATTAATGGATCTCATAAGGCTAAGGTTTAGTCCTCAAGGAGTGACGAGACCAGTAGTATAAGCAAATAATTTTGAGATAAAGCTGGTGCTACTTAATATCCTGTAAAATAGTGTACAGTTCTATGATCTATCTAATGAGGATCTGAATGCCTATATTGCAAATTTATTAGAGATTTGTGACACATTCAGATTCAATGGAATGTTTGATGATGCGGTGAAGCTGAGATTATTTTCATTCATGTTGAAGGATTAGGCTAAAGCATGGTACAATTCGTTGAATCTAGGTCAGATTACAACATAGGAGTAGCTTACCAAAGCATTTCTCGCTAAATATTTTTCGTTAACAAAGTCAACAAGGATCATCTAGGAGATAACAAATTTCTAGTAGAGCGATTAAGAATCTCTCTACGAAGCTTAGGAGAGATTTGAAGAACTTCAAAGAAGCTATCCCCATCATAACCTCCTGAAGGAATTTCTGCTTCAAACATTTTATAATGGAGTGAATCTGAGCACAAAAGGCACAATTGATGCAGAAGCCGGAGGTTCACTGATGAGGAAGACGGTAGAAGTTGTAACATCCCCTCACCAATTGCCATGAATAGGAGTGTATAAGTGTATAGTGACATATGCATGCATTCATATATGC
>JANZXP010000196.1:15840863-15851455 GCA_027576715.1 Erythroxylum flavicans | reverse complement strand
TTTGTCCGAGGCGTTTTGATGCATGAAAATGATATTGGAAGTGCTGATTGAATGAGAATGCGTCTGCCTAAATGATTTTCTAATTCTCAACTGAAAAGTTGAATGCCGGACCTAATCCAATGACCACTGCTACTGTGACTCTTACTGTAACTGATACTGTGACTTATATACTGTTATATTACATGTTAATGAAAGTGATTGAATTTGATGACTAAACTGTGGCATGCACTTCATTTTAATGCATGTAATATTAAGGAGTTGTGACTGATGTTGCTACCGATACTGTTACTAATAAGAGCTTTAAGCTCCCGCATATGTGGTTCAAGCGTATAACTCACTGTCATCATTGAATCACAGATTGACTAACTGAGCTCGATAATTCGGGATACTGTAAAAGCATACCGTCACAATAATATAAAAATGAATGTGAGTCTCATACATATCGTATCCGCATATAAATTGATTTCATTGAATGATTTGCAAAGCTGTGTGAATGTCATTATATGATTAAACTGTTTAACTGAGAAATGATTTATCTGTGATAGTATTTGATACTTGTCAAGTGGCTTTGAACTGTGTGATTACCTATTATAATTGATCTTGTTTTATGATATGAGTGAACCATCGAGGATGGTACTCTGCTGAGATGGCAAAACTCATCAAAATTACACCGTTGTTTTTCAGGTTTAAGAGTGAGACGACTTAGCTTCTAAGACTCCGTAGAAGTATATTTTATGCAACTATCACAATCAGATTTGGCCAGAGGTCGGTCAGTTGAGATTTTCATGTTTATTATATTTGGTGTGTACTGAGTTGTTTAACCTCATAGGATAATGTTATAAACCTGGGATGGTATTGTGTTGTATGAAACAATGTAAATTATGGATTTTGATTAGTGTGATAACTTCTTGAGTTTAGAAAATGTGTGATTGATGATTTAGTGTGTGATGCCATGTTATGTACAGTGAAGGTGAGATAGTTAACATGTCATTTTTGACAGGCATGTACACGTGTATCTGATGGATACACATGCATATATCAGTTAAAAATGGGGTGTTACAAAGGAGTCGTGTCAAGAGAGGAAAACAAGGGGGAGATACTCTGCCTGCTACAGATCGAGACATCTTAGGATATCTCTCAAAGCTTTGAAACATTAGGGCTTCGATCTACCTCAAACCACTGAAAGAAATAGAGATACCAAAATCATCAAGCTGGAGAAACATACCTGGTGCGGGTTTCACTAGAGCTGAGCCAGAAGACAACACTTAGGGAGACACAACATTGTCTTCGACATCTCTCGCCCCCGCCTCCCTAAATCAAGAAAGTTCTATAAGTTGCGAGAAAGCAAAGGTTCGTTATACCCTAAGTGTTTAAACAACCTCGCATGCGTTGCTTATAAAGGAACGTTGCCGTTTCTAGCTTCTTGTTGTGTTGAGTCTCACACACGTGCGAGTGAGACATCAAATGTAAACTCTTATTATTTTTAATGAATTTTTTAATTTCATAAAAAAAATTTACATCCATGCTTCACTCTTAAAATTCCTAGAAAAGTAAAAAAGCAAAAATAGTCGAGGAAATTTCTGGATCCAACCAGAAACTGACACTTCGGCTTTGGAGTCAAGCGCGAAATGCAAAATGCAAAAAAAAAGGCGAAATGCTTTAACAACCGTCAGTTTTCTTCAATAAACGGCTGCGATATAACAAACAGAACATTCTGGAACACTAAACCCAAGTCTCTGTATAAAAGTGGACTCTCCCCTTTGCTTCTCAGCCTACATTCTGTACACTGCAGTGAAGAAACGCCGACTTTGTTGAACTTCTCTGCTTCTGTTCTTAGATAAAATGGCTAAAGGTGAAGGACCAGCTATTGGGATCGATCTCGGCACAACATACTCGTGCGTTGGAGTATGGCAACATGACAGAGTTGAGATCATTGCAAACGATCAAGGTAACCGCACGACGCCGTCATATGTTGCCTTTACCGATACCGAGCGTCTGATCGGAGATGCGGCCAAGAATCAGGTCGCCATGAACCCCATTAACACTGTCTTTGGTAAGTTTTTCCGAAAATATATTCAGTTTATTTGTTTTTCAGATCCGATGATTCTTTAACGTTTTACCCTTCCGATTTCGAATGGTGCTTCTAGATCTGAATAGAGTCTTGAGTGTGTTAGTTTTGGTTGTGTAAATAAACTTTCATATTGCCCCTTTTTAGATCTTTAATGTAGTATTAGCTATTGGTAGCTGATGTTCTTTCTGAATCTGAGTTGATTGTTCCTGCGGGAGAACTTTACAGAGAAAGTACTGATATTAACTTTTTATTCTAACAAATCTGAAGTTACATTTCGCTGGTTTTGGAGTTTGGAGATGTACAGGCAGGTAGCCAGAAGTAGATCTCAATGTTAAATTTTTGTAACTTTTCGTTTTGGAGAAGATATGTTTTGATATCAGTTATTAGAGTGAGGCTGCCTAAGAAAAGGCGAGTTCTGTTCTATAGAATTACACCACATGATTATGATATGAGGCTGTTGGTTTTGCTTGATAATTTGCGATTTGTCTTTTTATTTACAGATGCGAAGCGGTTGATTGGTAGGAGGTTTTCTGATCCTTCTGTCCAAAGCGATATCAAGCTCTGGCCATTCAAGGTAATTGCGGGTCCTGGTGATAAGCCCATGATCGTGGTCAACTACAAGGGTGAAGACAAACAATTTGCTGCTGAGGAAATCTCTTCAATGGTACTTATTAAGATGCGTGAGATTGCTGAGGCTTATCTTGGCACAACTGTGAAGAATGCTGTTGTAACCGTTCCTGCCTACTTTAATGACTCTCAGCGTCAGGCAACCAAGGACGCTGGTGTTATTGCTGGCCTAAATGTTATGCGTATTATAAATGAGCCCACTGCTGCTGCTATTGCTTATGGCCTTGACAAGAAAGCATCCAGTGTTGGAGAGAAGAATGTGTTGATTTTTGATTTGGGTGGCGGCACCTTTGATGTGTCTCTCCTTACCATTGAAGAGGGTATTTTTGAAGTGAAGGCAACAGCAGGAGATACTCATCTTGGAGGTGAGGACTTTGATAATCGTATGGTGAATCACTTTGTCCAAGAATTCAAGAGGAAAAACAAGAAAGATATCAGTGGAAATCCTAGAGCTCTTAGGAGGTTGAGGACTGCTTGTGAGAGGGCTAAGAGGACTCTGTCATCCACAGCTCAGACCACAATAGAGATCGATTCTCTGTATGAGGGTATTGATTTCTATTCAACTATCACTCGTGCTAGATTTGAGGAGCTGAACATGGATTTGTTTAGGAAATGTATGGAACCTGTGGAGAAATGTTTAAGGGACGCTAAGATGGATAAGAGCAGTGTTCATGATGTTGTTCTTGTTGGTGGCTCAACGAGGATTCCCAAGGTTCAGCAACTATTGCAAGACTTCTTCAACGGCAAAGAGCTTTGCAAGAGCATCAATCCAGATGAAGCTGTTGCATATGGGGCTGCTGTTCAGGCTGCTATCTTGAGTGGGGAGGGGAATGAGAAGGTGCAGGATTTACTACTTTTGGATGTTACCCCTCTGTCTCTTGGATTAGAAACTGCCGGAGGTGTTATGACTGTTTTGATCCCAAGAAACACTACCATTCCCACGAAGAAGGAGCAGGTGTTCTCCACATACTCGGACAACCAGCCTGGTGTCTTGATTCAGGTTTATGAGGGGGAGAGAGCAAGAACTAAGGACAACAACTTGTTAGGCAAATTTGAACTCTCTGGCATTCCTCCTGCCCCTAGAGGTGTTCCTCAGATTACTGTCTGCTTTGACATTGATGCAAATGGTATCTTGAATGTGTCAGCTGAGGACAAGACTACCGGCCAGAAGAACAAGATTACTATCACAAACGACAAGGGTAGGCTGTCAAAGGAAGAAATTGAGAAGATGGTGCAAGAGGCTGAGAAGTACAAGGCTGAGGACGAGGAGCACAAGAAGAAGGTTGAAGCTAAGAATGCCTTGGAAAATTATGCCTACAACATGAGGAATACTGTTAAGGATGAGAAGATCAGTTCAAAGCTTTCTTCAGAAGACAAGAAGAAGATTGAGGATGCTATTGATGGGGCGATACAGTGGCTCGATGGCAACCAACTTGCTGAGGCAGATGAGTTCGAGGACAAAATGAAGGAGTTGGAGAGCATCTGCAATCCCATAATTGCTAAGATGTACCAGGGTTCTGGCCCAGACAGTGGTATGGATGAGGATGCGCCTTCAGCTGGTGCCAGTGGTGCAGGCCCAAAGATTGAGGAAGTTGATTAAGCAAATCTTCCTTTATGTTTTTATATTATGATTGATGATAGTAGTGTTATCAAGAAAACCTTGATTGATAGAAGCTGCTGATTCTTGTTTACCGTCTGCTATATGCAATTTCGTCTCCCCCGTACTTGTTTTTATAACCATTTATCTTCACTTGAATCTCAAGTGAGCGTACTCAACGGTTATTGGCGCTGTAAGGCATAATTAAACTTCCTTCGCCACAGCTCCGCAATGGATGTTAAAATGAATAGAAGACTCGTGAATTACGATATACTCGAATCAGGTTACGAACTAAGCCCAAGCACCTACTTGGATTTGCGGCTTTGGTATCACTTTTGAACCTTTTAAGGTAATTCCTTAGAAATAGAATAGGCTTGTGTATCAGAGAAAGCATCCAGCTGCGTAATAATAATAAAAGAAAAGAATTAGTGGATATCAGGACGTGTAAATTTGGGTAAGCACACAAGCATTCTCTAAATATCACAAGTGAAAAGCCGATGTACTACTGAAGCAAACAGCTTCCAGACTTCAGAACCTCCGTGCGAAATTTTGTAAGAATATATAAATCTTGAATTTTACAAGTTTCCTGCCACAGGCACCTACTGTGCAAAAATTATATCAACAAAGCTTAAAAGAGCAAATGTAACAAAAGTAGAATGCAGAGAGAAACTGAAATATGCCCAGGTAAATAAATGCTTAAACAAGCAGCAGCACCGGCGATCGACAAAGATTTTTATATTTTGTCCTCCTTTTTCGCCATCTTTTATATTTTATCCCCCTTTTTTGCCTTAGGAATGAAGCGCCGCATTTTCATCGTGGCAAAGATAACCACCACTGTCACCAACAGATCCCAAAAAGAATTGCAAATACTTCTGTGTAGATGGAAAAAGCCCTGTAATCTGGAAAAGAAAAAAAAAATACAGATTTCATCCGTAGATTTCTGCTTTGGAATGAGGTTAATAAGCAATGAAGCACCAATCACTCCCAAACATCCCTAAATCTTCAAACTAGTGTCTCTTTCAGATCAACGAAAGCTCGTTCACTCCATGGTGAGGGGCGAAGGCACACATGAACTTCATGTTCTTCTGGTCCTACACGATGCTTTGGTACAATGATCTCAAGCATTGTTCCTGTCTCGTCTCGATAAGCTTCCAGTTTAGCATCTTCTGGTATCCGGTTTGGGAGAGGAATTTCTCTAACAAATTCCCCAGGAGGGCAGTGCTCTGGTGTTGGATCAGTTAGCTTAAATGTTCTATCATGTCTTTTAATAAATGGCATGCAGGCCGTACTTACACAAGATATCTTCACAACTCCATGTGTATTAGTATTTCTCCAAGTTACTTTCACCCTTTGAAGATCAGCAAACGGCAAGCTTACGATAATTAGGAAGGCCTCATCATCTTCATATATTGTTTTTGCAGCTGTAACAGGTCCATATACATTCTTCATTACCCCAGTGAACTCATTTAACCATGCTGGCTCAACTTGATGAATATTCATATCAACTCTTTCACAATACGAAGAGATATTTGGCAAGCATTCATCATCATTTCCACTGGGCGAATAATCCTTCTTCCGTTTGTTGGAGCCAGGTGAAAGGTCGATGCTCTCACCATTGTTATGGTCAGATGGCTGAGTGGAGAGATTCAGACCAGTACCATTAAGTGACTTTCTTGAGTGGAAACTTCCATTAGTCTTCATCATGAATTGGGAGCGCTCAAGCTCAAATTCTGTGTTTGGAAGGTTTCTCCAAGAACCAAAATCACTTGCTTCAAGAGGAATGGTGAAATTAATGTCTCTTCCGGTAAGCTCCACCCATTTTTTCTTCTCTTCGTCATCAAGATTCACAAGATTGGGCGATCGGACAATTTCTATACCATGAACGCACTGAGGATTAGATAGACCCCGATAATGCTTCCTCTGCATCCTATGAGACCGGACAAAGCCTTTATCAACACTAAATGGAAAAGGGCGCTCCCCTTGTCGAGAGTGTCCATTCATATAACTCCTTAGTTGCATCTTACCCAAGGCATTCTCAGGCCTTTCCTTGAAAACCCACATGTAAATGTTCTCCATGTCATGTTGGACCAAGAAGGCATCAAGCTGCAAATCTGATTTGTCATATCCAGTGACACCGTTGCTGTCCCTTGTTATCTTGCATTTAGATTTCTCATTCAGAACAGGCTTGAAGTAGAAGTTAAAGAAGAACCAGGCACCCCAAACACTATCAAGTCGTTTTGAACATTTTTTAGCAACTTTTGGGACATTAACAACTGTTTCAGACTCATAACATTGAGGCCCTATACCAGCATCAAAAATCTCACATGGATCATTCCATGCCAGTGGAGGAGGTGGACTAGGTTCGGATGATAGAGGAAGGTTGATATCAGGTGGCCGAGATAGAATGACCGAACGAGTCATTTCCCTCTCTAATTCATCATGCATGAGGGCACCTGAATCCATTGACAAAAGTGTAGATGGATGATAATTTTCAATTGATAAGGTTGTCAACAAAGCCTCCCCCATGATTGTTTTCTTTCTCTCTTCACTTATGTTAGTAATGGAGCTCTGGTTTGCAATCCTAACACTGTTAGAAGAAACCAATTGGCATTTTCACTAACAAAATAAAGGCTCCAAGAATATTCAAAAGAGCTTCAATCAATCCACAAACCCAAATAAGCAACTCATAAACATCTTCATGGTTCAAGAAACCAGAACTTCCAACCACAACAGCTTGGCAACACTGATGAAACGCATTCACAAGAAAGCAAATAGTGGCATCGATATCATCACAGTATCAAAGACCTGAAATTAAGCGATGAAAAAATTAGAACCATTTTCACATCTCAACAACTTCAAATAAGAAATCCAAAATTTAACCCCCCAAGAGAAAGGAACAATCTTGATCTCAAGGCTTTATCGCCGACAAAACCCATAAAATGGAAAGATTCATAGAAAGTGACCTTGAATTTTCTTGTTAGACCCTTCGATAATGTTAAAAGCAATGATAGGATCGTCAAATACACAAGGCCTAATATTAGTCATAAAGTATGGTGTGGTTGAAGCTTCAAATTTTAAATGAACCCAAATCAATAAGGGTTGCCAAGGGTGAAAATCCCAATTCTGTTACATCCTCGCCCTTTCCCTCAGCAACCAAGAGCTGCAGAAGCTGAAAAAGAAAGATAGAGAAAAGAAAAAAGTCGACAAGCCCTAAGAATCTATAGAATTCTCCGATAGCAGGAGATAAAAAGCGCATATTCAAAGCGATCAAAATCCAACCGTAACCCTAAAAAAACCAAATTAAAAAAAATAAAAGTTTATAAAGATTCGACAATTACCTGAAAAAAGAGCCTCCAAATCCCACCCCAAACAGAGACTTCAGCTTCGATCCCCATTTAAGAGAGAGAGAGAGAAGGAGGGAGCAACGGCGTGAACGCAGCGAGAGGGAGTTAAATTAAAGGGGTGGGGTGGGTACAAGTTAACTGTTAACTCAAGGCCGCCGCTTGTCAATAGACATCGTTAAATAACGGTGACGGAGTTGGGGTCAACAGAGGCGTCTCTTTGGGTACCTATAGATAAAGGTCTGCATTGCAACCAATCTGGAATTTGAGATCAAACGTACACCAAAGGAAAGGAGAAGAAAGCATCCACCAAAAGTAAAAAGCAAGCCATTTTGCAGAATTATGGATGTTTCGTAATTAAAAAAATCATAAACTTTATAGTTGACGAAAACAATCAAGTCCAAGTACAATACAGGTTGTATTTATTGATTGACCAAAATTTTACAAGCTTACTTGATGTTGTTTAGTGGATAGCTAACGTTAAAAATGGAGTCCGACGTTTCTGCTGTCGGGTGTACATGTTCAATTAAAAACGAGTAAAGTAATAATTTATTTATTCACCATAATGTTAACAAATTTTGTATAACCCCCACTTTTAAATATATTGGAGGTAAGAAGTTAATTTAGTTAAAAGGGGATCGCATCACATGCTAACCGATATAGAAAAAGACGGAAAGCCTGACAACGCCTTATTCCTACGATTTCCGCGTAATGATTGGACCCCACTTAGACTAAGATGCAATGCAAACAAACGAAACAACTACAGCGAATCCACAAGGTGAGCTCATTCTTGCAACAGTAGACCTGGTCTCCAGCTATTGGATAAGATAGGGGCGAGCATGTGTATTATGACATTTTATATTAATTTTTTTTTCAGGAAAATAGTAATTTGGGACACAACCTAGTAGTGGCTGGCTATTGGGATTCTTTCAAGCGCAACTTTGAGTTTTTTGGTTTATGTACGTAAGTGATACAGGTATTGTACCAAAAAAAAAGCATAATATTTAACTATTTTGCTTGTTTTTGGTACTAGAAAGTACCAGCTAATACTAAGGCTCTGTTTAACAATCAGTTGATTGCATTAGTTGTTAGTTGATTCTATCAGTTGTTAGTTGATAGCTGATTATGGCCCTATTTAGCAATCAGCTAATTATATTTAGCTGTTAACTAATTCTATCAGCCGTTAGTTATTAGCTGATAGCTGATTTGACCAGCAGATTGCATTAGCTCTGTTTAGTATTAGCTGTTTATGTGTAAAATGACTTATGAGGATATGATTTTAAAAAAATTATAAAGATATGAATATTATAATAAAATTTGTGAAATTAGGACTATATTAATTAAAAAAATATAATTACTTTATTTTCAATGTAGTGTAATATAAATTCTAATATCTAATACATCTATAATATGTTCTGAAGATACATACTTAAGTGCATACTATTTTCTTCCTTTTTAAAAGAATAACATATCTCCTATGCTTAATTGGATATATATAAAATAACTATTGGCATATATCGTAATTTATATTCATCTTGAATTTTTGATAGATAAATCAATTATTTATTACAATTTTAGAATTTAACAAAATTTTTATTAAAATATTTAAACCAACCACATTATTTATTGATAAATAAGGATAATTTAATAAGCAGTTGGTGAAGTTTTGCTACATAATCATAGGACACATGTTATGGACATTTTTGTTTGTACAATGTTAGATAAAAATAACATAACCTATATCCGTTAGGCAAATTCTGCCCTTCATTGTACATAATATCGTTGTGCCACACAAAACACAGTCTGAGCAGAAGTTCTGAAGAAGAAAACTTGTCTTTTACATGTGAGTGGAGAGAAAAGGAGAGCAATGAATTTTTTATCGTTCCAGTCAAGTTTAGACCCCATGTAATAATCTTATTGTATTCATTTTTGGTTGATTGAAGATTATAAGACTACTTTTGTTATGCTTTTGTTTCGAATGCAAGGTTAGATTGTTAAGTAGTAACTGAACTGACATTATGCACGTAATGAAGAATGGGTTATAGGATAAATTCCAAAAAGAAACATCTTATTCCACAAAGTGTTCTGATATAGTCAGTTCATGGTTTTTGGAAGCTTCATCAACCCACTTGAATGCTCTTGAATACAGTAATGTACTGTGATTGATGTTTCATGTCAGGAATTGGAAATCCAGTCAACAACATTCCTCAAGTGATGTTTCTTCAACTTTTTCTTCTCAGACTAGTTCCCTGAAGAAACAAACACAGTTCTTATAAATAAATGCATTCATTAGAATCCAATTTGCATTCATGTTTTGAATGTTATGTAGTTAACTTGAAAATTTGTTATGGAAAGCAAATAGTTCCCTTGTATCAGTAATGTTCTTTATCTATATAAAGCAAATAAAGAACTATTTGCTTTCCATAACAAATTTTCAAATTAACTACATAACATTCAAAACATGATATAAGGTTATGAAAGTAATCACTTGGCTTTGAATCGCCCCAATCACTAGTTTGTTGCACCCTGAAATATGCACAGTTTCTAATATAGGGAATTGAAGAACCAACGTATCTGGAGATATGGACATATCTAATTAGCTTCTCCTCATACGTAAAGGGTGAAAGTGCAGGATTCAGACCACTTTTGAACTAATTCATATAGAAACCTTAAACAATCAATACCTAGATGTAAGTTTTTGCAAGAGTTCAAATTCAGATCATTGAGATCTGGGTAAGTTAAGTACAATCTTTAGATTCAAGTTTAAAGGTGAGAACAAGATAAGAAAAAATCCTGATTTTAGTTCCAAGAACTAGAGAAAGCTCTCGCAGGCCCCTAAGATCACAGAGCAAGCAAGCCACCATCATCTTACTTTTGTGCAACATGTCAATCATCAGTCTATTAAACATTTACAGCTTTTTGCAAACAACCATTTGACTTGTCCTTTTACAAACAA
>JANZXP010000196.1:15825852-15840763 GCA_027576715.1 Erythroxylum flavicans | reverse complement strand
GTCAGCGGAGTAGTGATTTACTAAATTAAACCTTTCTTTATTGCCTACCTTGTTGTTTTTAGCTATTCATTTACATGAAAAATAGTAGTTGAGCTACTTAACCTAAAAGGCCTCAAATTATGAATTAGAGAGAGCTAAATTTACACTAAGTCCTAATTATGCTATATATTTATTCAAAGGCCTCCTAATTCACTAATTTCGCAAGCTAATGATTATTAATTACCTAATAGACTATGTCCAAAATTAAATGAATTTCACTCAAACCTGAGCCATTAACACATTTACACATTTCACATTATGTAACCTAATGCTATCATACGATATGCAAAGTCACATAAAAACAAAAACACAGAATCCATCCCTACACTTGAACAACATATTGTCCTCAATGTGAGAAGAGAACACACATGACACATACATTACAGAAATGTGAAGATAGAAACACAAATACTTTTTTTTACAAAGAAGAGCATAAAGAAATTAACGACAAAACATAAAATGAAAATAAAACTAACTTAAAAATAAATTTTAAAATAAAACTATTAGACGTTAAATAACACACAACTAAAATATAATTGAATAAAAAATGTGGGTTAGACTTGAATCCTAAAGATGCCAGTTTATGGTCCCCAGCTTGACCGTTGTTTCTAGAAGGCAGTTTCAATTAGTTGGAGCTAAGGAAATCACTTCCTTATCTTTAGGAATTTGTCCTCCAAAATACAGCTTACATCGATGCCCATTGACCTTAAAAGTTTCCTTATTATCATTCTCCAATTAGAGAGCCCCATGAAAAAAAACTTGAATTATTGTAAATGGGCCACTCCATCTAGACTTCAACTTTCCTAGGAGAATAGCAGAAACCGAGAATTGTACAGCAGAATACTGTCTCCTACTTTGAATTCTTTTTTCTTGAGACAAGCATCGTGCTATTTCTTGACCCTTTCCTTATAAAGTTTGTCCTTTTCATAAGCATTAAGACAGAATTCTTCAAGCTTGTAAGGTTGTAGAAGTCTCTTTTCACCATCTTTTTTCCAGTCAAAATTTAATGCTCTAATTGCCCAGTATGCTCTATGTTCTAATTCGACCAGTAAGTGACAAGCTTTCCCATAAACTAGTCTGTATGGGGTTGTTCCAATGAGTGTTTTAAATGCTGTCCGGTAGGCCTATAAAGCATCATCCATTTTAATTGCCCAATCTTTCTTAGAGTTATTAACTGCCTTCTCTAGGATTTGTTTTAATTCTCGATTAACGACTTCCACTTGGCCACTAGTTTGTGGATGGTAAGGTGTAACCACTTAATGATGCACAATGCATCTTGGTAAGAGAGCATCAAAAGATCTGTTACAAAAATGTGCGCCTCCATCACTTATTATTGTGAGTGATACTCCAAACTAGTTAAACAGCCGTTTAATGAACTTTTGTACTACTTTCCCATCCTTGGTTGAAGATGTTGATGCCTCGGTCTAGCCCGAAACATAATCAACTCCTACCAGAATGTACATATTTCCCATTGACGATGGAAATGGTCCCATGAAATCAATGCCCCAGACATCAAAAACTTCCATCCCTTGAATATTGGATAATGGCATTTCATCCCTCTTAGAGATGTTACCCACTATTTGACAACGATCACATTGTGTCACATAGGTCTGTGCATCCTTAAACAATTGCAGCCAATAGAATCCACTCTCTAGTATTCTGGCTGCCATTTTATTAGCCCCATAATGCCCAACGTACTGCCCTTGATGGCATTGCTTAAGGATATATAACATTTCCTCAGCGTTGCATTAATCCATCTATACAATTTCAATATAAGGTTGGCTCATCCCAGATGTATCGATTACAGTCATGTAAAAATTTTTTCTTTATTGGTATGAGAGATCAGATGGGAGTTTACCACTAGAGATATAATTAGTGATATTTACAAATCATGGTGTCGTTAAGCTCTCAAGTAGCATCAGCGTTTCATCTGGAAAATTTTCGTTAATATCCTTACTCGACTCGTACTCCCCTCCCTCAAGTTTGGATAAATGATTTGCAACCATATTTTCAGCTCCTTTTTTATCCCTCACCTCCAAATCAAATTCTTGTAAAAGTAACACCCATCGAATGAGCCTTTGCTTTGCATCTTTCTTTTTGAAGAGGTATTTTAATGCCATATGGTCAATGAATACAATCACTTTGAACCTAAAAGGTACTGTCGGAACTTATCACACGCATAGACCATGACCAACAATTCTTTTTTTGTAGTGGTATAGTTCAATTAGGGTCCTATAAGAGTTTTACTAGTATAATAGATTGCATGCAATTTTTTATCTTTCCTTTGGCCCAGCACGTAACCTATGGGTTGGTCACTAGCATCGCACATAACTTGAAATCGAAGTGTCCAATCTGGTGGAGATAAAAGTGGTGCTGATACTAATGCCTCTTTTAAAATATTGAATGCATTTATACACTTATCATCGAATAGGAAGGGCACATCCTTAACGAAGAGGCTGGTCGACGGTCGTACAATTTTCGAAAAGTCCTTGATAAATCTTCTGTAGAATCCTACATGACCTAAAAATCCTCCCACCCTTTTTACATTGCTTGAGGCCGGAAGTTTTTCTATTACCTCTGTCTTTGCTTTATCAACTTCTAATCCTTGATGAGAAATTTTGTGCCTAAGGACGATCCCGTCCTGTACCATGAAATGACATTTCTCCAAATTTAACACTAAGTGTGATTCTTCACATCTTTGGAGGACTTCATGTTAGATATGAACCAAAGGAATCTCCAAAGACCGAAAGTCATCCATGTACACCTCCATTATATCCTCTATCATATCAGCAAAGATTGACATCATGCACCTCTAAAATGTTACTGGGGTATTGCAAAGTCTGAATGGCATTCGTTTATATGTGAAGGTTCCATAGGGACAAGTGAATGTGGTTTTCTCCTGATCATCAAGGTAAACAAAAATCTGATTATAACCTGAATATCCATCTAAAAAGCAATAAAATGAATGGCTAGCTACCCTTCCTATCATTTGGTCAGTAAACGGGAGAGGGAAGTGATCTTTCTTAGATGTTGAGTTGAGCCTACGATAATCTATACATACTCTCCACCCTGTCACTGTTCTCGTGGAAATTACTTCTCCATTTTTACTCTCTATCACCATTATTCCTCCTTAATTTCTTAAGTACACATTGCACTAGACTAACCCATTCATTATTGGAGATAGGGTAAATTATCCCTAAATGCAAAAGTTTTATGATCTCCTTCTTAACCACTTCCTTCATGTTTGGGTTTAATCTCCATTGATGCTCGCGCACCGTTCTAAATCCTTCTTCTAAGTTTATTTGGTGCAAGCAGACATTTGAGCTTATCCCTCTAATGTCAGCAATTTGCCCTCTGATGGCTGTCATCTATTTCTTCACAATTTCCACCACCTAATGTTCTTGTGTTTCACTTAATTGATTGGAGATTATTATGGGTAGAGTTTGACCTTCACCAAGGTAGGTATACCTGAGGTGTGTAAGCAAGGGCTTAATCTCTAATATCAGTGGTTTCTTGGAAGATGGTGGTATGGGTGCCTCAGTTTGAACTAACTTGTCTTGGTGTTCTGAGACATCTACCTCTTCCGTCTCATCATCTTCCATCACTTTAGATATTTTGTGTTCATTGTCAGCTTCTGTTTCCAGTGCTTGTACTTTTGTTATGTAGCTCTCAATCCGCTCTCGTCCAGTTTGATCCATGATTTCCACTTTTATACATGTGCTACTTATTGCTGGATTCTTCAAGGCTTTATTCATATTAAATTCAACCTGATCTTGACTTATTCGTAGTGTCAACTTACCTTTATAAACATCAATTATAGCTTTTCCGGTGTTTATGAATGGTCGCCCTAAGAATAGTGGGCAATTTTTATCCTCTTCAAAATCCAGAGCCATAAAATCCACTGGAATGATGAACTTATCCACTCTCATCAACACGTCTTCCTCTATTCCTAATGACCTTTTAATAAATTGATCAGCCAATTGAATTAACATAGATGTAGCTTTGACCACTCCAAGTCCCAACTTCCTAAATATTGACGGAGGCATAAGATTTATGCTAGCTCCCAAATCATACCAACATTTCGTAAATTCCAACTCACTAACCACACAAGGTATTATGAAACATCCTGGATCTTTCAATTTTGAAGGCATTTGACTGGTGACTATGGAGCTACAAGTACCAGTTAGGGTCACCATTTGATTATTGTCACAATTATGCTTTTTCGATAGAACATTATTTAAAAATTTTGCGTATTTAGGCATATGTTTTAATGCTTTAACAAACAAGAGATTTATCTGGATCGTCCTCAGCTTCTCTACGAACCTTGCAAATTGTTCATCTAACTTCTTCTTATGTGGTCGTTAAGGGAAAGGTATCTTATGTTGATATGGTGGAGGCGTAATGTAGGGATGGCACTCACTCATGTCCATTTCCTTCTCCTTTTCTTGATTCTTCTCAACTGGCTGGTCCTGCTCCTTTATTCTTCTTGTGGGTGGTTCAATTTCCTTCCCACTTTAAAGTGTGATGGCCTTTAGTTACTCCCTTACTTTTGTTCCTAAAGTACTAAGTGTAACATCCCCTCACCTATGGGAAGGGTAAAATAGTAATTTTGAACGGGTTAGGAATGTTTTGTACATTTCTGTTGGATCATCTATGGCCTGAGTATTCACAATACGCAACGGAATGGACCATACTACACAACAATAAGTATAACCGAAAATCACAACACATACGAAATTACCTCTTGACGTAGATTGGTATTTCTTTTTTTCAGATTTGTAGACGCTGCAGTGCGCAAACGTCCTCTACCGATATCCATATGAGGATGAATGATCCAAGCAGCGGCTAATTTGTGCTAGCACGTTCCAAAACACTTTTGGAACGTCGCAACAATTTTTCTCTCGGAAGAAGAACGAACAGGTAGGGCTAGATGACTAAGGCTTTTGTATATCTGTAATAAGACATATGTTGGCGGGACTTATTAAACGATACTAAGCCTTCGCTCTATCCCTAAGTGTAAAAGGAAACAGCCTAATCCTCACTACGTCTTCTGACATCTAGTGATACCTAAAAGTATAACAAATCTCGAGAAAACTCATTATATGCGTGTTCAGATCTTCATTTACAGGTTCATAGAATTGGACGTCCTGTTGAAGCATATTTAGCAGAGCTCGCTTGATCTCAAAGAAGACCACTTGAACAAGTAATATAGCTACTCCTTAGTTCACAAGATTGAATCCTAGCCTCAAAAAATCCATCAGGGCCCTCTGTTATTGCCTGTTAGGGTTAACTTCATGATCCATGTTTCTTTGGAATTCTTCGGCCATTTGTATTTTTTTAGTTTCTCCTTCTTTTTCTTGCTGAGCTTTCCTAAGGGTTCTTTCTAAACGTGTTATGTCTAAATTGGACGTCTCAGTTGCACGACTCTTATGTTCATACAAGAGTACGAATCCTAAGTAAAATGAATGAAAGAAAATAACAAATCTAATGCCTTAAATTGTAGAACTAAATTGCCCTCCCCGATAACGGCACCAAAAACTTGTTCTCTCAAGATTACACATTCTAAGTTTCAATATTTTTAACCTTGCTAATTACCGTAAGCACATGGGTCGTTCGCGCAGCACCTAAGGTTTCGATCCCACAAGAAATGGAACTAGTCCTAAGTCTAATGGTAGCTAAGTCATAAACCTAATAACTATTGTAGAAAAGTAAATCAATCAAGAATCAAAAATGAGAATTTAAACCACCAAAATAACAAACATAAGCAAACTCACACAAATAATCCAAAATTCAACCTAGAAGTGACTAATTGAGAGAAAGGGGGAATTTATTTGAAATTAAATAAAATCTACTCAATTATGAAAATTCTGATTTAATAGGCCTAGACGATCCTAGGGTGAATCACTTCCTCTCGAGTTATAATTCTTAACCCTAATTAATAATCCCTAATTCAAATTATGGAAATCGCGATCTCTCAATCTACAATTTGTCCAAAACCTAAATTAGTTCTAACACTATCTATTAACCTACTGGGAATCTATGCTCGATCTCTCGTCACACGACTCTACCAGTTTGATTCAATTCTCTATCTATCGATATACCTAACTCTTGTCAACCTAAATCGATGATTTTCACCAGCTTACCCTCTCAGTTTATTGTGCAATTATAAAGAATCGAATTGAATCATAATAAATCGAAATAAAACACAATCAAATCAATTTTGTTGATCTCAAGAATAAATAAACCCAAATGTGAGTTTAGACGGGAAAAAATTAACACTCAACGACAAATAATTTTAATCAATCTCAAATTTCATGCATCAATGAAATCAAAATAAAAACTAGAAGATACTGTCGGAATGGATCTCAAAGTCACAACTGCAGGAAACCACCTATTTTGGGAAGTACGTTGCGTCAAGCGTATCTCCATGCCTCTCTTCCTTCATGTCCTTCCTTGATCGGTTGATCTCTAACTAGGTTTTCTCTCAGATTTTTGGAAGAATCTCACTCTTTTTTGCAGCTCTTGGCTCTCTCTCTCTCTCTCTCTCTTTCTTCTCTTTGACTTCTGTCACATCATATTCTGTTTATATCTTCGAGGCTCTAAGTCAATGTCAGGGTTGAAACGGTCCAAAAATTTATCTAAAACTTGAGTTTTTCTGTCAACCAGACGCAGTGCACGATCTGGCCCTACCTGCTTTGATCATGGCTGGCACTTTTTCCTTTCTGTCACTATCGTGGCCTAAAGTACACGATTGTGGCCTGACCTGACGCTCTCTATCACGATCATGGCTCTTGGTGCACGATCGTGCCCTGGTTGCTTTTGGTTCTTCCTCTTTTGTCACAATTATAGCCTATATGCACGATCGTGGCCTATACTTTTTGGCCTGAAAACTCTTTAACTCTTCCTGTTCTTCTCTTTTTACCTTGCAACACTAGTAAACACATCAAGGTACCTTAAAAATATACAATTTAAGCTCAAAGATTTAAACTAGATTCAAACTAACCCATATGAACACTTAAACACAAAAACTAACCTAACTAAACCCTAAATGCATACTAAACACTTGAAATGACATTAAAATACTTATAAAATCTAACCCTAAAATACAATACAAATCACAACTATCAGCTAACCAGCAAGTCTTAACACCAAGATTAGATCTTGTGTGTTAATCACCATGTAGAGTGAAACGATAGAACTAAAAGGAAAAACCAACATAAAGGCAAAATAATAATTTTACCCTTTAGTATGCTGATGGCTATAATATGATTCATAATAGAGTTTGTGATTGGACATCGTATTAATAAACTAAAACAATTTTTTCTCATAATTTTAAGTAATTCAAGAGTTCAGTCAATTGGCTTTAATGGAATGACATTTGGTTAATAAGTCGAAATTACTTCTCATGAGATTAAATTAATTTCGGGCTTATTAGAGCTTACATTTTTTAAGTCCAATTAGATTCTCCACTTAGGTTCTAGGAAGGTTATCAAGGAAAGTAAAAAAAATAAGTGGAGGTTATCGGAAAGAAAATAAGACAGTTTGGAGAGAAATAGACAAATTGGATTTAGGCTAATAAAACCAAAAAATTTAATTAAGAGTTAACTAAATTTGGTCTTAAGCCTATAATTAAATGTTGGGCTTATACTAATCAATTCTTAATTACAAGCATAAAGGAACATTTAATATTAGGCTAGATTTTGGTTTAATTAATTAAATTGAAACAAAATCTGAAAAAAAGAGAAAGAGCAAAACCGAATCCTACATAGATGTAGGATTTGGTAAAGCCCTTCATTAAATGTTTTAATGGCTGGTTTTAAGAACAAAAAACATACACAGCTATTGGAATTCATTTTAAATTAAGGGGTGTGTGTTTTGGAGCTCTCCGTTAACATTTTTTTTGTAGCTCTCTTCCGATATATTTAGTATCCTTATTAAATGGTTTAATGGATGGTAGTGGATAGAAAATGTACAACCCTCTTTTAGCATACTTTTGATTAAAGAATGAGGTAATGCTGTTCTTCGTTAAATGGTTTTGATGGGTTGTTTTAATAAGGTGAAAAAATGGACATCTAATTTGGAATTCATTTCTAAATGAATGTATGCGTTTTGCTTTTGACTGTCTACTCTCTCCAAAATACATTCGATCATATTTCTTATGATAAAATAATGGGTGGTGTATGATTTTACTCTTCTTGCCTCTCTCCTAAACTGTCTAAGTGTTGGTGTGGTAAGGATACAATTCATCTTTTAACATTTGATGCTAAATGTATGTGAGAATGTCAAAACCGTCAGTTATAGCAAAATGAGAATGTCTCATTTTTGTTGTTTGAACTACCCGAACATACAAAGAAAAGCCTCTACATTTTCTTCTCCTTTCCCACCAAAGGATCTTGTTAACCAAGTTGTCCAAGGAGAACAAGTGGTAGATTAGATTGGTTGAGGACACAGCAGCAAGGAGTTAAAACTGTAGTGAGGAGTCAAAGTTGTAGCGAGGAGTCAGTAATATTTCGATCTTGTTCTTATTTTATTTATTTTCCTTATGTCGTATCATGTATCAGTTAAAAGCATGTTGTTTTAGTGTTTACGCTTCTGCTGTTTTTTGATTTTAGAAAAAGGTTTTTAAATCTAGCCAAACCAAGCATGATTTTGTTTTCGATCCAAAACTTCACCGTGAGAGTTTTCCAATAATAATTGACATCAAAATCAATGTGACCATCAAAAATTTTTGCATGTAACAAATTGAAAATTTCACTCATGACAAGATAACCAAGTTTAAAACCATTTCTAGCTAGCCTAAAGCAAAACACACCATTTAGGGTTGTACTGGACTGTTATGAAAAACTATAATGTTATAGTAGTATAAATAGGTACATCGCATCGAACAAACCTATTCCACCCTACATTTGTAGCTAGTTGCTCAAGTTGTCATCTCACTTCTATGTTCTCTAACAACTCAAAATCAAAATACCTAGGAGTAACAATTTCTCTATCCCTAAGGCCACAGAAATGTGTACCTTCTTCTTTTGAATAGATTGGGAAGGGACAGTGGTAAGTCGTGGTCAAATTACGCTTAACTTCACTGGAAACTTGCGAGCGGAGTTCATCAACCAGTTTCCTAGCCATCATCTTCCTTAGTGCTATTATAAGAGGAAAATTTGTAAAAATTGAGAAGAAGATGAGTGAAATTTGTAATTAAGAGGCCACTACTACTACTACGACTACTACGACTACTACGACTACGACTACTACTACCACTACCACCACTACTACTACTACTACTACTACTACCACCACTACTACTACTACCACTACTACCACTACTACTACTACGACTACCACTACCACTACCACTACTACGACTACCACTACTACTACTACGACTACCACTACCACTACCACTACTACGACTACCACTACTACTACTACGACTACTACTACGACTACTACTACTACTACGACTACCACTACGACTACGACTACTACGACTACTACGACTACTACAACAACAACTACTACTACTAATAATAATAATAATAATAATAATAATAATAATAATAATAATAATAATAATAATAATAATAATAATAACTTGCAACAAAAATCAAGAGTTTGAAACAATAATCCATTTTCCAGGCCACAAAAATATATTACTTCTTATTTAAAAACCCAAAAAAGCAAGAAGAAAAAAGGAAAGAGTTCCTTTCTCTCCCTCTGTCTCTCTCTTTCTATCACATCTATGACTCATTCAACGTGACACAGCCCCACCTTCTTTCTCTTGTAGTCCCCCGCCTGATTCTTTCTTAACCTCTCTCTGTCTGTCTGGATTCTAATTGTCAAGGAAACGACACCACTGCAGAGAAATTTCCCAGAAGGTTTCGTTGACAGCAACACCTGAAAAGCTGAATCTTTGTTCTGTGGTGACCAGCCAACCAAGGTGGTCGTCCTGTATGTTAGGCAGTTTCTACATGGCAGTTTGCGAAGAAGACTCACAAGGGTATTTGGATTGCTAAGACTTGAAGCATGTTTGCCTTCTTTATTTAAAAGTTTATTTTTTTTAGTTCTAAAGTTTCGACCTTTTGGGGTGTTTGCATGGTAATATGTTGTCGATCCGTTGTTACAACTGATTTGGTAATATGAAGAACTTCTAGAGAAAACGAGAGAGACGGTAATGAGATTGACTAAAAATTTAAGGGCAAAATTGGCATTATAGGAAAAGTAAGTAGCTGATTGCTATAAAATGCTGGTCCCAAGTAGCTTCTTAGTTTTAACTAGTTGGGTTGAATTAGCCAATCCAATCAGCCAACAACTAAACAAAATAAATAACTGTTTGATGAAGTCAAACAGTTAATTTTGGTCAATTAGCTAAAAATTAGTTGATCGGCTATCAACCAAACAAGGCTCAAATAGTACCGATTGCTATCGAAATATTAGTCATTTATTGGATTTAAATGAAACTTTTTGAGTTTTTGGAGGATTAAATTGAAATTTTAAAAGTTTTACCCTAAATCTACTTGACCCCTACCTTACTTACGCCTCTTTCTTAAACTCTCTCTCAGCCACTAGCTCTCACTCACTGTTCTCTCTCAATCTGTCCTTCAATTATTTTTGACACATCTGCTTGCCATCGCTCACCATCCATCTTTTAGTTTTAGACCTCCACATGTAGCTACTCGTCACTGCTCATCAGCCACCATCACAGCGGCCCACACCATCGCAGCAGCTCACACGTCTCACTGTCACCTCAGAGATGCAGACACACCACACCCACATTGCAGACCCATTGTATTCTATAGTCCCATTGATCGTCGCATCCTATGCCCACATTCACAATCACATGACTCATATAGTCACCTAACTATCTAAACTCCAACAATCCAAGTTTCCAACATCCAGTAGCCTTACAAGCCACAAAAGTACAGTACGTTAGATGGGAGACTCAAGGGACTCAATTAAGGTTACTAGTTTAGAAAGAGCTTTTCAAATATATGGATATTGAATTGTGTATTGGTGTTGTTCATTATATGTGTAATTATGTATGTTAAATTATTGATTCATGATGGCTTTCGTTGAATGAAATTGAAGTGTGTAGTATATGTTGAGTTGATTTGAGTTAGAATGTTAATTAAAATTGGTGAATGAAAGATTGCCAAATTAAAGTTGAGAATTAGGATTTGTTATTGTTGACTAAAATTGGTGAAGAAGATAAAATAATGATAATGGTTATTTGAATGTTTTATATTGTTTGTTTTATACACAAAATAAGTTATATATTATCACAAAGTATTTGTCAACTTGTCACAAAATGTGTTGTTATATATATATTACAAATTGAATTGTACGATTAACAAAATGGATTAGTTTATGCTTGAATTATATGATTACATAAAACAGGTTATAGACTTACAATTATAAGTTATGGTTGTAATCACATAGAATGGGTTATAAACTTATTGTTGCGAATTTATGATTGAATTATGTAATTATACAAAATAGGTTATAGTTATGAGTGTATGTCTTTATAGTTGAATTATATAATCATACAAGATGAGTTATATACGAAGTATGTGTTTTTGTTTTAGTTTTAATAGTTTTAAGTTGAACAATATACTTCTTATGATTGTAACTAATAATGAAATTAAGTGAGAAGAACACATCATCTTGATATGAAGTTATTAATTTTAAAAAATTATTTTATTTATTTTAAAAATAAATGGAGGAAAATTCAAGTACTCTTAACAATTCAACCATTTTAAGTTTATTAGGCTCATGATAGATTGGTGCCTGTATTGAAGAATCATACTATTTGGTTGCATTGCAACAAACATTTTAAAGGTGGGAGAATTACCAAATTAAAGAAGCATTTGGTTAGGACTAAAGGTGATGTGGAACCTTATAAAAAATTGAGTCATGATGTAGAATGACAAATGAAGACTTTATTTGAAGAGTATCAATACGAGAAAGATATAAGACAAAGACTGAACTATGAAATTAGTAGTAGAATTTCATTTTCTGGTGGTTAAGATATTACTAGAAATGTTGAAGGTGGTTGCACTTGATATGAAAAAGAGAAGAAGACATATGTCTAAAATTTTTGCACTAGGAACAATTCTTGGAACTTAACATTCATTTCATAATGTCTTACAATCTAAAGAAGCAACTTATAATGTGGATATGACAATGGCTGGATGATGATATGATTTAGTTATAACATTCAATCTTATTATTATTAACCTATAGTAGATGATATTGTCTATTACGATTTAGGATATAAAACTCCTTCAATTGATGACCATAAAGGTAAACTTTTGAGTAATTCTATTTATGATATAAACAGTTATTTGGATAAAAGAACAATGACATAGGTAACTTATGGGTGTTCAATTATGAGTGATAGTTGAACAAAAGTAGCCTTGCTAGAAATGTTGATACTGTATTTCAGATATTTGATGAAGTTATAATTAAAGTTGGGTTAGAAAACCTTGTTTAGTTCATTATTGAAAATGATTATTCTTACAAAGTAGTTGGAAAAAGATTATAGAGCAAATATAATTATTTTTATTGGAATCTTTATGTTGCATATTGCATTGAAATGATGTTAAAAAATATGATATATTAGATATGATGAAACTGTAGAGAAAGAAAAAAAGTGACCAAGTTTATTTATAATCGTGCATGGATCCTAAATTTAATGAGAAATGAGAAATGATTTCACTAATGGTAAGAATTTATGCCTATTATAAGATTTGAAACTAATTTCTTATCACTTTAGTTATATATCAAAAATAATTTCTTTACCAGTTAAGAGTCAACCTGCTTAGTTTTAGACTTCCCCAGACTCTGCGATCAGTAGGACTTTCACGATTAGCCAAAATTACTTTGAGATTCTTAAATATTTAGGTGGTCATGATGTATTGTTAGATGTCAATATTGATCTATAAATATAAAATTTTTAATTAGAGAATTAAAAAAATTAAAAGAGTTTAATTTATCTAATCCTAAATATAATTTAAGTTATAATTTGTATTCATTGTCAACATATTTGAGAACCTATTGGGTCTTACTTAAAGTGCAAGTTAAAAGGAAAAAAGATATATTAATCAAGTTATACTTGATTGTAAAGTTTGAGAAACTTTATAATTAAGTATGAGATATTAAATAAATAAAGATCAATATGAGATACTTGATCTTATTTGAGCATAATTAGTATTTATTTAAAATTTTTTAATTTTAATTAAAGTTTAATTGAAATTAGAATTTATTTTTAATTAAATTATTAAAATGTCCAAAACTTATTACAAATAGGCTTAAACTCTAATGAAGCTAGCACTTTTTACTTAACCCTCTCTGTAAGAGTTTTGTTCTATGAATACCATTAGAGGCTGAGCATTTGTGCGATTACAATGATTAAGATGGAACAATTTCAGAAACGATTATAAGGATACAACAAGAAAATGATCAAGCTTTGAAATAAGGTACGAATTAAGATTCAAGTTTAATTATAATTTATTCGCTAATTATTTTATAAAATTAAAGTAATCTTGATTTTTTAGAAATCAAAATACAAAAAAGTTTTGTAATTATTATTAGAGCTAATTTTAATTTTATAGTTTAATTAAAATATTTGATTATTATTGATTATAAATTTGGAATTGAATAACAAAAAGTATGACAAGATTATATTAAAAACTTAAAAATCTGAAGAGTTCATATTAGAAATCTTTAAACCCTATAATTTAATTTAGAATTGAATTAAAATTGTTTAAACTGATAAACAATATATCAATAAGTTTTATTGAGCATCAAATATCTGTAAATATTTGTAAATCCAAAAAGTCAAGAAAATCAAATATGGAAAATTTTCTCCGATGAACCTAAATCTCAAGCAAACCACAAAAGTCTCAAACTTCCAAGACCAAAATATGGTGTCACATAGGTTTGGTTGTTGGGGTATTGTTCTGTGCGTTAGTTAAGGCAGCTGCATGAGGAGAAGCGATTTCTGGTGGCGTAAGGTGGTGTTTCCATCAACGATAGCTTCATGCGACAGCGATACCGACGACAAACGCGGTAGAATCTCCAAGAGCACCGAAGAAGATGCGTGTGGAAATATTGAGATGTGGTAGGTGTTAGTAACTGAAAAACAACAAGAAAGCATACAATGAATGGTTAATTGTCACTGGTTTTGTGGATTGTTGTGGTTGTGTTTTGGTGATTATTGGTTGTGGCAAGCCATGGAGAGTGTTGGAGAAGTGTGCTCGAGGTGATTTTTTGGTGGCTGGGAAAGACTAGGTGGCGTGAGGCGTGGAGGCAACAACTTGGACAAACGCAGAAGCTGTCGAAGACACACTGCACCTCCTACTGAGCATGGAGCTGGCAGCATCATTTGCAACTGGTCGGTTAAGAAGATTTACCAAAGATTTGGCACGTTGAAGATGTACTAAGTGGCAATGTGGCTGGAAAAGAAACTCCTTGCGATGGCTTTGTCCGGAGTGAAGCATGATCGTGAATGGTGACGGAGCAAGGAGTTGGCAGCGCAGCGGTATAGGTTGCGGGTGGCAGCTTGGCTCCTTTTGAGTTTAGGGTTTCCTGAAGTGAAGAAAAGGGGTGTTTGGAAATTGTGTTAGGAAAGGGTTGTTTAGTTTTAAGGTTAGACTTATTCTAGGAGTGGAACAAGCAGTGTTTGTTAACGGGATAATCTTATCCATAGTCTGGAATAGATTTAGGCCCTGTTTGGCAATCGGCTGATTGCATTAGCTGATAGCTGATTCTATCAGCTGTTAGCTGATAGCTTATTATATCAGCTGATTTGACCAGCGGATTGCATTAGCTGTTTGTTAGAGATGTTTGGTAAAATTAGCTGTTTAGTATTAGC
>JANZXP010000196.1:15808939-15820959 GCA_027576715.1 Erythroxylum flavicans | reverse complement strand
TAGATTGGCAGATTATAAGTAGATAATGTATGTTAGAATTACAGATTGAGATCCTTGCTTCATTTAAAACTGTTAAGTACGTATATGGGATTAATCAGACAAACGAATGGGTCATGCCAGATTCTCAGTAGAATATAGAAAAATTAGGCTTCCTACGGGTTTTGGTGGCATTAAGCTTACCGATTTCCTAGTGCCAACATGGTCCAAAAGGCGTGTCAATATGCTAGCGATAAAGAAGTAACAAATCCAAGTATATAAAGCAGTCCATCAAGTTTTTAGGCCACCAATCTATGATCTATTGGATCCTTCCTCTTCTCTATTAGTTAACCCTTGGAGAAATAGTCTCTAACTATCATTCTAACAATCATCACCAGCCATCTTGTTGCAATTTATCATACGATTTCACTATTGCACCTATCAACCAATCCACAGCTAGATGAAGTGATACAACAATCCAATTCATATTAACGACTTATTTCCATAGTTAATATAGATTGTAAGTAATTTTGATTGAGGAAATTTCTAAAAATATTTTATGTGATAAGGGTTTCATCTTAGTTTAAGGTGGTGGCATAAAGTAACCCTAAGTTCTCAAAGGTTCAATATAAATTTCCATAATAGTAAAAATCTAAGTTTCATTCTTCTCCTATGTCAACCAGAGTCTCCTACATCCATATAAAACTTATTATGAAAATTTTGATGGCTTATTATGTGAACTAGAATTTGCATTTTAACTTTTTAAACCTAAACCAGGTATAATTTGATATTATAGTTTTTAGGTTTTGGGGTTTTAATTTTAAGTTTTTCAGATTCTATTTTTCTCGACATGTTAACTCTTAACTTTCCAAATTTTGTGTTTTGGCTTTTTAAAATTACAATCTTATTATAACTATTTATGAATTTTCAATTTTATTCAAATATAATAAAATTTAATATAATGAATATAAATTAGAACCTTAAATTATATTTAGGAATAAATAATTAAAAATTTTAAATTCATCTTTAATTATTAAAGTAAATAATTTATATCCATAGATCAAAATTGGTGTGTAGCAATGCAATATGACTACCTAAGTATTTAGGAATGCCAAAGTAACTTTAACTATCCATTTATGTTTCATTTTTTAATATAATTTAATCATTGCATCATACAATATTCTGATTAAACATAGGGCATAGAATTGAAATATACTCTATTTGATTTCAATCATATTAATTCTCCACTATTAGTAATTGATTATGTTAATGACATTTAAAAATATTCTTTTAGTGTTATTCTACCATGGCTAAATATTTTCAAAATCAATACTAATTAAGAATAATGGAACATTTTCCCTTATCACATTACAATGATGGATCCTATATTGATCACTCAACTATCTCTATATGGTTCATGTTATATCTAATGACTAACGATTAAGCTATCCTTGACCAAAATAGTTTACGAGAGGTATTAAAAATATAGTAACCCTAATATGAGATACTTTGACGATCTTAAGCCAATGGTTCACTTATAAAATCATCATAATGAGAGTTTCTATAGACCTATAAGTAATGCTCTAAATGAAATTCTCATATGGGGTCAGTTTAGTGAACTGTATCTCTAACAAATATCCATGTATTTGTTTAAGTATCTCCATATTTTTGTCTATGAGATTAGCTACTTAAGAAAAGAAGAACATAATTTATACTAGTCTTTTTATATTCTATCAATGTCCATTCTTAATAGAATAATGACGAGAAACAATTTAGGAATAATACATAAATATAATATGAATCTCATAATTATGATTTTATCATAATTTCATTTGTAATATATATTTAACTTATAGACTTTATCATATACATGTGAATATGTATAAGATAAAGAATGACTCGAAATAATTATGTCAACAAAACCACAACTAAATGTCTCAAAATAATTATGTCAACAAAACCATAACTAATCGACTGGTTGTAGGGTATAAATCAACAATATGAACCAATATTTTAATTATTAATTTTATTTCCTTAATGCATAATTGAATTTGACCCACAATTTAGATATCAAATTTTTTGGTTTTCCTATGCTCCACATTTTCAATAAGTTTTTACCATGTTTATATTTTCTCTATCTTTGCCTCATTCAGTTCTTTGTAAGTTCAGAAAAGTTCCTATTTTGATAACTATTTGGAACTCTCTTTTAATTTTGATGGAAACTTTAGTGATACAGTGAAATTCTTATCCTTTATCTTTTTATATATAATTTTTCTCGATGTGGGCTCTCTATTAAAGAAAAGGAATTATCTTAGTTGTTAAGATGTTACATCAAAGAAGGAAATTATGATGAGACTACAAAAGCAATAATGAAGAAGCTTAACATAGGCTTATGTCTAGATTAATTAGATAAGGTTTTTATGAATCAAGAAAATATAAAAAGAATCCAATTATAAGGAAATGTTGGAAAATTTTTTTTCATATGCTTCTAAAGCAATCTAAAAATGAGTATTTATATTAGATATTGTTGCTAAGCAAGTTTTACATATAATAAAACCCTCAATATCTGCAAGTATACAGATCGTAACTTGCAGTATTAAAGGTGTCCATCCCATGAGAAAATAGCTAAAACTAAGTGAACCTAACTCTGCGTAAATTTGTGAAATACGATTTGAATAAAAATAAAATATCGGAAATTAAAAAATCAAATAAAATTAAGCACTTAACCACTTAACAATTGAACTACCACAATAAAATAAGGATGATCAAGAATGAAAGCCTAGGATTTATTTTATCGTTATTTTGCTCCCTTAACCACTATTGATTCAATTGGGTGTCAATTTTAGATTTTTGAAGGGTTTGATTATTCTCTCTCAAGACCTAATCATTTAACCCCAATTGATTAACCCTAATTGATTACAAACTTCTAGATTTTGCAATTTCTTAATTCATAAAACAGTCTAATGGTTTCCATTAGTTTATATTTCTTAAGTGATCTATCAACTAATTGACTTTTAACATTAGATATCTCTTTATGTGATTATCAATTTGATATTTGTGTGACTTATTAGGTAGCTAAATCTTCTCACCCAACCTAATCAGACTACTTTTGACTTGCTTTCTAGATTTGTTGTTGAAGTATTAGCATACCCAAATACCACAACATTGTAGCATTATATTGAAATCAAGAGTGATCAAGCCACCAAATAACTCCAGAAAAAATCATAATCTAAAAATTAAAAAATCATAAACGCATATAGTCATCTTCAAACCCACTTCATACATCAAGATTAAAGAAAAAAACAAAGGAAAGAAGAAAGAACTTGAGTTGGATTGATCTGGAAATGTTGGAACAACTAGAACTCTCCAATGCTCCCTGATTGATCTCCCTTGATTAATCCCAATTTTGAAAGATGGAGGTTGCCTTTTTAGATAGTTTTATGTTCTTAAGTAGTTATTAAGGCTTCTAGGGTTCTTTCTAGGATTTTTACACTTAATTTGGTTCCAAAAATCGACCAAAATGCTAAAATTACAAAAAGACATGTGAGTTGGAAAAGTTAAAATTCACTAAAATTGTTGTCTACATCTTCTGTCATGATCACGACAAGCAAGTCGTAATCATGACCTGCTTCCATTCTTCCAAATCTTTTATTTTCTTTAATTTCCTATTTCGATACACTCAAGCACACATTATATACTTTGAAACATAAAATTAAGATCCAAATCATGCTCTAAACGATATAAGCACTTGGAATATAAACAAACGCTAATAATAACATAATTCTTAGCCTATATACATGACAATCATCTAAGAAACACTCAAAAGCACACTTAAACATCTATTAAAACATAGTATAAACGACATCTATCAACATCCACAAATTTAAATTTTTTCTTGTCCTCAAGTAAAAACAAAACACAACTTAAACAAACCAAACATAAACACATACATTAATGCAACATGTAGTAATGAGACAATGGCATCTAACTTCACGAAACCAATTCAACCTCAAACAACAATCACTCAAGTTGTTTCAACATATTAACCTACGTAATTTATGGCTAAGCACTTTGGATTGAATATATCATATTCATTCACCTAAAGAACTTGTACACATACATTGATAATTAGTAGTCGATCAAAATCGCAACTATCACCAAGTAACTTTTTATGAAAATTCTTGCTATTTTCAAAGACCAGTAGGATTTATTTATCAAAAAACTACTTTTTAAATTTTTTTTAACATTGACCTAATATTTTAGTGTCAAGAAAAACACCTTGTCATGAATGTCTCTTAATTACTCAACTAGGCCATATTTGATTAATTAGCTTGATTAGAATGTCATTTTAGCCTTTCATGCGAAGAAAAACATTTTGTTGCTAATGCCCCTAGTTACTCAGCTATATCATATTGACTCTATACATAGCCTACCTCATTTCTTTTTATTCAATCATTCTCATGAAAGATTACTAAGGATGTTAACCCATTCAATGACTTATAATTATAAATGTATCTAACAAATTTCCTAAGATGAACAAATTGATGTCATGTCCTAATTAGCATGCATATTTAACCAAATATACCTAAAACATAACTTTCATAAGTCAATATGCCTTTGCAAATTTAATGACTATGTTCAAAGCTAAAATACTTCCATCAAGTTATTGTCATTGACACATTCACACAATTCATCATACGCTCACACCATTTAAACCAAATCAAAACTAGCAATATGGTATGCAAAATTCACACTCATAACGACAATGTCAATATAAACCTTTCTACATTTGGACAACACATTGTCCTTAATGTGATGAAACAAACACCACACATGTAAAAATAACAAGATATAACATAAAGAAAAGGTAAGAGCATGAAACTCATTAAGTTGATCGAGGTGGTGATGGTGTTGGAGATAGAATGTGAATAACTTGATCAGCAAAGTATTTAAAGATCTTCTTGATGTCTCATATTATCATTCTTTCTTTATGTAACCTTCGAGCTTGTTTCCCTAACTCATATGAACTTTAAAAATAAGAAATTTAGTCATGCAAACCATTCTAAATCATTATAATTAAAAACCCTAATTTTAGAATTCAAAACAAACCTAACTACCAAAATAGCACGCTAACTTATGGTCATTAGCTTGACCTTGCATCCTTCAAAACTCAGTCAGGATCAATTATAAGTGGCTTGCTGCCACCCTTTTCTCTAGAAGGTGATTTTGTAGCCTATAAATAGGTTACATGTTAGAAGATAATGAAAAGGACATAATTAATCAAATAGAAGAATCCAAGTAATTTTGTAGTGCCCTTTTCAATAACAAACTTTTATCAAAATCTAGAATGATGAGATCCCATGAATCTTTGATGGAATCAAACAATTTATGTTATAGGACATTGAATTGCTCGTCTTGTTATGTAATCACCATCGTCTGCTATTTTACTTCAGCTTCTTGGACGTGGGCTTCTGTATATTCCTCAAACTTTATATCCTTTATCACTTGTTCTTACAACTAACTTCTTCAAAGCATCCATTCTCTTGTGCTTTGATATAGTCATCCATTATGTCTATTTTCATACAAGAGCTAATTTCTTTAGGATGGTTCAAGTCTTTGTTCATACTGAACTCCATATGCTCATCACCAATATGAAGAACCAATTTGCCTTCATAAACATCTATCAGTGCTTTTCTAGTGTTCATGAAAGGTCATCCAAGAATTAGTGGACAGTTTTTATCCTCTTTGAAATCTAATATGATGAAATCTGGAGGAATAATGAAATTTTCTGCCTTTATGATAACATCCTCCACTACCCCAAATGATTTTTTAATGGATTGATCCGTAAATTGAATAAGCATTGAAGTTGGCGTCACATTGCCAAGACCTAATTTCCTAATGGTAGATAAAGGCATAAGATTTATACTTGCACCTAAGTCGCATAAAAACTTTGCAAATTCTAACTCACTAACTATATAAGGTATTGTAAAGCTTCAAGGATCCTTTAGCTTAGAAGGCATGTGACTGGAGATAATAAAGCTACAACTTTCAATTAGTGCTACCGTTTGATTCTCTTCCCAAGTTTTCTTCTTTGTTAATATATCCGTCAATAATTTAGTATACTTGGGCATCTATTCCAATGCCTATAAAAAAGATAAATTAATTTGCAAAGTTTTCAAATTCTCCATGAACTTTACAAAATGTTCATCCAGTTTGTTCTTTATTAATCGTTGGGGAAATGGAATCTTGGGTGGATATGGAAGGGCAATGTAAGTAGGATACTCACTTACGTCTACATCCTTTTTCTTTTTTTCTTAATTTTTTTAGGTGAGCTTTAGATTGTTTCTCCATTAATTGCTCGAGCACTTTCCCACTTATGAGTGTGATTGCCTTGAGTTGCTCCCTTAGGTTTGCTTAAGTATTTCTTGGGATACTCCCCACACTTCTTTTTGACAATGGGTTCACCAGTTGACTCATTTGGACCTTTAAGTTATGAATGGAAGAGGCATGGTTTTTAGTTAGTTGCTCAAACTTCCCTTCCAACCTATTATGAGCCCATCCATACTTATGATATTTCCTTTTAGCCTATTCTGAGTTTTATTCATGCTCATGGGCTTGTCTGTGATCTTGTCCAATTTAGAATCATTAGTATTGGAATTATTTTATTGAAATCTAGATGGCCCTTAATTTTACAGTTAACTGAAGTAGATGAAAAGGTTTGTAGACTTTTCAGTTGTCTTGTTAAGTTATCGATCTCAGCCTGTATTGTTGTCATTGAATCTACAGCAATGAATCCCTTATAATCTCAAAAAGTCAATTACTATCTACTTTTGTCTTACAATGAAAGACACCTATTGTTTGGTAATAGGTGTGCAATAGGATATGTTTTTATAGGCAATTGGCATGTGTTTTCTAGCAGAATTGTTGATTATTGTCCTAGTTTAGGATTCATTTTGTGTGTTTTCATTAAGTTTGATTTTCATCGTTGTTCTTGTGTGTTTGATGTTAATTGAGGGCAAGAATTGACTATTTTTAGGTAGGAAGAAGGAAGGAGCAACTTGGAGGGTGAACTAAAGATCAAAAAGGAGAAAAAATGAGGAGTGCATATGTGACAAATTCCCACGTTCGTGGGAATCATGCAAATTTCCACGTCACGTGGAATTATAGAAGAAAATGAGAGATGTGTCTTTGACAAATTCCCATACTCATGGGAATCATGCCAATTCCCACGAGTGTGGGAATTACAATCCGAGGTAACCTGCAAGGCTTTATTAAACTTAGGAATTTTGGACTATAAATAGAGAATGAAGCGTCCATCTTCAGTGAAGATGACACCCACCTGTAGAAACACCATCCTTGAGTAGAGAACACACATTCGGAGTTCTAAGCAGGGATTGAAGACAAGGATCATCATCAAGATTGGACAAAATAGCTCATAAACACTAAAATTCCAAATTTTGGCAAAGAAGAGAAGGAGTCTTATATTCAATTTTCTGTCACTTTGATTTCTTCCTTTCTTTGTAAAAATAGTTTATTTGATTGTTGATGATGTTATGAAGACCATGTTAGGCTAATTTCATATTAGGGATTGCTTTTTCATTATTTTTTCAAAACTCATATTTTATTGGATTGAATGAAGTGTCTTTGATGATTGTTAATTTTATTTGTCATCTTGCAACAAATCAAAAGAGTGGGTCAGATGAGATTCATGTAGGATTGTACAATGAGAGTTGGCAACCTATAGAGTAGCAATCATTATGTCAATTGAAGAATTAGAAGAGAGATCTCGATTAGTCAATTGATCACTCATAGGATAGCTTAATAACTAGTTGAATCGGTAGAGTCATTGGGTAAGTTGAGAGATCGTTCAATAGATTCCCGTTAACTCGATTAGGGCAAAATAGTTACATCTTGAGAGAGGTTAATTAGTACATTTGGAAATCTAGGGTGAGACACAATTCATTCAATAAAATAAGAGGGAGACAAAATAAGAAAAAAGTAATCTCTATTCTTAAATTCAGATTTTCTGCAATATCAATATTGTTCATTGTTTATATTAGTCTTTTAATTTTAATTTTAATTTAATTTTCCAGATTATTTGCATTTCACAATTTAGATTCTTAAACAAAGTTGTGTTTAAATTAAGCGGTGTCTAGGCATCAGTCCCTGTAGGATCGATATCTGCTCTTTTTACTACAAGTCACAACCCGTTCACTTGCAGTTTTTGAGCGTAAGATAAGTAGATAGGTTTTACCATCAACACTTGGGATCAGGACATCATAAATGATATCCTTTCACCCCTGAAGCATAACTGAGAAGAATACATTTCTTAGCCCTAGGCTCTAACTTTCACTCATTTACATGCATATATGTTAGACACCTAAATATTCTTGAAGTAGAGTAATTAGTAGGAGTACCTGACCAAACTTCCTCTGGAGTCTTGAAATCAAGAGGAGCACAAGGAGAGCGATTGACAATGTAGCAAGCTGTAGCATTGGCTTCTGCTCAAAAATCAAGTGTCAACCCTGTATTAGAGATCATACATCGAGCCCTTTCCAAAAGAGTTCATTTCATGCACTCGGCAACTCCATTTTAATATAGAGTCATTCTAATGGTGTGATGCCAAGCAATTCCTTCATTCTTCCAAAATTTATGGAATTCACCTCCACAAAATTCCAAACTATTATCTGTCCGTAGCCGCTTAACATATTTTCCTGCCTGCTTTTCAATCAAAATTTTTCATTGCTTAAAGGTTAAGAAAACATCATTCTTATGTTTCAAGAAATACACCCAAACCTTCCTAGAATAATCATCAATGAAAGTCAACATATACTGAGCACCGTCTTTAGAAGGAACATGAAAGGGCCCCCAAAGATCATAATGAATATAATCCAAAGTACCTTTAGTTTTATGGATAGTTGGAGAATAGAAACTGACTTGTTTCTGCTTCACAAAGATATAATGCTCATAAAAGTCCATCTTATCAGTACTTTTACCACAAAGTAGTCCTCTCTTGCTTAACGACATTAAGCCTTTCTTACCCATGTGTCCCAAAGGCATATGCCACAATTTGGTAATGTCACCATCTGTAGAGACTGTCGCAGCACCTGTTACCATAGATCCCTGTAAAACAAGCAAACTACTAGACCTGCAAGCTTTCATTAATACAAGAGCACCTTTAGAAATTTTCAAAACTCCACCTTTAGCTGAGAACTTGCACTCTTGAGAATCGAGAGTGCCCAAAGAGTTGAGATTTTTTTTCAAATCAGGAATATGTCTAACGTCAATGAGTATTCTAATGATACCATTATACATTTTAATCTGGACTGTACTTTTACCCATAACTTTACAGGCAGGATTATTATCCATCAAAATAATTCCACCATCTAATGACTCATAAGTGCAAAAACACTCCCTGACGGGACTCATATGGTAAGAATAAACCAAATCTAAAATTCACTCCTTATTAGACCTAACTTTATCTTTTGTGGCTACCAAGATAATTCCCTCATTCTCATCTACCGCTACACTAGCCTCGGTGGTGTTGCTATTATTCTACTCAATTTTATTTTTCTCCTTATTTTTCAATTTATAACAGTCAACCTTTATAGCCCCTTTTTCTTGCAATAATTACAAATCTTATTTCTATATCTGGATTTTGACATGTCTTTAGATCTACTTCTTTTAAAATCTCTGTTTTCAGATCTACCCTGTACAAATAGTCCCTTTGCCTGACTTCCACTAGTCTCCCTAGTGATGTCCCTATCAATATGCTCTTTTGACTTTAATGCTATTATATGAGATTGACTCTTTCCCATAAATTATAGTATCAAAAAAATAATTAAAAGACTGGGGAAAGGAACGTAACAATAATATGGCTAGATCTTCATCCTTAATTTGTACATCTACATTCTCCAAATCCAAAATAAGAGAATCAAATTTATCTAGATGTGAAAGAATAGATGTATCTTTTGTCATCCTCAACATGTATAACTTTTGTTTCAAATAAAGCTGATTTTCCACTGCCTTTTTCATATACATAGCTTTCAACTTGTCCCACATATCTTTAGTTGTGTTTTTACCAGGAACCTCCTGTAAAACCTCATCGGAGAGATTCAATATGATGGTTGATCTTGCCTTTTTATCTAGATTTGTGAATTTATCTAATGCCACATCTGCTG
The DNA here is from genome assembly GCA_027576715.1 of Erythroxylum flavicans. NCBI lineage: Eukaryota > Viridiplantae > Streptophyta > Magnoliopsida > Malpighiales > Erythroxylaceae > Erythroxylum > Erythroxylum flavicans. The sequence goes on along the minus strand of JANZXP010000196.1, from coordinate 15,810,802 downwards.
GCTTTTTCTCCACTCCATCAAGTGCAATCTCACACCTATCTTGTATCAAAATCGCCTGCATCTTGAACTGCCACATACTGAAGTTAATACTCTGATCAAATTTTTCAATAGAGGTTTTCATTACCATCATGGTGGCTAAAAAATTACACTTCTGACTATTTTTAAGGAAGTGGGTCCACACGTGAAATATGGAGAGTGGGCCTTAAAAAATCACTAGACGCGAGCCCGACAGAAAAAGTCAGGATGTGGGCCTCATAAGTAAAATTAAACTCTGTTTACAAAACTGAGGCAGTGGGTCCCACAAGATAAAATTGAGACAGTGGGCCCTGCAAGATAAAACCAAGACAGTGGACTCCGCAAATGTAACAGGAACAATGGGCTCCGTTTGAACTCATAATAAAGTCTAATTTACTTTCTGATGTGGAGGATCCACCTTAATGGCAACCATAGAGCATACAATAAGTTAGACCAACAAGAGAAGCTCTGATACCAATTTGTTAAGGAAAATACCCTAGGATTGGATACCGATTGAATTTAATTGCCCGAATCTTAATAATGAAAAATATAAAAGAGGCAAAATAAATGGGAGAGGACACAAGAATTTACATAGTTCGGTCAATATAACCTACGTCCACGGCTAGAGGGTGAGCCAAATTCATTAATATGTGACATAGTTCGGTCAATATAACCTACGTCCACGGCTAGAGGGTGAGCCAAATTCATTAATATGTGGAGAATGTACAAAAATACAAAAATTGGCACAAAAGCTTTCAACTACTACAATTCACATGCGACAAAAAAAGAAAAAATAGAGATGTAGTGCTTGAAGGAAAGGAAGGAATGGTGCACACAACTTTGCAAGCTTCCTATCTATTTGTAACCAAGGTTTCAAGCATCCGAGCTTCCATTAATTTAGCCTTCTATGCGAAGGACATTTTGTAAAAGGTAGGAGCAAATGTCAAACATAGAATTTTGGCCAGAAAAATGCATTGAAAATTTTTGTCCAAGCGTGGCTGAGCAGGTATGACTTTTGAGGAGCCAAGTCACCAACTTCAACAACCATTGCAAACTACTTGCCGAGACAGTCTCCAAATTTTACGCACACGTTCATTAAATTTCTGATAAACATAGGAAGAGAGATTAAAGATTTTGTTAAGAACAACAAATCGAGCGTTAAAATTCAATGATAATAAGCGAATTGAATGCTCTTATTCCCAAGGTTTAGTACAACATATATTATAAAAATTATTTATTCAAATACATGAGAATTTAGTATTTAAAATGACCATAAAAACTATCAAATTAATGTATTAAACATTAACATAAATCCGCACACAATTGAAAATTTTTTCATAATTTCTCATAGAATATAGTAACTTGCATTTAGCTAGTCCATTGTATATGATAAATATAAAGAGTTTACCTAAGAAATTAGATTTCAAGGCTTGTTATCTTCAAGCTATATTTAAAAGGAATGCCCCAAGTAGCAAAGCCTTATGATGTGTAGCTTTACATTGTACAAGTCAATGGTTCATTGTAATTGAATGATGGAATTTGATACAAAGGTCACCTTGGGATTCCAACTTTCACCGAAGTTGATCGCCAACACCCTTTGTACGACAGCCTCACTTAGGTCCACTTAAGCAAAACTTAAACCTTCAATGACCCTCGAAGTGTTAGACCCCATTATCGGAGTCTAACTCCTACTTGCTCTGATACCATAAAAATGTTAGACCCCGTTATCGGGGTCTAACTCCTACTTGCTCTGATACCATAAAAATGTTAGACCCCGTTATCGGAGTCTAACTCCTACTTGCTCTGATACCATAAAAATGTTAGACCCCGTTATCGGAGTCTAACTCC
>JANZXP010000196.1:15778610-15802224 GCA_027576715.1 Erythroxylum flavicans | reverse complement strand
GTAGTAAAGATGAGTAGCAATTCTAGCTAAAAAGAGGGAGAAAACCAAAGAAAAAGAAGGGAAGAATGGAAGCTACGGATGGGAGCAATTTGCCATTCAAAGAACACTTAGCACTTGATAAAAAGGAAGACACAATAAGGAGACCTAAAGAAGTGTCGTGAGTGACTAATTACATGATGACTATTAATTAATGAAGACATTAAGTGGACATGTAGGCAAGTGACATGTGTCACTTGCCACATGTCACACTCTCATTTGCTAACTTAATTTTCTTCCCAATTCAATTCCAATTTCTCTCCAAATTTTCAATGGCTCAATTCAAAAATTCCTAATTTCATGTGTCTAAGTTTCCTGTGCTATTGGACAGTCAATTTCACTACCGGCAGACCCATATTCTGCCATAACTCAGCCTATAGACCTCCAAATTGGGTGATTCTAATTAGAGATGAAACTTAAGACATAGAACTAAAAATGTCTAAGGAGACCTAGACTTAATTCTAGCTCTCTGACATTGAAAATTGAGATCGAAAATGGTGACCTGATGTTGCCCTTATATTGGAGTAGCTTGTGATGTTTGGTGCATATCTCATGGTTTAGAAGTCCAAATGGTCTAATTTTTAGTGCTATGGAAATTAGAGATATAGAAAGACAAATGTTTAGAAGATCTCAAAGCCTAAATTGAATGTTTGATATGTGAAAATTACAGAACAAGTGGAGAATGTCATGTAATTTGTTTATGGACTAATTTGTTTGCCTATTTTTAGACCCACAATAGGCTTAGCCCAAATTGCACTATTTTGAGTTTTTTGGTTCTTTTTTTTTACCGACTCATATCATAACCTTTTTAAATGTTTATAAAAATTTTATACACCTAGAAATAAATGAATATGACTTACTATATGTGAATTAGGTGATTAAACATTAGAATTTAAGATTGAGCATAATGCATGCTAAAGAAAATTTATATATACATAGATGATTTGTAAGCACATTTATTGTTTATATTTGTTTAGTATGACTATAGAAGTTCACATATTAATTTTGTGAAGATAATTAAGTGCAATTTAACATGTTTTGTGAGTTAAAGAAATTTATATACTAGAATTATGTGAATGTACCTTGAAAAACACAACTGAACAAATCATATACAAAATAAATCATACAAGTACTTGTGCTTTGAATACTATCCTAATGGTGATAAGTTATGACTTGTATGTATTAACTTAAAAACAGATTTTATGTTTTTAAATGAATATCATATGATTTGTCAATATATTAAATATGAAATTAGCAAGTGATTAAAGGAAATGTTACAGTGCCTGCTTTATTGTCTTGGTGGTGGATAGATAGGCATACCTATAAGGTTACAGCATAGCTGCTATAGTTTGACACCATTGGTGTCTTCATTTCGAGACCATAGTGTCTCCACAGTTTGATACCTCCAGGTATCCACAGTTCGATGCCTTCAGGTATCTATAGTTTGATGCCTTTAGGAATCCACAGTCTGATATCTTCAAATATCCACAGCTCTCGTTATCCACACCCATAGGAATGTGCAGGCCTAACATAGAAAGAAAATTAAAAAATTATAAGTAAGAGATACAACATGATAAGATGAATAATTTGTATTAATGAGCTTTGTAAATCAATATTTGGATTATAAATGTGAATTTATAGAATATGGTTGAAGGATATTTGCATTATGTCCTTTGTTTAATTATGTCATCATTGTTTACATGAGTTTATGATATTCATCAATGTGTGTGTGCTTAGCGAATGATTTCTATGAGTGGTCATCCAAACTAAGTTTTTTCCCCACTAAGCTTTCAAGCTTAGCACGTGTGGCAGTGGCTTCTCTACAATAGGTGAGTTACTACTAGCTAGTTGAAGTAGCTATCAGAGTAGAAAAGCAAGAGATAGCCAAGAGAGACAGGGCACAAAGCAGGAATTTCTCTAGAGGTGACTTTTCTTCGGGTCAAAGAACCCGAGACTTATAAGAAGCATCCCCAGCAGAGTCAGTTTATAGCCTAGCTACTAGAGGAAGCGTCAAGGGCAGTCCACAACATTTAATACTGGTAGAGGGTTTTTAGCTAGATGAAAAGATGGACCACCAAAGTGCCTACACTATACCATGAGATATCGAGGAACATACAGGTGGTTGACTGAGGCTTGTTTTAGATATGAGGGTACAAATCATCCAATGGCTAATTATCCACAAGGCTCAGGACATAGTAAAGCACTGCAGGGGAGTAGAGGGGCACCCAATACACCCATTGCACCTAGAAGATGAGGTAGAGGCAAAGGTGTACTAGGCCAACCTAGGGCCACTCTGAGTATAGTATTTGAGTTTGTTGATCATCCTGAGGCATCAACTAGTCTAGCATAGGCATATGTTACGAAGGCTTGTAAGGAACAGGATGCCCTAGAAGTTATAACTGGTATTCTCTCTCTCTTTAATCTTGATATGCATGTATTGTAGATCCCGGTTTCACTCATGCATACATTTGCATTGGGGGATAGTGTGATAGGATGTTATGATTAGATCAAATAGCCTATGATATACATGTGACTAGTCTATTGGGCCATGACGTATATTTGAATAGAGTGTATAGAGATTGCCTTATTATGATACATGAGAAACAATTTACTGCTGACTTGATAGAATTACCCTTCCATGAATTTGACTTGATCTTAGGCATTTAACATCATGCTTTAATTTTCATTTCAAACCTTAGATATCACTCTAGGTACTTTATTTTAAGCCCTAGGTAAAATAAAAAAGGTGTTTATCTACATGTTTTCGTTTTATGAAATGTTCATTTTTCTTCCAGAGATTTTATTTCAAAACCCACATCCAATGTCATTCCTTTTGGAGTCTTTATCTTCAAAAAACCTTTTATAGATCTTGATAATTGTTTAGGATAATAGAATGGTGAATAACACCTTATCCCTTAAAATTAACCATTAAACTCTTTTTCTATTTAAGATTAGCTCCTTTCCTTAGGTTTTTCGATTTTTTCCCTTTCTACTTATAATGTGCTCGACGCATTAAAGATAATAGGGGTTAGTAGATCTCTAATTGAAGTTTGATGGGAGCACGACTAGTCAAACACAAGATCTATTACATAAAGGCTTATGCTAGTTACAAGGGCTAGTTAGAGAAGATTTGGAAGCTTAAGATCCATATTTGACTAAAATTGATCTTAGATATAACTATGTCCTAGCATGTGCTGCTCTCCATAGCCGTGATAAAATTTGATACAAACTTATGTACACACTTATCCTAGATGGTGAACTTCCCAAGATGTAGGAGTTAAAGCTCTAATAAAGAAACCAAATACATGATTGTGTACTAGCCTGTGTAACTCTAGAAAAGTAAGTTGTGAATACACAACCTTGAAAATAGTCTTGTTTTAGACCATGTTCGCTAACACTAAAGATTCTACAAATAAAACAATCATGCCTATCATTGAAACTATATTTTTTTTAGTATTTAAGGAGTGTTTCTACATAGTTGTAGTTATTTTCTGATATCTTTTTTTATTGAGAGTCATAAGTACTTTTTTTTTCATTAAACTTTGAACTTATCAAAGAATTCTTTCTTTGTAGCATTCCAAATACTTAATGAATTCAGTTATTGATTCTATATAATCAATGATTTGTATCTGATTTATTTTTTCTAGTGTTATTTAAACTTGATCATAAGTTCTCAAAGATTTTATTCTTAGTTGTCTGGTTATCCTTTTGTATTTATATCATTTAAATTATTATATTTCTTTACATAGAATTTAGATTTTATTATTTTTCATCTTATAACATCTTCTTTGCCCTTAAATTTTAATCTAAAATAAAAAATTCCTTCATTATCTCGTTTAGGGATTGGCTATCTCTTCTCAATGTTTCAGGGACTCTCTTTGTCCAATCCCCATGTTTTATACCTTACATATCTAATTGTTCAAAAACCCCATAATTTTACATTATTGGTTGATCAAACTTATGTACTTATAATTATAAAAAAAGGAAGTTGTCTATGTATAGTTGCATTAAGAAATTTTTTCAAATGATATTTTTATTCAATTACATATACGTACATACATACATACAAATATATATATATATATATATAGGAAGCTATACTAGTCTCACACACATATATTGGTATGTTCAGATTTTTAACATAGGCATATATATGCAAAGATAAAATAATAATAAATAATAAATAAGAATTACTATGCTTTTATAGGAAATCTTGTATTTATAATAAAAGTGTAACATATAACCTTCCACACAAATACATACACATGAAATACAAAATGGTAACAATTAGGAATGTTATGCTTTTCTAAGATATTTTGCATTTATGACCATTGTTGTAGCTATTAGCCTTTCAACAATATATACAAATTATATACCTATCAATATAAACTACATTTATTATTTGTAGCTGGTAAAAGGGACAAGTTGAACCGCAAATGTTTGTAAAAAAATTTAACTCACTACCAAATCTTCTATGGCATTTAAAAAGAAATCCAATATTGTAAACATTGGTCTAGGTTCTGTCAAATGTTAACAACTTAATTTTTTATTATTTTTCTCGGGTTCCTTTATGTGAACTAGACATCCCAGCTGATAAAAGGATACAATAACATTGACCTTATCCGATAGTTAGGATTTAGGATTAGTTCTCCTTCATTAAGAACAACAAATCTTTTTCTAAATAGAAGAAACCAAAACACCAATAATAGCACAAGGTAGAAAGTCCAAAGCCTAAATCAACCAAACTAATAATTTATTGTTAACTCAGACCTAAACTAATAATTTATTATTATCATAATAAGTTATTAGTTGGGTCGAGTTTAATTAGTTTGGTTTGAATTTAAGAGCTAGATTAAGTTTTCATATACGTAACATTTGATTGGTTCATTTGAAGTTCATACTGCATGTATTTTGTCATTATTTTTTAATTGAAATTTAAGAGGAGTTTTTCTAAAAATTTAAAATCACAAAGTAATTTTCCAATAATTTTTAAATATTAAAGTTTTTCTAAATTTTCTTAAACCAAAAAAGGGTTTCATGTATTTTATCATTTATTATAAATTAAAAGACCTTTATTAAAATTAAAGTAATAGTTATAGGTTCTATTGGTAGTTATGTAATGTTTATACTGTTGGTAGGCTATGTGTTATACATATTATTATAAATGGAGAGTTTCCTTAAAAGTGTAACAATTCTTATTATTATGTAGAAATATTACTTTATTATTACTACTTTTACAATTTGTGTGCACGTATCTATATTCAAAATCTAAACATATTAATACATTATTTGAGACTAATCTTTCTTTCTTTAGTTATTAAATACACATATAATAGCTTTAGTGTGTGTATATTTGTCTTATGGATATAATAGCGAAAAGTTATTTATTCATCCATCCAGTACAAATATTTAATAGTTTATCTCTTAATGGAATAAATTTGTGTACATAATAAAATTTATATCTACACAGTTTAATATATGTGTCAATGGCTCCTCATATAAATATAATATTATAGAATATAAATTTAGAACAAAGTTACATTACTATATATGTTTATTAGTTACAAATGTTTATTTTAAATATAAATAAATTTATTTATCAATTTATAAAATTATTATGATAATTAGAGCTAGTTTCTTTCAGATAAGTAACTCTACGTTACATATAGATTAAAATCACAATTTCTGGGAAGCTACTATCCTAATTCTTTCTCTACGAAAGGAAAAGCGGAAGGGAGTGGGTAACTTGAGTTGATAGCTAGGCTTGGTAATTGGGCCTAGACTTGACCCAATTTTTGTGCCCAACTGCACAAGACACCCAACTCAAAAAATATGCTTTGGAACTTTTGTTTTGAGAAATTATATGACCCAATTCAAAGTAAGATTCACTTATTAGTATCGAGTTGTCACGGAGACAATTTTATTCTTTTTTAAAAAATGACCTTTTCAAGAATTTCTAACCTTATTCATCATAATTCTAAATCTTTTGATCAACTTCTTCTCATTTTTAAGAATCCTTCTTAAATAGGTGTGTAAAGTACAGAATTTTAGTAGGTTATTTCAATTGATTTTTTGTAAGGTTGGTATGAAAGTTTTGACAAACAAAACTACGTAAACTTGATTTCGTGGTGGAGCCGGAGAAGCAAGCAAGTTGAATACAATAAAAAAAGTTAAACTCATCACTAACTCGTAAGGGCATTGAGACCATAGAATGATATATCAAGCCCGGCTCGTTTCTTTAAAGGATTATAGCCCCTTACTCCATTAATATGATTTAAAATATTGAAAAAAATTAAAATTAATTTTTTATTGAAATTTACATCTTCCAGACTAATAATTGCTTCTGGGGGCTTCACAACTTATGTATCATACCACATAAGTTGCATCTTTATGAACAAACTTATTTTTATTAATTAATAATTATATATAATATCATTTTAAATTGATGAACATTTTGTTAGTTTTCATAACCTTTAATATTATTTTAAAAATTGAACTATAATTTAAATATTGAGTTACTCTAACGCCGCATTATAAATTAATTTAGGGTGGATAAACTATTAACTTAATCGCTACTTTCTTTTTCGCTTTTTGGGCGTTGACCCTAGACTTAATTTTCCTTTTTTTTTTCTTGTTTGGGTTTCAAGTCGTAAAGCAGTTTTGCAAATGTAGCTGAAGTCTTACGTGGCTTGAGTCTCCCACTTAACCTAAGAGATATATTTAAAGTTGTAAATACCGTACCTGATTGAATTTTGATATAGTATTATACCGATATCAATCAATACCGGGTATTATTTTAGGTAATTTTTTAAATTTATAAAATAGTCCTTGAAATTTTATAAATTTTGCAAAATAATCCATTGATATATTATGCAATTATATCTTGTATACTTTACAAGTTTACATCAAACATATTTATAAAAATCATAATAATAAATAATAATCACAATTAATAATTTAATATAAAATAACAATAATTTTTAAATATTTCACATATAAATAATAAGCACAATTAATATGAAAAAAGACAATCATCATAATACAAATATAAAAATACGAATAATACAAAGTATTTAAAATATTACAATAATACAATTTCATCATTTTATTTTTAATAAATAATAATTACACCAAAACATCCAATAAAAAGAACAATAAATATCCTTAACTATTACAATTTCATCATGACAAGAAAACAATGAAGTTGAAGTTAAACTTGAAACAAAAACATTTACAATTACATCATATATGTAAAATTTAACATAAACTAATAAACATTAAATATAAGTAAAATTAAAATAAGAGGAAAAAATAACCTGGAACGAAATTTAATCGTCAGCGGGAGGATACCTGCTATAACTGCACTGACCCTAGTTATCATTTGGTACAAAATCCTCATCATTGAAAGGAGCTTCATCATCATTATCATTCAAATTTAATGCACTAAATGACATATCAATGTTTTCCCATCCAAGATTATCTTCCAAGTCATTGACATCTACTAAATTCGGTTCTTCAAAAACTCAATCCTCCAAAAGATCGATGTTATCAATGTAAATTGGATCAGTTGAACTACTTGTACTATTAAGACTTCTAGTAAACAATAAAATTTAATTATTAGAAAATTATAAGAAATTATATCGAAATTAATAATGACAATAATGATAATAACATATCTTTCCCGAAAATTCCCAACAATTTACATTTCTAACAATAAAAAAACATGCATAAAACAATTTCTAATTCCAACAATTCACATTTTCAATTATCACAAAATATTCATAAAACAATTCTCATTTTCAACAATCACGAAACATTCATAAAACAATTTCCAATTCCAACAATTCCCAACAATTCACAATTCCAAACATGCGTAAAACAATTTTCAATTCCCAACAATCACAAAACATTCATAAAACAATTTCCAATTCCTAACAATTCACATTTCCAACAATCACAAAACATGCATAAAACAATTTCCAATTCCAACAATTCACATTTTCAACAATTACAAAACATTCATAAAATAATTTCCAATTCCAACAATTCCCAACAATTCACATTTCCAAACATGCATAAAACAATTTCCAATTCCCAACAATTCACATTTCAACAATCACAAAACATTCATAAAACAATTTCAAATTTCAATAATTTCCAACCATTCACATTTTCAACAATTACAAAACATTCATAAAACAATTTCCAATTCTAACAATTCCCAAAATTTACATTTCCAACTATCACAAAACATGTATAAAATAATTTCCAATTCCAATAATCCCCAACAATTCACATTTTCAACAATCACAAAACATTCATAAAACAAATTTCAACTCCAACAATTCCTAACAATTCACATTTCCAAATATGCATAAAACAATTTCAAATTCCAATAGTTCCCAAAATTCACATTTCCAACAATCACAAAATATGCATAAAACAATTTTCAATTCCAACAATTCCCAACAATTCACATTTTCAACAATTACAAAACATGCATAAAATAATTTCCAATTCAACAATTCCTAACAAGTCACATTTTCAACAATCACAAAGCATGCATAAAACAATTCTCAATTCCAACAATTCCCAACACTTTCCATTTACAACAATCACAAAACATTCATAAAATAATTTTCAATTCCAACAATTCCCAACAATTAACATTTCCAACAATCACAAAACATTCATAAAATAATTGTCATTTCCAACAATTCAAAATAATTCTCATTTCCAACAATCACAAAATATTCATAAAACAATTTCTAATTACAACAATTTCTATCAATTCACATTTCCAAAAACCACAAACAAAGAGATGTAATTTAATTATTAGAAAATTATAAGAAATTATATCGAAATGAATAATTTTAATAATGATAATAACATACCTCTCTCGAAGCTTTAAATTGTATCAAACAAAAACCAAATCATTCAATCTCTTATGCTCCAATCTATTTCTTTTTTGGAGTGGATAAATTCAAATGTGCTCCAGTTTCGTTCACAGCCTATTGCACTCACACTTTGACTTAAAATCCGAATTGTAAACTTTTTCAGTTCTGGAATGCCATTTTCGAATTGATCCCATCAAAAAACTGTAAGTTATAAGGTAACAAAAGTAGCGGTTTAAACAAAATAAAGTGAAAATTAATTTTTAACAAATAAGAAAAAGGAAAAAACTAATACCTGAACAAAGTTTTCCTCTTTGTCGAATAGCAATCGGCATTCCAAAATTCCCATAAGACAACTTATACAGCTTCATTTGTGAGCTTAATAGATCTTGCATTGCTTCAATGTTAATTGTTGTTGTAATAGTTAAAAGCATTTCTCTATTAACTTCAACTTGCTTACTAAGATCTAGTCTAAAATAAATACTAGGATTCAAAAATGCCCCAGCTGCAAACAACGGAGAAAAAAGTTGTCTTTCCCTTCTTTCATTAATGATTGAAAGATATGGTGTATACAATGAAGGCCTATATTTCAAATTGGTCTTAATTGCTTCCGTCGCTCTCTCCATGACATTAAAAATATAACCCATTGTTGACTTTTCTTCACTATCAGCCAAACGAAGCACCCTCACCAAAGGCTCATAAACACGGATAACAAATTGACATTGAGACCAAAAATCTTTATCTTTCAGTATAATATTACAAACCTCCACTCCAGCATTAGACCTAGCATGTTGAGATGCAATCCACTTATCACTTGTAAATATTTGTCTTAATTCTTTCTTCAGCGAAACAAAAGAATGAAGTAATAAGAAATTTGTTGCAAATCTTGTCACAGCAGGACGATACAAATTTCGAACATTGGTAAATTCCTTTCTCGTCAAATTCAACACGCATGCACGATTATAAATGAACTTTGTCACCTTTTTAGCTTTCTGCATAGTCTCATCAATAACAGGAAAATACCTAGGATCTCATATATTCTCCAGCATTAGGTTAATGCAATGTGCAATACAAGAAGTCCAAAAAAAAGAATTATATGTATTCTGCAATCTTTTTTATGCCGCTTTATAGTCAGAATCATTGTCAGTAATAAACTAAACAATGTTTTATGCCCCTACTTAGTTCACAACTTCATCAAATATTCCAAACAAAGTCTCAATATTTCTAATAAGGTCAAATGCATCAATAGATTTCAAAAACATAGAGCGATTTGTAGAATAAACTAAAAAATTTATAATAGGTTCTTATCTCCTATTTGTCCAACCATCACACATGATTGCTCATCCATGAGTACCCCAATTCACTCTTCTTTCAGCCAAATAACTTATAATTTCATAAACATAACAACTCAAAAGTTTACCTCTTAAGTCATCAATTAAAGAACCATTGTATCCCAAACCATAAGAGGCTATTGCATCCATCATAGGTTGATAATAATAAGATTAAGAAGCATTGAATGATGAACCTATATCATACCACCGTCTAACTACTGCCATATCGACATTGTGAGCCGCATCTCTTAATTGTATTACACTACGAATTGAAGGTTGAGCTCTAACAATTGTTTTTGATGTAAAGAAACTACTCACCTGCCTTCTTCTCTTTCTCATATCAAGTTCAGATACTTCTTCTTGAGCCTGAGATGGAACACTACCAGTACCACTACCACCACTACCACTACCACCTTCAACATTTCCCTTCTATCTCTCTCATATTGATGTTCATCAAGCAATGTTTTCATTTGCCACTTCACATCATGGCTTACTTTTTTACAGAATTCTACATCTCCTTTAACCCCAGCTAAATGCTTCTTCAATCGGGTGATTCCTCCATCTTTCAAATGCTTGTTACAAAATAAACAAATTGTATGATTCTTCATACCTGGGGCTAATGCATCATGAGCTCAAGCTGGATTATTATATCTTCCTGAAGTAGTTTGATTAGGAGTAGTTGAACTTCCTTCCATTTATTTGTAACAAAAATATGAAGATGTTAGTTTTGTAAGAAATTAATCCTTTAGTAGTTTTCACATCAAAATTAGCAATGATATGTAAAGAACCTCCCAAACCATTACCACATAGTTTTTTTTTACTAATTGTCATCTTACAATAATCAAGATAAATCAAGAAGATTAGGGATAATAAAATATTCCACTGTAAATTTGATAAGATTATTAGAATTAAATTGAAATTTAAAATCTAGTATACACATTAAACATTGCAATTAATTATGACTTCTTAAACAAATAATAAAAAATTAATTTAATCCAAAACCTAATAACTCAAACTTTAGATATATCTAAAGTAATCAATTCTAATTGTTGTCTTTCTATATGAATATGATGCCATTTGAGCTCTTTCAATTTAGGTTTTTTTGGTGTATGTTTAAACAAATTATCTTTTCTTCAAGTAATGATAATGTAATTTCACTTACAGGTTACAACTACATGCCATTTAGCATAGCATGAATGAATCTTCTTATGAATATGATGTCATTTAGCAAAGCATGAATGGATTGGATCTTCTTAATTTTCCGTTTTTATTTTTAATTATGTTTTTATTTTCAAATTTAGTTAACAAATTTTGTTTGTTTCAAAGTTCAAACCACAAATGAACCAAACTAACAAAACCATTACAATTAACCACATTGCAATATATGGCTTTCATGAACCAAACCAACAAATACGGCTTTCATTTCACATTTTCATTACCATCCAATTCTTCCAAACCAACCGCAAACAATCAACATACGGTTTCCATTTTTCATTACCAAAACCAAAAACCAACCCAAACATTACAAACTTCAATACCAATCCAACTCTAATTCTCCAACCGTTGATAAACAATCAACTAAAAATTTCATCACAACACAAACAATCCTTCACAATTTCATCACAACACAAACAATTAACCATAATCATTCTAACAAAAATTGAAAAAAATACACCCAAAGCCAAACCAACAGAAATACAATCGGTAATGGTCAGAGAATCAAGATCTGCGTATTATTCCCAGATCCGACAGCAGAGACAATGGTGGTTACGTTGGAGACTAGAGGGGAGAGCAGAGTCTACTCGATGGTGATTGGTCGCGGAGGACGACTGATGTTGCAATAGGTGACAGGTGATGTTGCGTCTGAGAGAGGATCGTCGGAGGAGCAGTGGAGTACTGTCGGAGAGAACCGCTAGAGCACGACCATCGACCACTGCCAGGGAATGGAGAGGACAATGAGAGGAGAGGAGAGCGACAAAGAGAGGAGCAACATCAAAAATGATAAGCAGAGATGCAAAGGAGAAGAGCCAGGGGAGGGGGTATTTAGTTAGGCTTTTTTTTTTACAATTTTGTCCTCCTAGTTTTGGAATTTAACAATATCGGCCCTGTAATTTCTGGTATTGTGAGTACCAGTCGATACTAGCTGAAAACAGCTGGTACTATTGGCCGATACCTGAGGTCGGTACCAAATTCACGGATACCATTCCGGTAGGTATCGGCCGGTACAAAATGGTATCCGTATCTTTGCTATCTATATGTTAAAAAACTAGTAATAAGGAAACAACATAAATATCAAAAATAAAATGTATAAATTGTGAGGAGGGTCTATAGAAAACGTGGAGACAAATCGCTAGAGTTAGCGTAACTAGCAAAAGGAGATCCTTGTGATGGTTCTAGCATGGATCTTAGAACCCTTTTTGATATCAACTCTCCTCCAAAATCTGTCATATCACCCTTTCCCTTTTTTCTCAATTTTTTGAACAAAACTTCACACTTTAGGATTCATGTTAGTTATAGTAGTTATAATTTATGGTTAATAGAGGTTGGTGAAGAGAAATGAATGTAGTGTATACATGTGTGCATATATATATATATATATAACGAAGTTCTAAACTATCTTCTTTTTTGATGAAATAAGAAAAGGTTTAAATATCAAAATGGGTGGTGATATTATGATTGTATCTTATTTCAGTGGCTATAGTCAATATGAGTTCAATTGCAATTAAAGAACAAAGAAGAAATGACAAAATATTTACGGTATTTCTGCATGACTATAATGTTATGTACATCCATCTATTCATACACTCTATGTGACTCCAAATAAAGGAACAAATTAACTACATAATTATACAATATTAATGTACATGATTCTAGGACAAAATGAAGGCTAAATGTATATTGATATTTGACTTCCGAAGATTAACTTAATATCCTCCCACAAACTCAAGGTGGTAGTAAAGACGATAACTTAAGTTTGACGAGACGATCTTGAGAATGTCGAGGTGGGTGTGATTTGTAAAAAGATCGGCAATTTGTGCTTGAAATGAAAATAAGACAAGTTGTATAGTACCATGAAGCACATGATGACAATCAATCTTGATGTGTTCGGTTTGTTCATGAAAGACATCATTATGAGCAATATGCATTGCACTATGATTATCATAAAAGAAAGGAATTATTGAAGGAGACAAAGGGATTTGCCAAGAAAGAAATAGTATCTTGTAATAGATCAGCAATCAGTTGAGTTTCTAGTCCAGTCGACATTAGAGTATACACGTAACTCTAATAAAAAAGAATGACTAAAGTAAAGCCCATGAAATAAGGTGCCTTGAATGTACCAAAGTATACGAAGAAAATAAAAAAAATGAGTAGTATGAGGTGCATATATGAACATCATGAGCAATATCTGGACGAATCATAGTAAAGTATATAAGATTATCAACTAGTTGTTGACAAAGTGTACCATCACTTAGAGGAAGTTCTATTAATGGCAGAGATATAATCAATAAAATCGACTGAAGTGCTAGCAATTTTAGCGTCAGTAAGACCAGTATGAGAGATAAGATCAATAACATAGTTGGATTGAGATAAGTGGTAGCTTGAATCATCAGGAGATACTTACAAGACCTAAAAAATAGCTCAAGGGACCTAAATCTTTCATTTCAAACTGTTGATGAAGACAAGAATTGAGAGTAGTGATCTTTTGAGTATCATTACTAGTTATTATCATGTCATCATCATATAAAAAGAGAAGAGTGCACCCTTGATCTGTTTTTTGGATAAATAAAGCATGGTCATAAAAGCTAGACATAAATTTAAGAAGATTTATGGTGGAGCTAAATTGAGCAAATCATGCTCGATGAGCTTGTTTAAGGCCATACGAAGCTTTGTGAATCACGACAAACTTTATTAGGTGGATAAGCTTACCTAAGAGGAGGTTGCATATATGAAAAATTGTTCTCAGAGCATATTTAAAAACCTAGAGTACGAAAGCAGAATGTTGTGAGAAATAATGAAGAAGACTCTAATATTTTGACTCCTTTTGTTACAAAAGAGACTTTAATACCATGTAGAAATAGAGAACAAAGAGGAAATGGCAAAATGCTTTCTATATTTTTGTGCGTCTATAGTGTTATGTACATCTATCTATTTATATACTCTAGATGACTCCAACTAAAGAAACGAGTCTACTAAATAATTACACGGTATTAATATACATGATTCTTGGAGAAACTGAAGGTTAAATATACGTTGATATTTGACTTCTGAAGCTTATGTTAATATAACAAAGTTCTAAACTATCATCTTTTTCGATGAAACAATAAAAGGTTTAAATATCAAAATGGGTGGTGATACTATGATTATGTCTTATTTCAGTAACTATAGTCAATATGAGTTCAATTGCATCTAGGGCAAGCTTTCAATTAATGCTATTAATAACTTCAAAATTCACAAGAACCATAATATTTGTAACCCAAATTAACCGCAGTTTAACTAGTCTGAAACTTTTTAGTTTTGGTGTCGATAATATGTACTAAGGTCTTTTTACTGTGAACCCCACAATAGGTATATTTATGGTTTCCAATCAATAGTTCTAACAAAAGTCTTCAACTTCACTCCTGTACCTTTCCACTTCTATTGATGTTGCAACTCTCACTCTCTGTCCATCTCCTTTTATATTAAAGTGTGAAACGCAAGCTTCTTTCAAAGGGACATGAACAATCATTGCACCCTTGTAGGTATTGATTCTAACATTTGGCATTGAAAAGCAGATTTATTTAATAATACTTTCTAGACCCCTAATATATATTCTATAAGGAGACTATGATTGAAAACAACAAAATTTCGACAAATTTGAAAAGACTTCTTTTTGTACTCTTTTTCTTGATCGATGGACTAAAACGAAAGAAGTTATTTTTACTAGTAATGTGTCAATTTCTATGAGATGATGATTGATCATCATGTGATTTAGAGTGGATATCTCCCTTTGGCTAATTTCTGTTGTATGATTTCATATATTTGAAAAGCCAAGTGTATATGATGAAGACTTAGCACCTACAGTTCTCAAATATGCACATGTAACTAAAGAAATTTATCTGTTAGTCATTCAAGAAAAAAGATCTAGTTAAAACAAAGTGCTTGTGGGTATAACTATGATGTTCTGGGGGGCTGTGAGTGGAAGAAAAATAACAATAGCCAAAGAACGGAAGGCATAGGTTAAAATTATGTCTAAGCCATTAACAAACACTAACATGGAAGACTCATATCGACCTCAAAAGGGTTAACCCTGCTCTTGTCATCCTAGCAATATCTGTCAAGAGCATGCATATATGTTTTATTATGTGTTAAATCCTCATTGACTCGCGGCCTAAAGAATCTCCCATGATAAGAAAGAAGTTTACGAACATATATGATATTGATGGTTAAAGTAGTATAGGCAGGCATGAATATACATGGGAACAAGATATATGGTCCACTGGTAGAGAGACAGATTGAGAAGGGGAGATAATGGGCACAGATGATAAGCTGAAAGGGTCCTGCAAAAATGGCCTATAGATCAATATCGATGATGAATGGTGAGATTCGGAGATTGGTTGTCTCCGACCCTGCCCTCATGCTGTTGATCAGATCTTTCGGAAGGATTCAGCGTGAGGAGGGGTCCAGTGCACATCAATAATAACGCGTTCGAATTGACTAGTTAGATCTCTCTTTGCTTATGTTCCACAAACATAGATGTCTCTTTCTGGGTCTAGATGTATACTTACGCTTCGTTCATGCATTAGGTTTTTTTGTCAAAAAGGTATAATTCTTATTGCAATAGCCTTTTTCCTCTCTTTTTTTTTTCCCCCTCTTTGAGCTTTCAAGTCAAGGAACTTTCTGAGTAAATTCATCATGATTGACACCAACGCACAAGATCTGCGCTTATGTCAGTAGTGTCCCGATTTCAGACGCTCTTCATTTGGTGGACTCACTTTACAGGTTCTGTGCAGAATAGCTGGAAATTCTGGAGAAATTTCAAGAGATGAATGAACATGGAGTGCTATATACGGATACGCAGCTAGCAGATTATAATGATATTGGTTTTACTCAGGATATTGCTTATTGTAAGCCAAAAAACAACAACAAAATTGTCTCCCAATTAGGGTTTCTCACAAGAAGCATCAAATGAACAATTTGAAGCATAATATTCTTAGAAAATTATAAAGAAATGACGATATGACTTCATCCTGTTGGAATTGATATTTCATGGATTCACTATATAAGTTGGAGTTTTGTTTTTCTACAATTCTAGTCCTTGTATATAGTGAATACAAAACGATGGAGTTATAGGTAGTTATTCTAAAAACATACACAAGAAATAGATGATCAAGTTAAAAAAGATGAATACACAATTACCAATGATAAGCATTCCATTTTATCAAGCTATAAGATGATTCCATCCACTACATAGAGTTGTCTCATTCCCGATCCCACAAGAAACAAAATCACTCCCCAAAAAGCTCATTGAAACCCGCAATAGAATAATTACTTCCCTATGAAGGTGTCCACATACCCCTTGTAATTATTTCCAACCAATGCTTCTATGCATTTCTTATAGCCCCCTACCCTCTTTCAGGCAAACAAACGTGTGGCTCGATGCTTCCCCAAGCTTATATATGTATATCGACATTATCATTAAGTTGAAAATAAATCGATTATCTCCTATTCACTATTATTACAAAATCCTTAGTAAGCATAATCAATTGGAAATTTATGATAAGGGTCAGCCTTTGGGCTTTGCAAACAACCACCCCATATACTTGTGCACCTCGAGAATTTGAGTTTTACACAATGATGAAAGTAGGAGAATTAATCATGTGATTGACCCTCTTATCACCCAAAAACTAATCACACTGTATTAAACCTTAAGCTAGCTTTCAAACTTTTGTCCACTTGCTTAAAATGGTAGTTACTAAAATTAAGTTTATATGCCATAATTAGATAGCCTGGCCTTTTATATATCTACGTGTGAAATTTATAATAATCTGTGTTGAAATCATCCATCTCATTATTCAAACGGATATTAAGTAGAATTAATTTCATTAAACTCTTAATATATTTTAAATAAATAAATAATTTATAATAAGAGAATTATTATTCGTATACGTATTAAATAAACTCTTAAAATCACACAATAATTTGTTAATTAAATATTTTAATAATTTCATTAAGCAGCTTTATATATTCAATTCAAATTCAACTTAAGTGATGTACAAAATAAACCTACATTTCTAATATGAAATCTTATAGGATTTGAATCTAAGACCTTAAGATGAAATCTTATAGGATTTCTAATATGAAATTTTATAGGATTTGAACCTAAGATCTTAATAGGAAATCTTATAGGATTTCTAATATGAAATGTTAGAGCTTACCAATGCGACTTGAGCCATCTCGGGACGTACAAATAAATAAAACTTTAAGAAATGTTCCTTCAACTATTGCATTATTAGGTCAAAGCCTTTCTTTCTCAAGTTATAAGTCCCTTTTCTTTTCTTGGGAATAGCCGAGACAGATGGTTGAATCAAAATCATGAAAGCCCACGGTGCGCTTGAAACTTATGTTGGCGAACCAAAACTACATGGGCTGAGCATTGGGCTCTTGAATAGACTTATATTCTTACCAAAAATCATGTCCACAATGGTTATTTCTCTTGATTTCGAGGCGTCCAAGTTTTCGATGTCTGTCTAGTGCTTGTTGACAATCCAAGCAACAACTCTATAAGAGTTGGGTTTGACGTTTCAGGGGTTGTTAGGAGTCTGAATTGACATAAATTTAATGGAGATAAGGCTTGATTGGCTTCTGGGGATGGCGTGGATCGCCGGAATTGCACCTATACTAATGGCTTCTCTCCCTTTTTCTCAACTAAGTTATTTTCATAACCTTTTACTGGGAATTGCTAAGAGAGGCAAGATTATGCAAACTTCAACCAAGGTAGATCTTCGAACGACTTCTGAAATGCTAGATTATGTTTTGGGATTTTGAATATACGTATTCTATTTTGGGTAGCTTTTAGACGGTTATCTAATCACTTGGCTTGTTTGTGGTATTGATACTGAGTTTGAACTTGTTATATGATTGGGAATTTAAGTTTTAGAGCTGATTATGGAGATGTATGTATGCATTTATTGTTTATTTGCCAGTGTAGACGTTCACGGTTCCGCAAAGATTGTTTTTGCACTTCTACGTGTTGGGTGTGATGTGGACGACCTTTTTGCTGGTCATAACTTGGCACTACGCATCAAAAATGGCTCCGCTGGATTCGTTGGATGACTTCGGCACTGCTACTGACTTATTTGGGGATTCGCATATGCTTTCCTTGCATGCTTCTCATTTGCTCAATACTGAGCAGAGATACATGATTTGGATATCTACGTTTTTGCTTTTGTTGATGGAAATACATGTCTTGAGGCGCCTTTATGAGACAGTTTGCGTCTTTAAGTACAGCGCTTCAGCTCGGATGCATATTTTTGGCTACCTCACAGGCCTTTTGTGAGTTTTTGATGATATCTTATCTCGATTATGTTATCACTTCCAGGTTGCCTTTTGCTGCTCCTATTGTTTCGTCAATTAGCAAAGGAATTTGTTTGTTAAACTCTTCTGGACACCAAAGTTTCATTGAGCTGAATTTTGTATTTGTACTTTCATGGGGCAGCTTCTATACAGCCGCTCCTTTGTCACTCTGTCATTGTTGTGTGTTGGAGGCTCTCAACTTTGCAGCTGAGGAGGCTGTTAAGTTAAATGTTAGAAGCCAAGAGAAGTCATTAATTGAATTCTGTTGGTGGACACATATGAAACCCATGGTAAAGCTTGGGTGGTTTCAGTGGGTTGGTGCTGCTATATTTGCTTGGGGTTGGCTGCATCAATATCGATGTCATTCAATTTTGGTACAAACATTGTCTCTCTCTCTCTCTCTCTCTCTCTCTCTCTCTCTCTCACACACACACACACACACACACACAAACATACATAAAAAAACATGTGCGCTCACACACACACACACACACACTAAGTTTGTGAATCAGTCAATTTTTGGGGTTCAGTTGCAATGACTTGTGGTTACTGATTTCAATCCCAGACTTGTTTTCCATTGACCTTTTAAAACTGTTCCTTCAACTTTTTAGTTTCCATTCGCTTAGCAGATTTTATTTTGTATTTGCTGTTTGGGCATGTCCCTATTTCATAACAAAATTATTGTCTGCTTGTTGGCTTTGTTCAGGGCTCTTTGAGGAAACATGGAGACCAAACTGACAAGTATATGATTCCTTATGGGGATTGGTTTGAAATAGTTTCAAGTCCGCACTATTTGGCTGAGATGGTATCTCAACTCTCTGTTCCTCTCTCGCAAAGCTGCATTTTTTGAATTGATGACAGGGCCAATATTTTTGTTCTGCAAGTACATCAACATCATTACTTGACATTCTCATTTCTTGTAACGCTTCTTTCAGGTAATTTATGTTGGTTTGTTGGTTGCAAGTGGAGGCACCAACTTCATTGTATGGTTGCCTTTTGTTTTTGTGGTAATGCCAACACCAGCTACCTTGGTCTTATTTAAGTTATTTAAGTGTTGGAATGATTCCCCTAACTTAATTCTATGATGTTGTTTTCACAAAAATCCCTTTCTAATTGTTGTTGCAGGTGGCTAATCTTACATTTGCAGCAGCAGAAACACATAGGTGGTATCTGCAGAGGTTGAAGAACTACCCTCGCAATCGACTTGCTGTGTTTCCATTTATATATTAGTGATTTGTGCATCCCGATAGTTTCGTACTACCGAAGTTTAAGATCCTGATAGTTTCATGCTACTAAAGTTTAAGGAAATATTTTTACCATGTTAGACGATAGCTTTAGACGCATTCTAGTTTTAGTCTTCACCTAGGGCAGAATTTGAAGCTGAAATACCAATCAAATGGACTAACATGAAAAGATCCATACTCTTGCACATATAAAGCCTGGTCCTTCGAAACCTGGAAAACAGTTACCAAAACTGGACGATCTGTATACCATGTGCTCAAACTTGCCAAATCCATTGGATTTGGTAAGCAAACGGGTGCCTAAGCGATTCAAGATTTGTTTCCAAGTTGGTGCAAGTTAGGCTCGATACGGTGGGAGCCCAAATTTTGTGTATTGGGAAAACAAAGCAATGAGGCCCATCTATCCCATTAATTTCATCTTGGCCCAGCAAGTCTTCGTCGCAAGTCTAAACTTGATGTCCTTGTAAGAAGAGTCAAGAGTATGAAACCGACGAGTCTCCAAGTCATACCATTATCCGAGAACGGGATTTAGGCAATGTTTTAAAAACCGGACCGGACATCGAACCGGTGGAAGGAAAGGTTTAAGGTTTAGAGGTTCAACCGGTAATGAACCGCTATAAAACCAGTATATAATAAATAAGAAGTAAAACTTATAAGAATAAATAAAAATAAAAAATTTTATTGAAATAAAAAAATACACCAATGTCAATTATTATATAATGAACTAATAATAAATAAAGTGAGAAAGAAGATGAATATGTGATTTTAAATAACATGACTAGTAAATTCTCAAATGTGTCTTATAAGGAAAGCCTCAAGAGTAGAGGGAAGTATCAGAGTTTGAGTAAGATTATTTAGAAAAGGAACTTATTACTAAAGATTTCGTTTCATATGTGGTTGATAGCTAAAGAAAATATGGCTACATTGAGCAACTTACATTTCCTCTAACTTAGAGAACATATACTTTTTGTGCAAAAACAATACTGAAAAATACATCTTCTTCACCTATAACTTTTCCTATGGCATATGGAAATCAATTATGAAACTATATCATCTCAGGAGTCCCAAGTGCAACTATAAGGAATTCATCACATGACTTTTATATGCTAGAATCCCTTTTAGTGATAAACGCTAGTGCTGATAGCTTTTAGATCATGTCTATACAAGCTTTAGGAAGAAATGAATGTCAGGTGCTTTAAAGGTAAAGAAAGAACAGTAAAATAGGTAAGGGCTAAGCTTATGCCATAAATTAGAGAGTAGACAATGATGAATCGAAAAGTAAGAAGTTTTAGTTAATTGATAGTGTCTTTATAGAGAATCAAAGAGGCAGTAGATTACTAGAGTTGACAATAAGCTACTCTAAAACAAGGTCTTTATTACCAATGTGATAGGAAAAGCGGGAGTAGCACACATGTAAGGATAGGTCACATAGCTAATCAATGAATGTATTAGGTATTTTAGTGATAAAATTTGGATATCCATATTTTGTAGAGCTTAGTTAAGGATATTTATTTTTATTATAATCAAAGCAGCAGACAAAAACAGTAAATCCTAACTCTGTCTTCCAAGTTTTACCTAGAAATAAAAAATTGAGATTCATGATAAAGTTACTTGTTTCTCCAACATTGGAAGAAGGATTGGCCTTCGGTACATGTGGATATATATATGAGTCTCATATACATGTATATATAATGATTTGTCGTTTGGGTATATAACATTTTACATCATAGAATCCTACACGTAAGAAAGAGCTGTGATTACAGAAATTATGGTGAACCAAATAAAAAGTAAAGGATGAAAATGGAAGTGAGAACATATACACGTACATGTAACCATTATAATAGTAGTATGAATTAAAATGTGGTGGAACGTCAAAGAATGGTGCGGAGTTTGGAAGATCAAGGCACGATATCAGATGGTGAGCGTGTTGAAGCACAGAAGATCACATAACCGATCCCACAACAAAATGCAATGGTCAAGACTCAGGACCCACCCACACAGGAACACGAAAAGTTTCCAGTTCACATTCTGCAACCACCAATTCAAGGTACAAAGATTAGAGAGTGTTATAATCAATTTTGAAAGTCTTGAAGAAAATTGACGAGAACATACCCACAAGTTGTAAGCTATACCAACTCCTAATAACTCCTAAACCCATTAATACTTTCAGTAATGTTACGATGAATTATTGCTTAAGAAGTCAAGTCTACTCTAAACATACATACACGCAAACTGGTCACTATCAGACCATCTATATCTCAGAAAAAAGTCATCAAACCAATTTGATCAACACGGCAACTTACAAAATGGGATGATTTTTGCTCCACATAAGAAGGAGGCATAAACATTTGTTCAAAAACTTCAAATAAATGCTCAGATGGTGATCTCTTAGCGTGTATGTTTGTTGTAGACTTCAGACTTCTCGAACAATAATTGATCCTATCATTGTCATCTAGCATACCAAAGTCTCTCTTAGTTGACTGACTTTGTAAATACTGAATGGAAAATAAATCTATTACAGGATACCAAAATCTTTCTTTTTAATTTTCCTCTCACGTCATGAGCGAATGCTCCATTTTACCTGGCACGATACCAATTGATTATTTTCTGTATATCCTATCTTTAAACTTTTAAAAAAGTAAAAATAGAAACAATTTTTACAGTATATTTCACCGCTAACTCTTGACCAATAATTTATATTATTAATCAACATAATTTTTATCAAAATATGAAAGCAAAAATTTACATTAAAATTTGTTCTTTAATAAATTTGAGTTTATTAAAAAATATTAAATTTTGATACAATTTTATAATCATAATTTAAATTTTAAAAAGTGATAATAAAATGCTTAAATAAGCAGGACCAAGGTTATTTGGAGCATGAACATTTCAGAACTTTATGCTTCTAGGTTAAACCTGCTAAAGGAATTACTTGCAGACGATAATATCTCGTAGATACTACAACAAAATATAAAATTTAAAGACACAAAAGATAGTTTTTTAGGCGCTTTTTTACATCTTAGAAATAATTTTAGACACTTTATAAAGCTTCGAAAAAATAAGTGTCACAAAAACTATTATCGACAGTTTTCTTAAATACATAGATGTATCAAAAAAATTTTTACGCATTTAAGTGTCAAAAAAAGATACATTTTTTATGCATTTAAACGTCAAAAATCTATTTACACACAGATGCATCGAAAACATATATTTTTGACAGTTTTCTTAGACACATAAATGCTATTTTAGACACTTTGTGTAAACTTTTAAATGCTTTTCTCTGTTGATATTTTTCACTTTTAGACAGTTTTTTAAGTTAAAAATCTCCGCCATTTTTGAATAAAAAATAAGCTTACAATTTACTTTATGTATCTTTTTTAAGATTACTCACATGCATATTATTGTAATAAATTTTACAAAATAATCTAAAATATGTATCTGCATATTATTATAATAAATTAACAAATTTTATTGTAATCAAAGCAGCAGACAGAAACAGTAAATCCTAACTCTGTCTTCCAAGTTTTACCTAGAAATAAAAAATTGAGATTCATGATAA
>JANZXP010000196.1:15762470-15778510 GCA_027576715.1 Erythroxylum flavicans | reverse complement strand
ATTAATGATTTAAGCCTTTTGCAAGTTTACATCTTTAATATTGTCGATTTAAATTTTTAATTTAAGTTGTTTTAACTTTCAACTTTCATCTTACAAACTTTCAATTGAATGATCTAATCAATTTAATTCATCACATATTTATATGAGGCCATGCATTTCATTCATAAAAAAATTTATCATAAATTATCATAGATGTCTTGGATAAACTTAAACCAATGTTTATTTTATAACATAACCACACAAGAAATAAATCAACCAAACAATAATTCATCTTCAATTTTTAATCCAACCATGCAAATCACAAAGCAAAACTATAAGCATAATGTCTCATTCAATTCAACATTGAATCCAATATTCAATTCAAAAATCACAATACCACCATACCACCATAACCATTTCAACATTTCAACTCCAATATTCAATTCAGAACATCACAAATTCACAACACTGTCATAAGTCAATAACCATTCACAACTCCAATTCTAACCCGATTCACAAATTCACAACTCCAATTCCAATCCAACCGGCCAAATCTCATTCACAATAAATAATGCAATATTTATAACTATACCAGAAATATCAATTCACAAATCCAATATCAACCTAATCACAAAATCAATTCACAAATCCGATATCGATCACAAATTCACAATAGATAATGCATTAAGCAGGAAAAAACTACACTAAAAAACTCATCAAACACACCCAAAATTAATTCATTATCTTTAGCTTCGGGTATGGCATGGTGGTGGACCCGTGGTGCTGTGCGGACGTGGTGTGCGGCGGTGTGCGGTGGTGGTGGTGCGATGGTGGTGTGCGGTGGTGGTGGTGGTGCGATGATGTGCGGACGTCATAGAAGAAGAAGACCAACAGCGGCGATGTGTGGACGTGGTGGTGCAGTGCGGTGCAATTCGGTGGTGAGGTGGTGGTGCGGTGGTGAGTGAAGAAGAAGAAGTGAGATACGAAGATGAGGTAGAAGAAGAAGATGGTGAGTGATGGTTTGGTGCGGTTGAGAGTGAAAGTGAGACGGTGAGAGTGCGAGATGAGGTAGAAGACAGAAGTAGAACATAGAAGAAGAAAATGAAGGAGTACTGAAGAAGAAGATGAAGATGAAGACAGTGAGAGTGGGCGGCGGATGAGAGAAGGAGACGAAGAACAGAAGAAGCCAAGAAGGCTTCGTTTGATGTAGGGTTGAATTAGGTTTACCTTTTAAGATTTTGCAAAATGATCCCTCCATTTTCGGACCGGCCGGTATTTCGGACCGGCCGGTATTTCGGACCGGTCGGTACCGGCGGGTAATGAGTGGTACCGGCCGGTATTCACGGCTGATACCTAAGGCACGGATACCATTCCGATAACCGGCCGCTATGGAATGGTATCCGTACCTTTGGATATATTAGATATAGAACCCTTCTATTTAAGCCTAAACAAAATGGGTATATGTTATTATATTTATAACCGTGTTCTGTCTTAAACCAGGAAAAGGTTAATTTGACGCCCTAAATAAAAGATAATGTATTATGATCTCTCCTGGAAAGATCTCACAAATCCCATTCTGTTAAAAGTAATATATATCTTTCAAGAGCTTTTTTATTGAAATGACGTCTAAGCACTTGTAGAAAGAGCATTATGGGCCAGGATTCCCATAATCAAGAACAGAATGATATTCAACAGTCGGATAATTACGTTTCATAACACAGAAGCTTCCTTGCCGGACCAACAAATTAGGGTGCCTCTTTAATCAGTTTCATGTGGATGGGAATTTTCTGATAAATAAAGTATTGAGCATTGATTCTAACCACCAAACCACGAAATTCTGACCTTTTATGTCTGTGAATTTAATCTGTACATGTATCACTATGGCTCCTCAACTCTTACTTGAGAACATCAACTAATCAATACCTGCACATTTGAGAACAGGTTGACTAAACTTACATTCTTTTGACACAAAAATCTTTCTCATAAGTCGTCTTGAACAATGTTCTTATTGAGTGCTCAGTTAAGGGATGTTGGAACCATAAGCATGCAGTCATAGTCTTGGTCTGCTTCTACAGGCAGCACCGGAATTTTTTGTGCGCTACCCAAGATGGATTCTGAAGTTGCAAATTCGTAGTAATGTCAGACCACTGAGACAATTTGTGGTTTTAAAGAGTAACTGTCCACATGTGGCTCACTTCATGTGGGCTTTTTGTACAAAAAGGCATCATAATCATGTCTCATCATTTGAGAATGTGATTTTCAAAGAAAGGTAGGTTTATGGTTGAGTTTAACAGGAGGGTGCCTTTCTTGAAATTGTGATTTTCAGAGAAAGAGAGCATGCTCTTGGTAATGCATTTACTAAAGAAATGAGTCACTTGGATGTTTCTCTTTCGTGTAAAAGTTCATCATCTGGAATCTTGTGAAGATTGTGGCCAGACGGTAGCTCTAAACTTCTTTCTTGTATTCTCTTCTTTCAACACTGGGAGTAACTTAGAATCCCATTTAATTTATGGTCACTTGGTTTTAGCTATTAGATTTTGTGTTTTGAGAAGTCTTTTGTATGATTTAGGGACAAATATGAAATCTATGAGTAGCGTAGGGCTTGTTTTGAGCATTGTTTTCGGTTGCCTTTTATTGGCTCTTGTTGCTGAGCTTTACTATTTGCTATGGTGGAAGAGAAGGTTTACCAACAGAAAGAATGGAGAAGATTATAGTAATCCAGCAAAAGAGTTGTTTTATATGTTCTGTTTAAAAAAGCCGTCTTCTTTTCCGCACTCTGAAGCGGTATTGCCCTCAGTAAGAATCACAGATACACTTGTAAATAATGACCAAGAATCTCAGCCCCATGTGAGTACAAGCAAAGATCTATTTGGTAATGATCAGATGGAGGTCGAGCTGATGAGGCTGCAGAATCTATCAGGTCCTCCGAGGTTTCTCTCCACAATTATTGAAGAAACAAAGGAGGATTTAGAGTCTGAAGATGCCAAGTCAAGAGATGACAACAAGAGTGCTCAAGGGTGTAGAAGCTTAAGTGATTTGCTCATCACAGTAGAGACACCATATCTAACCCCTCTTGCTTCACCACCTTTCTTGACACCTCCTCTTACTCCTATGGACTGTAGGTATAACCAGCGCGGGTTCAATAACTCTGAAGCTTCTATAATGGCTGGTCAGTTTAACAAGATTAAGACATCTCCACCTCCGAAATTCAAGTTTTTGCAGCTTGCGGAAGAAAAGTTCAATAGAAGAAAACCGTTGGAAGAAGTTCAAGAACAGGTCCTAGAGAATTATGAGTTCGTCCAAGACTATGACAAGTGCTCTAGCTCGGATGAGGAAGATGGACTTTTTATTACCACTACTGTCAATAAGTATAAAGAGAGTGAGCATAGTATTTAATCACTTCTTCCAACTGCTATACTACCACTCACTGGCTCAGTCAGGTGCTTCCTCTTACTGACATTCTGGAAGTGGGAGACCTAGAATAGCACGATCAATCTTTGTATAGATCTCTAAGTGATCAACTGAAGTGACAAAAGATTTTTCTCGTTCCTCTTGTACCGTTTTCCTTTTGATTTTCCTATTTTTTAACAATAGCCAGTTACTCCTCTTCGTTTCATCTTCCTCATAGCATCGTATATCTTTTTAGGCTAGTTTTGTTTATGGTGTTAAGAGGATTAATCAACATTATGTGCACCATAACGTGGAAAGGTGGACATGTGCAGTTAGTGGCTAGTAGGGTTTTTTGTTTTATTCATCGTCCATGCCTGTGCTGGCTAATGCCTGTAATTATTTCTGTTTTTGTAGAAAAAGGTGCTGAGGACTAAGAAACTTTCTCAGCGCTTGTTTCTTACTATTCAGCCCTCTGACGCCCCCAACATGAGCAAACATTGCTGCCATGTGGTAAATCTTGTTCTTTTGTTGCTTGGCATTGGACGGTCTGATCAAAATTTGATAGACTTCATTCAAAGAAGGTGATGGGAGTAGGCCGGGGATTTGTGGGAAGCTAACGTAATGCAAGGGAGTTCAAATCTTTTGTCTAATTTTATCCCACCTAACCTAATGTCTAAAACTACAATGTTTTAGTTATTGGACCTGAGTTTAAAGACGGTTCAATTATATCTAATTGTTTTAGTTACGTCGTTTTAGTTATTAGACTTGAGTTTAAAGATTGTTCAATTATATCTAAATACTAAAATGACAGTTCTTTTAAGAATTAAATAGGATTAGAAATAATAAAATTGAACAAAAGATTCCTACTCAACATGAGTTTAGATTCTGCTTATCTAACTCTTATCGGTTTTACTATTGAATGCTTTGACCATTAAATAGACTTAGATAGGGTAAAATTGTACGAAATTTCCTTAGAGTTCTTTCTTTTCGAGAAGATGACAAAAGTGGAAAAAAGGAGAGATAGGTACAGTGAAGTAACTTGACGATAGTGAGATGCTTGTTGGGTTTTATCGTACGCAACAAAGGGTATGCAGATTGCCCGTGAAAATGTCTCGCTAGGGACGGAACCGAAAGGGCATAATCATTCCGAGCATCAACCTTTTTCGCAACTTTTTCACGTATTTAATGCGTCCATAAATGTGTGCCTTGATCATTAGATTGGAGATTTCGCAATCTGAACTCACGCTGATAGGCAAATGTGCAATCGGTAAATAGTTCCAAGTTTTCATTGTTGTTTACTGAAATAATGTCTCATCGAATGGACACTTGCATCAAAGCAGAAAGTTTTACTCGGTCATGACTGCCTTCTACAGTATGTTGAAAATGCACAATTACCATGGATCTCGATCCATAGACATCCACTTTGTCCAGACCCTATATTGGTTGAAGATTGGGGATAATAAAATTTAAAGTGTTAAATTTTCTGAAAATTATTATTTTAATTTTATAAAATTTTTAATTTAATTAATAATTTTTAAAATTTTGAATAATTTAAATTAAAATTTTTTATCAATTTTTATTAATTATTTAATAAAATAAACTTTTAATTTGACATCTGAAATATTTATGTAGCATTTTGTGCACTACCTCAATTGAATTTAAATTGTTCGTGACCCATTTGCTTATAATAACTCATATTTTCAATTTGTTAATCTTAAGTTCCTAATACTTCCCTGGTCTTAAATTCTCAATTTAAATCCATTTCTTCCCTAATTTTTCATTAGTATATTTATTCTAAAATTATTAACACGTGTTTTTTTTGTTTAAGAGTATTTTTGTCTTGCTCTTTAATGATTTTTCATTTTCATTTTTTCTTTTTATTTAAGTATTCATTTTTGTTTTTCTTTAGGCATGCCCTTTCGATGCTTTGTCGGTTCTGTCATCAACTATAACTAGGGACTATAATCTTTGTCGACGTGTTTGTATTATTTCACAAGTTCAAATTCACTTTTTTCTTATATTCTATTTTTCTTCTCTGCTACACCTATTATATAGTACTAGCACTAGCTTTCCTCTTTACAGAGGAGACTAAATTGACTTTGTGTTGGCTCATATTATGAGGTTGATGTATTTATTTATTTCACTTTATATTGGCTACATCGCTTCTTTTTCTTCAGTATATACGTGATTAAAGTTGAAGAATATCATAAATTCTATATGTGGTTAGGCATACTAAGTGCTTTAGTCAATTCTTGTTGCAAGCATATTTCTTTTTAACTCGTTTAGATCTAGTTCACTTTTTTTTCTAGCTTTGTTAGGTGGGATAGTTAAGTCATTCACCTTTAGTATGCTGATCAACTTAAAACCAATAAAGACAAAGATTTATTCACAAGGAAAGAGAGGGATTCGAACCATTGATAGAAAAAGAGGTTATCCAGGTGAACGTCTTCTTTCACATATGAAGAAGGAGAAGTGGAGCTAGACCAATAGAAAGGAGAGGCTAGTCCACGAGTCTCAATTCACTACATCAAGAATAGGAGCAGTGGTTATCTAAACACCTTTTGTTGTTGAATATATTACAAAGTGTAGAAAAAATAGATCTTTTGTAACAGTCATAAAGAAGAACATAATGTTATAAACAAAGCTTTTTTTATTTTCTTTTATGGAGGATTCTAGATGCATAAGAGGAACATAGTGTTTTTAAATTACTTACTCAACTTAGAAAAAAGACCCACATCACTCAACATTAGTGATGTGTTTAAGATAAATATATATATAGAAGATTCATATTACTTATT
This sequence comes from Erythroxylum flavicans, assembly GCA_027576715.1. Taxonomy (NCBI): domain Eukaryota; kingdom Viridiplantae; phylum Streptophyta; class Magnoliopsida; order Malpighiales; family Erythroxylaceae; genus Erythroxylum; species Erythroxylum flavicans. The sequence continues at coordinate 15,772,343 of JANZXP010000196.1, read as the reverse complement.
TAAATTATTTTTGTTTGTATCATTATAAGTCAAAAAATGGACGCAAGCTTAATGACCCTATTGGATAAGGAAATTCTTTACTTTTATAGGTTAATTGGTGTCATATAAAGACTTCATGGACAAAGATAAATTCTAGAATACACTTTGTCTCTTTGTTGGATATGGGGTGACCTATTTCTTAGTTTTTTAGGTTTTTACGCTTGACAATTTTGTTAATTATTTTCATTACTCATTCAATTTCAACTTCAAGATGATAAGTGTTAATTACACTACGTTTCTAGCATGATTTATAGAGCATTTATCTTGTGTTCAAATGATGTATATGGGATTTAATACTTAATTTAGTTTATACTTTGTTTACTAGCCTTTTTCTAGCTCTTTAATGAAGAAAGAATACATTTGTACAAGTTTGAGTTGATTTGGAATTTAAGATAATTTCAGAGGAAGAAATCAGATCATGGCATCACTAGAGGACTTGCATAGGGCTACGTTGAGGTGTGTTCTAGAATAAAGGACTTATATGGAAGTATATAGCAGGTGTGTTATGGAATAGAGTGACTAATAAGGAGTATGTAAAACCTGTGTTCAAGTCATGTTTAAGGTTGTTCCATTCTATTTTTTTTTATTTATTGGCCAAGGCAATTAACACGTTTTTTTTCGTTTAAGTGTATTCTTGTCACACTCTTTATTGATTTTTCATTTTAATTTTTTTTCTTATTTTTATTTAAGTATTCAATCTTGTTTTTCTGTAGGCATGTATGATTGATGCTTTACTGGTTCTATCATGCAAATATAAATGAGGAACTATAATCTTTGTCGATGTGTTTGCATTATTTCGCAAGTTTAAATGAACTTTTTTCTTATATTATATTTTTCTTCTCTTCTATACTTTTTTTGCTATTATATAGTACTAACACTATCTTTCCTTTTTGTAGAGGAGAGTAAATTGATTTTGTTTTGGCTCATATTATGAGGTTGAGGTCTTTATTTTTTTTTGGCTTTATATTAGCTACAACGCTTCATTTTCTTCAGTATTTATGTGATTAAAGTTGAAGAATGCAATAAAATCTATATATGGTTAGGCATACTTATTGCTTTAGTCAATTCATGTTACAAGCATACTTCTTTTTAACTCATTTAGATCTAGTTCACTTTTTTATAGCTCTATTAGGTAGGATAGTCAAGTCATTCACATCTAATATACTGAACAGTTTAAAACCAATAAAGACATATATTTATTCACAAGGAGATAGGGATTGAACCCTTGATAGGAAAAGAGGTTATCCAGGCGAAGGTCTTCTTTCACAAATGAGGAAGAAGAAGTGGAGCTAGACCAATAGAAAGGAGAGGCTAGTCCACTGAAGTCTCAATTCACTACATCAAGGATAGGCATGACCTTGATTAGGGCTGTAATATTGCCATTATGTTGTTGCTAATAAATATCACTCTTTTTTTGTTTTGGATCTTTCAAATCATTCCTATAGGAGAAGTGATTATCTAAACACTTTTTGTTGTTCTATATATTATAAAGTGTAGAAAAAATAGATCTTTTGTAACAGTCTTAAAGAGGAATATAACGTAAAAAAGGCAATAGGCTTAGCTCTATAAGAATTTTTCAGCTGGATCAGATATCAATTGGAGGACCACTGTGGGGTAATGGGTATGTTGGCTAGTCATTTCAGGATAGGGGCCTGTCATTGTTGGTATCAGAGCCAGACTTTTAAAAATGGGTTGCCTCCTTTTTTGTTTAAGGTTTTTACATTGTTTTAAAAGTGAGGTGATCAATAAAATGTTATGATTTAAATACATATGATTTCATAAATTGAAAGCTTTACACATTTGCTTTTTTGTCGAATACATAACATGATGCACAGACGAGGTCGCAGACGTCCCAGGAGGGTTAATCCAATGGCTCCCACACTTGAGTTACCTCCAGCACGGGAGGATGACCACATTAGAGTCAGCAAGTGCCTCTATGAACCAGCCACATTCCCAATCGTCAGGGCCAGCTGAACCAGCCAGGGTGAGTTTTAATGCAGAACAGAGGGCTCAGATTCTCACCGCAGCGATGCTGCAACCACGTGATAGTGTGGAAACTTCTAGATGCTCAATTGGGTGCGTATGTAAATTGGGCACTAAGACTTTTGACGGGAGTAGAGATCTCGAGAGTGCACTCATATGATTATATCGAATCACGAACATATACAGAATGATGGGATGCATAGATGAGTAGAGTGTTGTGTTCTCCACCTTCCTCGATGGGATGCATAGATGAGTAGAGTGTTGTGTTCTCCACCTTCCTCCTCGAGGAGGAAGCCATTAAGAGATGACATCATAATGGGGTATCTTAGGCAAAATTTCAAAGAGAGTTCACATACAGATTCTATCCCTAGAGTTATAAGGATGCAAAGGTAGAGGAGTTCTTTCGTCTAAAGCAAGGTTTGACATCAGTGACGGATTATGAGAAGAGATTTTCAGAACTTGTCATAAGTGTTATGTTTATTGTTGATAGTGAAGAGCATAAGTGCAAGAGGTTTGCTACAGGCTTGAGTCTTAGAGTACGGATTCACCTATCATTGGCTTCATAGAAACACTACGAGGAATTAGTTGAAGCTGTAATAAAAGTGGAAAGAGATGCAACAACAATCACTCAGAGTTCAAGATTAGAACAAAAGTGCAGCACACTAGCTAGTTCATCCTAGGGTAGGTAAAGTGGAGTGGTGGTAGGAGGTTTAGTAGAGGCGAATCATCCAGTTCAGGGATCCTTTAGGTCACTCACTAGGCCCATAGACTCCCGTGACACTAAGACCCCAGTGCTAGAGTGTGCTACTTGTGGAAAAAGACATTTGGGTGAGTGTCAGATGAATATGACAAGTTACTTCTATTGTGGTCAGGATGGTGACTTCATCAAAGATTGTTCGTAGTTAGTCACCACAGAGAGATTGGTGGTTGGATCTTTAGCACCTCCACAAGCTAGAGGGGGTTATAGATAGGGAAACTAGGGTTCTTAAACCAGAGGGTCGAGTTTTAATGAGTCTAACAGAGGTTTTGGGGGTAAGGGAGTAACCCGTACAGGATAAATAAGTAGATCATGTACACAAGCCCGAGTTTTTGCAGTCCCTCAGTAGGAGGCCGATGCCAAACCAAAGATAGTCGCCAGTATGATTATTGTTATTGATCATGATGCATATGCTTTAGTAGATCTTGGTGTTACATATTCTCTTATGTCTATTGATTTTCTGCAAAATTGATTGTTGACCCTCAGTTATTAGACGTTGGGGTAGTAGTTTCCATTCTAGTTGGGAACTCTTCGCTGAAAGAGTGTTCGTAGATAGTAAAATACTGATCGAGGGTAAGGAATTCCTAACAAACCTTATCATATTGGATATCTAGGATTTTGATGTTATTCTCAGAATGGATTGGTTATACACACATCAAGAAGTGGTGGATTGTTTTAAAAAGGAGGTTAGGCTGAGTTGGTTAGGGAATCTAGAGGTGATATTTCATAGGATATAGAAAGTTCTTTCCACTAGTATCGTGATTGCCATAGTAACCAGTAAAATGCTCTGTAAAGGATGCCAAGGATGTCTGGCTTACATGATTCAGCAAAATAATAATAAGGTTCAACTAGGAGATATTTTGGTAGTCAGAAAGTTCCTCGACTTGTTTCTGAAGGATCTTCCAGGATTACCCCCAGATAGGGTAATGGAGTTTAAGATAGATATACCACCAGAAACCCAACTGATTTTAATTACTTTGTACAGAATGGCTCTAGCAGAGTTAAAGGAATTGAAAACAAAAATGGAGGACTTATTAGATAATGGTTTTGTGAGACCCAACATTTCTCAATGGAGGGCTCCAATCCTATTCGTCAAAAAGAAGGATGGGAATTTAAGGTTGTGTATTAACTACAGACAACTGAACAGAGTGATAGTTCACAACCAATATATGCTCCTAAGGACCGTTCGCAACCAATATTGACTCTTGAGGATTGATAATATATTTGATCAGTAAGGGATCTAATGTGTATTCAAAGATTGATCTAAGATTCAGATTATCATTAGTTGAAAGTCCGCAGCGAGGACAATCTGAAAGCTCTCTTTAGGACATAGTACGGGTATTATGAATTCTTAGTTATGCCTTTTGGATTAATGAATGCACCAACTGCTTTTATGGATTTGATGAATGGGGAGTTTCAAGAGTACCTAGATAAGTTTGTGATTGTGTTTATTGATGACATATTGGTGTACTCAAGAAGTCAGTAAGACCATGTAGAACACCTTCAGATTGTATTACAACACCAATTATACGCTAAGTTGTAAGTACCAGTTTTAGCTTGACAAAATTGCTTTTTTTGGGTCATGTCATCTCAGCTGAGGGACTTAGTATGGATCCTAAAAAGATTGAAGTTGTTACTAATTAGAAACCTCCCACCATTGTAACAGAAGTCAAGAGCTTTCTTAAATTGGCAGGCTATTATAGGAAATTCATTGAAGGATTTTCCATAATAGCAAGCCCACTGACTAAGTTGATGCGAAAAGAGGAGAAGTTTGAGTGGTTAGATGCTTATCAACGAAGTTTTGATGAATTAAAAGAAAGGCAGACGAAAGCTCCTGTACTCACATCACCAATGGGGACTGATGGATTTGTAATGTATAGTGATGCCTCAAGATAGGAGTTAGGGTATGTACTCATGCAAAATGATAAAGTTATAGCCTATGCTTCTAGGTAATTGAAGAAGCATGAACAGAACTACCCACCAATAATCTAGAATTGGCAGTAGTAGTTTTTTACTTGAGAATATGGAGGCATTGCTTCACAGATCATAAGAGCCTACAATATTTGTTTACTCAGAAGGAACTGAACGTGAGGTCGAGGCAATAGTTGGAGTTAATAAAAGATCATGATGATACGATAGAGTACCATCCTAAAAAAGCCAATGTAGTGGCTGAAGCCTTAAGTAGGAGACCTACCAGTTCGATAGAATAATGAAAGACGATATATCTTTCACTTCTAGTGGAAATGACATCTCTAAGAGTGAGATTGGATATGCTAGACTTAGAGGCATTAATTGCTACCTTTCACGTTCGTTCCATCTTGGTGGATCAGATTAGAGAGGTACAGAAACACGATCCACAGTTGATGGAATTGAAGACACAAGTTGAGAATGGGCAGAGAATGGATCTTACCATCAAGGAAGAAGGTACCGTAATGAGGAGGCAACAATAATGTGTACTGGATGTAAAAGAATTAAAGAAAGAAGTGTTAGAGGAAGCTCACTCCTTAACTTATGCTATGCATCTAGGTAGCATGAAAAATGTACCAAACTCTCAAAGAACACTATGGTGGAGAGGGATGAAGAAGGAAATAGCATAGTTCATTTCTAAGTTTCTAACTTGTCAATAGGTAAAAGTAGAACATTAGAACCATACGAAATTAATGTAGCCCCTACCTATCCCAGAATGGAAATAGGAGAAGATTACTATAGACTTTGTAGTAGGACTTCCATTGAGTCAGAAAGGGCACGATGCTATATCAGTAATAGTGAACAGGTTAACAAAGTCTACATATTTCCTTCCAATCAAGAATGATTATCCCTTAAATAAGTTAGCCCAGCTATATGTGGATGAGATAATGAGACTCCATGGTATGTTGATTTCTACTATCTCAGAACGTGACTCTAGGTTTACATCAAGATTTTGGCCTAGCTTACAGAAAGCCTTAAGGTATATTCTTAAAGTTTAGCACTACCTTTCATCCCCAGATGGATGGACAGTCAGAGAAGACTATCCAGACACTTGATGATATGCTTAGGTCTTGTGTTATGGAGTTTAGCGGGAGTTGGGACACGCACCTACCACTAGAGTTCGCGTATAATAACATTTATCAGGCCAGTATGGGCATGACCCCTTATAAGGCTCTTTATGGAAGAAAATGCAGAACTCTAGTATGTTGGGATGAAGTTAGTGAAAGGAAACTAGTAGGTTCTGAACTTATGTAAGTAATAATAGATAAAATTCAAATTATTCAGGACATATTAAAGATAGCTCAAGATAGACAGAAAAGCTATACAGACAATCGTCGTGGGGATCTTGAATTTGAAATTGGAGATAGAGTATTTCTCAAGATTTCTCCATGGAAAGGTGTACTTAGATTTGGGAAACACGGTAAGATAAGTCCATGTTATATGGGACCGTATAAGATTACAGAAAGAATTAGGTCAGTGGCATATTGATTGAAGCTATTAGATGAGCTCACTAGGATTCGCAATGTCTTCCATGTATCTATGCTTCGCAAGTACTTAATGGACCCTTCACATGTAATCATTGAACAACTGGTGAACATAAAGGAAGATTTGACTTTTGAGGAGGAACCTATACAGATCCTCTGCCTAATAAGATCATTCCTTTGGTCAAGGCACTGTAAACGAATCACGCGGTAAAGAAAGCTATGTAGGAGCCTAAGCAGCAGATGCGTACATTGTATCCCCATTTGATTTGAACATGTATGCTTAGTTAAATTTCAAGGACGAAATATGTATAAGGAGGGGTGATTGTAAAACCCCGAAATTTCCTTTCATTGAATAAAAATTTTCATTTCTATTAATAGTTTTTCTAGATGAATAGTGAATTTTTATAGGACCCAACCTCGAAATAATGAAAAACATCCAGAATAAGTATTAGAGTTTAATGATACTAAAAATAATAAAAAATAAGTCCTATAGGATGGCTTTTAGGAATTTCGAAAGTTTAGGGCTAAAATGCCCTTTTTGGAAAGTTATGGTTATTAATGATTTTAAACCCATTCAAAAAATTTTAAACCATCCATTTAATAAGAATTGACCCTAATTAGAATATTTCATGGTTAATTTGAAAATAAGACAGTTATGGAATATTTTTAAGATTTAATTCAGTTAGTTGGTCAATTAAATGCATTAAAGGACAACTTGGTCTGTTTACATCATATTAGTGGATTGATGAGTCATTAGAGATGACCAATAAGATGATGACATGTGTTTCATAAATCATTAGTGATGACAATAGGAAGGTGACATGCGTAATCCATTAAAAGAGTATAAAAAGCAAAACTTAAGACATGTTGCTTTAATCTTTCAACATATACGTGAGAGTGAAACAAAGAGGAAGAAGAAGAGAAGAAAGAGTGAAGTTTCGGTCAAGGAGAGAAGAAGGAGGGTGTAGCTGATTTTTGATGGGTTTTGGAGCATGAATTATAGAGAGCTTAATCAAGACTAAGTGTTCTTCAATTGTCCAAAATATTGAAAGAAAGTGGTAAGTTTCCTTACCTATATTTCTAGTTTTGGGGCTTTTGAGTGGGATAGATTCATGTAAGATAAATGATTATTTTTTATTTTCCATATAGTAGACAATAAGTTTGGAAGCATTTAAGATATGACAAGAGAAAGACTTATGTTTAGTGAAATTTTGTCTTTGATTCTCAGGTCACTTGAACTAGCCCTATTGTTTTGACCATAACTCGGGATACAGACCTCCAAATTGGGTGATTCTGATTGGAGCTGAAACCTAATATATAGTACTAAAAGTATCTAGAAGGTACTTGACCTAATTCTGGACTAATAATATAGAAGTTTGAGACTGAAAATGGTAACCTGATACTGCCCCTGTGTTGAAATAGATTGTGATAATTGGTACATTTTTCTTGATTTAGAAGTTGAAATAGCATTATTTATAATGATATCAAAACTAGAGACTTAGGGTAATAAATGTATAGAAGACTTCAAAGCCTAATTTGAACGTTTGCTATGTGAAAAGTAAGGAACAAGTAGAGTTGTAGCTTCTGGACATAGGCCATATCTGTGACTCATCATACATCATCATGATATAGTGAATTAAATTGAGTGAGATGGTGTTTTCAAGAAATTGATAAGTTAGAATGGGTAAAAATATGATTTTAAGTGACTTTTGAAGTTAGAATTGTAAATGGAGAACAATAGGTTAGGTTTCGGTAGTAAACAAAAATATGATTAGCATATGTGTTACGCGATTAAATACTAATCTTCAATTATGCTAAATCAAATTTATAGTGTTAATGTCTTATTTCTGAATTTGGAAATAAATGCCTCAGAGAAATGCGTTTGTGTAGGTAAGGAAAGGCGTAGAATGCGTGAGTGTGCTTAGTGATAAAGTTGCTTAACGGTGATAGCATTTTAAATGTATTTTACGAAAATGATTTCTATTCTACTGTGAAGTGAATATGAATAATGAGTTTTATGTGAATGATACATTATAAGTTAATATTACTCGTAAAATTTTATTTTTTAGCAATATATGAATTGAAGTTTGAAAGTTAAATCTTATATGATTTGAGTTTGTATTGAGATGATGTTATTGGTTGATAAAAAGGAAATGGTTTTTAGCCTATAGTATATTGATAGGTTTTATACATATTAACCAGTGTATAACAATTAACCTAGTACGGGTAAGTGATATAGAACCAGCTTTGTAACTAATAGTTGACCAATTACATATGGGTAAGCGATGTAGAACCAGCTCCGTAACTACTGGTATATAGTGGTTTAACCTAGTACTAGTAAGCGATGTAGAACCAACTCTATAACTAATGGTTTACTAGTTGCGAGTAAGCGATGCAGAACCAACTCCATAACTACTAATGTATAATGGTTATCCTAGTGCGGGCAAGCAATGTAGAACCAGCTCATTACTAATGATTAATTAGTCGTGGGTAAGCGATACAGAACCAGCTCTGTGACTTTATGCCTAAAGGTACCATATGGCAAAGAAGTGAGTGATAGGCTATGTCGTGTAAGAATTTCATGACATTTTTAATGCCACAACCATATATTTGAAAAACGATTTGGGAAACTTGATTTCAGGAAGCATATATGTTTTATATTAAATATTGAATTATGCAAATTAAGATGAATTTCTTTTAGGGAGGTTTAAATAGTTAAATATGATTTGAATAGAAATTCTAGCACTCACTGAGCTCGTTTAGCTCGCACTCTCTTTTCTATTTTTAAATGAAACCTCCCAAGTGCACACTTAGGAGCTTCACTAGCAGGGACTCTAGCTCACGACTACTCAACTTCGTCACGTGCTACTGTGTAGGCATTTTTGCCTTTTAAATATTTTTTGGGAACATTTGCATCTTTATAAATATGTTTTGGACTATAGTTGTGTAAAGAGCGCATGCATATGAATGTTTTAAAGTTAAATGCATGAATATGTATGAGATTATTTTTAAGATTATCGAAGTGATTATTGAGATTGCTTATGAATGGACTTAAAGTTCAAAATTTAAAGTGGGAGTTTTGAAAATTTTGGGTCGGTCAAAATACAGTTATTGTGCTGTCGAAATTTTTAATAAAATGATTTAAAAGTACTCCACTGCTTCTATCTTTTTAATGTTAAGTTAAGTCTTTTCGGTAAAAGAGCAATAGGCTTAGCTCCACAAGAACTTTTCAGCTAGATTAGATATCAACTGAAGGGACACCGTGAGGTGCCAGGTAGGCCAGTTAGTCATTTCAGGATAGGGGCCTGTCAAAAGTCATCATTGAAGGAGGATAAGATTATAGGAAATGAAATAAAAAGATTATAACTAATTATAGTTATGAATTTCAATTGCTAACAAAAATTGAGATTTTATAATGAATGAATATATTATAATGAATGAATATATAAAATGTGCATATATTGAAAAAAATGAATAAGATGAAACCAAATTCATTAATAAAGGAGGATAAGATTATAGGAAATGAAAGAAAAATATTATAATTAAAATGATCAATTCAATTAATTCATCATCATCATCATCATCATCATCACCCAGTTTAGAATCTCGCAAAATCGCAAGGTCTGGGGAGGTCTGATAGTA
>JANZXP010000196.1:15748166-15762370 GCA_027576715.1 Erythroxylum flavicans | reverse complement strand
ATATATTCTTCATGTTCAAGATATTAATGATAACTTTAACAATTCTTATAGACAAAACAATAAATAAAGGAAAAAAGATAACGAATGCCATGTCTATATATATATATTTGTATAATTTAATGATATTTATATAATTTAACTTTTTATAAACAATGCTCGATATTTTGAATTAATAATATTTTAATACAATTTATTTGTATAATAAATTTACAATAAAAATATATTGAAACATTATATACAAAATATATTGTTCAATAATAAGGATTAAAAATTCATGTGGGTCATGTAGAAATAGTCTCTCTACTAGCGTACTATTGAATCTCCCCAGACCCTAAATATCAGTAGAATTTATACTAACGTTGTTGTTGTCGTAATAATAAGGATTAAAAATGTAAAAAATAATTTGTCGTAACATTATATGAAATTTGGTTAAAACGTAGCTAAAAATATTTGACTACATTTTACAAAACGTAGTTAAAAATATTTGGCTATGCTTTTAGAAATGTAACTAAAAACATTTGGCTACATTTATTGAAATGTAGCTAAAGAGTTTTGGCTGTGTTTTTGAAAATGTAGTTAAAAACATTCAGCTATGTTTTTAAAAATTTAGCAAAAAAATATTGGCTACAATCTAGAAACGTAGCTAATAGTATTTAACTACGAAAAATAAGTGTAGCAAAAAATTATTGACAACAATTTCTGAAAATGTCGCCTATAGTTTTTAGCTACGGAGATAGGACGGCATTTTAAGCGACGAAACAAAAACATAGCTGAAAACTATAGACAATGTTTTTTACACATTTAGTTACAATTTTTTTCATAGCCAAATGTCAACTTTTTTGTAGTATATGATCTGTTCACTAAATAACATTTATTTAAACATTAGTATCTATTCGTTGAAGATCATTTATTTATATGAAATTTAAAAATGTTTTGAATATTACTTGTGTAGTATAAATATCCTTATAATATAAAAAGTCATATGTAGTAACTTGATTACTAAAATTTTATTTAAATAAAGATTGTTATATGAAGGAATATTTAAATTAAAATTTAATCTATTAAAATTTTCAAAAGTTTTAAAGTGGATAAATAGGTTTAACTTATATTAATATTTAATAGTAAGATAATAAAATTTTAAACCAATAAAAGTAAATGGTTCGTACTGAAAGAAGGAACATAGGAGAGTAAACTCTCTTTCTTTCTTTCTTTTTTAATAGGAGATTAAGCTCTCTTTCATTTTGATTTTTTACGGTATTCAAACCTATGATATGCATTATTTTATCAGAATTAAAAGCCTCCAGTTCATTCTTATTTGAGGAAATAAAAACGATTAAAGAAAGTTAGAGTTAAGTATGTCATTTCATGTCTTTCTTCCCGATACTAATACATAGGATTTTTGTAGGAGTCTAGATCTTCTGTCCAATTTAACCCTGTCTTATTCTGTCTAAGATAAAAATGACGTTGTTATTTGTTAAATTTTAAAGATGTTGTTACTCTTTTATCTAACTTGAACTCTTCTGTCTTATTAGCCAAGCCGTGAACCAACTGATGTCCTCTCTCCTCTATCCTCTTCTTCAGAAATTAACGAATTATGATGCATAAAGCATTTACAAAGAGCATGCACAGTCATGCAGCCTAACACACGGCCATGCATGCTCCAGCACGACCGTGCATGCTAACGCACAGCTGTGCGTTAGGCTGATCCTGCACATCAGTGCTTGAACCAACTTTACCCGTTGAGAGAATTTGGTTAATGTCATCCGAGTTGCTCCTAGAAAAGCTATCGAGGATTGCAAGCTACTAAACTTAACATTTCTGATAAGTTTTCCTTTTCTGGTTATTTGAGGCTTCTTTATATTGACTATGTTTCTATGCTTACTGAATTGATATCTAAGTTAATGGGATAAAAATACCTTAAAGGATTTCATACTGTTATTCCTTATGCAGTAGCCAATTACTTTGCTTACGATACTCTAGGAAAAGCATACAAAAAGGCATTCAAAAAAGAGAAAGTTGGGATTGCCATGACTCTTCTTATTGGATCAGCAGCTGGTGCAATCTGAAGCAGTACATCTTTCCCACTTGAGGTTGGTGGAAAGCACATGCAAGCTGGGTACTCAATGGGAGGTAGTACCAAAATATGCTTCATGCTCTTATGAGCATTCTTGAGAATGAAGGACTACCAGGTTTGTACAGAGGATTGGGTCCAAGCTGCGTGAAGTTGATCCTTGCTACTGGAATTTATTTTATATGCTATGAGGCATGCAAGAGTACACTGATTGCTGAGGAGGAAGAATCATAGAACTCAAAAAGTGGGAACTGATTACTTGGAGAAGCTATACCTTTAACTCGACTAAGTCTTTCAGGAGGAAGGAGAAACAAACAAAGTTATCCTGCACTAATATATCTTTTGTTCAAGAATTAGTTTATTGAGTTAAACAAAGTGATTTCTTTTATTATGAAAGGAGAACATCTTTTATTGACAATTCTTTTTATATTAGAATTTTTATTCCCCTTTCTTGCCTTGCTCTGTGAAATAGTTAAAAATGAAAGATTGAAACTTTACCGCAATTTAGTCGACTCTTTACACCAAAACAAAAAAATGAGTGTTGGCTTTATAAACTTGGAAATTCCAACAAAATATTTCCAGTTAATAGAGGCCTTCCCTACTCTAATTCGAATTAAATACATAGAATGTTAGAAAAAGCATAGAAAAGGTCAAAACATTTGCATTCATGACAATATTTTGTACTTTTTCCTTGTAAGCACCAAAATGAAGGTGAAACTACCACCTAAAAGAAAACTTAATATAAATTCATTCGATTAATATGTTCCTAGCATCATTAATTTTGAAAACTAATGAGCATAAAAATTTAAAATTTCTTCACCTACCGAAGACAAAATTGAAGAAATGAGTAATAAAGTTCACTGGTCATTAAAGATACACATAAAACAGAACAAAACACGCAAGTAAATGGTCATTTTTCAATACTGTTCTTCAGCTTCCGCAAGTTCCCACTCTTCAACAGTAGCCACCATCAGTTCATCAAAGTTTTCAGTCTTTCTCAGTAAAATCTCAATCTAAAGAAAATTCACATAAAAAAATCAATCACTTAATGCAAGCAAAAACTCTGAATTAAAATCATAAAAAATCACAGAAATTGGAAGCTTGAAGAAATGCAACATCATGGGAATAGAACGTTAATTGATATCTCATTACAACAGTTAAGGTTATTGGCGACAAAACAAAACGTCGCTAAATATTAAAAAATCGTCGCAAATTAATATTTGCAATGAAAAATAATCGTTGCCCTAATGGTCGCTGAATCCTGATAGCAAAACAATATCCAAGACGTTTTCATGAAATTGTCGCAAAAAAGTTTTGTATACACAATAATTTCGTCAGTAAAACATATAACCAAGGAGAGAAACGTTGTACATAAGATTTTGTGACGTATATGTTTTGTAGATAAAAGCTTTTACCTACTAAACCGTAGTGTAGGTAATTATTTTTAGTGATGATTTCTTTTAGTAGCAGAATAGTTTTAGATACTAATTTTTTGTTGTAGATAAATGTTTTTAGAGAAGTTTTTGTAAACATAGGTAACAATATTTTTTGACATTTTTTTGGTAGCTAATAGTTTTTAGTGACGATTCTATTTTTGTAACAGAATAGTTTTAGCTACTAATTTCTTGTTGTAGGTAAATGTTTTTATAGATGTTCTTGTAAACGTAGGTAATAACTTTTTGTGACGATTTTGTTTTTGTAGTTGATATTATTTAGTGACAAAATTTTATTTTAAATTTAAATATTATTATAATTGTTAAAAACAAATTTATTTTAATTTATTACAAATTTATTTCAGCATTAATGTAAATATGTTTGGTTAACAATAATAGACATGAAGATCCCTCATGACTAACAGACGATGTTGGTAAAGGTTGTTGCTGACTTTCTTCATTCAATGATGCAATTGTTGTTTGTTCTGTGAGAAGAACTTATTCGGTCGTTACCACCCTCTTTCCTTTGTTTCTACCAAGTGCCATTGTAATGAACCTGTGTAAAACGAAATATGAACATAATGTATAATCTTAACTCAAACATCAAATTTCCACATGAATATAAGGAGATCAACAGTCAAATACTAAACATTTGGCATAACATTCCACAAAAACATAAGTGAATATTAAAAATATGCATCTAGTCATCATAAATTAGCATAAGTAAAACATCAACAACATAAGGCAATTATGAACATAACATTTCAAACAATACAAACGATTTATTTACATTCAATCATTATGATTAAGATTTTGAAAATCATCAAGTATATTATCGTTGGATTCTTCATCACTAATATATTCGAGCAAAGTATCGTCATTGTCATTTAAGTCATCCTGAGTATGGTCTTCTTCTATTTGTAAGATATTTTGTCTCCAATCAAACAGAGGAACACAGAATCTGCAAATATAACAATGATAAAAGAAATGTAAGCAACATAGCAATGAAAAGATGAGGAACCACAAAAGCTTCAAGTTCATGGATGAGGAACCACTAAACTCAACTTGAAATCTTTGGGCTATCAAGACTAATACAGAGTCTCATTTTTTTTAGTTTGAGCTCTACTCAAGATTTAGCAATTTAAAGCTTGACCATATTGGAATGAAAATAACGTTAAGCTATTAACTAAAATAACATTATTTTATTTAAATCAATTTAAGTTATTCGGGTTAAGTAAGATAACATTATTAAGTTATGTAATGGTTTAGACTCTAATTCTTTGAAATAATCAAAATAGGGTTATAAGAAATATTACAATTTTATTATATATGGAATGACTTCATTCTTTTTTGTTCTTGACTTGAATTGCTTTAAAGCTCTTTGTAAAGAAAGACATTTTCTTTATTTTTTTTACCACATATAACTAATCTTTGTCGTGTATGCCAACTAAAAATGTAACTAATTAATATTATATCATGTATTAATATTCATATTTAAAAAACTGATGCATTAATTATTTGTCCTAATAGTGAAAAGGTCCTTTATTTTCTAACTCATTATAAATGGTTAATCATTAGAAATCATCATCTTTATAGTTATATCCATATTACCTTTGTAAGATACCATGCATTTAATAAAGAATACAAGGAAATGCAAAGTTGTAATTAAAAACTAAATCCAATTCGTTTGCAACTTCTATTTCACTAAATTTGAAATTTTATAAGTAATAACATAATTTTTAATAAGTCCAATATCAAGTTTAACTTGAGTTTATGTACATATTTTGTAAAGGTATAATTATAAAATGTTACATACTTTGGACTTGCAAAGTAAGTTATATATGTATTTATAATTGGACCTTGAACTGTTTCCTTTATTCTTAACAGGAAATTTTATATTTTCCTATACCTTTCTTTAGTAAAGTAGAGTAACAATTCCATTGAATATTTTTATTGGATACTTGATCCCCTTTCTATCTAAGCATCTGAAAACTTCAAAGATAATAAATATTTGGTTTCCATATCAAAAGATACCTTAATGGATAAACATGCATTGATCCCTTCCTCTAATGATGATCTGTCTATATAGGCAATTAACATTTGTGGTTATTCCTCTTGTTACTCGACAGCTCTCTTATTACTAATTAAAGCCTCCCATGTAATGCATCTCTCCTTACTAACAACATATATACCTTCCAATGTTATAAATCAAAATAAAAATTGACAATGTAAAACTTAGAAATAAAAACAGCACCAGTGTGACTGGGTCATAATGCATGAGCATCCACCGGTGCTGGTGCCAGTCACGAGTGGACACCTGTGCACTGGTGCCAGTCACGGCTCTGACTGGCACCAGTCACACCTGACAGGAGGGATGGGCGTGCACTGTGACCCAATGCATGCCCTTCCATTGGTGCCATTCACGGGTCTGCATGCCCTCACACTCCACCTCTCCCCATATAAATACTATACTCTAACTCAATCTAACGCACACCTCTCCCCCTGCTTTCTAACTCAATCTAACTCACACAACCTCCCTCCCATAATAACCTCTTCGTCACCACCACAGAAGCGCCACTGCAAAACTTTACCATCACGTCCACCAAACCAAGTTACTAAGAGCACAAACATAGCCTCTACTTACGCAACCAGTTATGCCTCCAAGAATGGAACAACCGAGAGTTCCCTTTTCTTTGCCACAAGATCCCACTTTAGGTATTCCATGCCTCATATTTGAAAGTAGAGAGCATCAACAAAGGTATGCTATTCTTCATAATCGTAAAATTATTCCGAATAGATTTATAGATTCTCAAGCGCTTATTGAATTAGGAATATTTGATCACGTGCACAAGTTACTCCGAAATATAGGTTGGGAAAAAATTTTTGAATCTAGAAAAAATTCATATGTAGAATTGACATTAAAAGTTTGAACTTTCATGGCCAATTTGAATGTTGGTTTCGAACAGCCTCCACCCCCATCTTAGTATCGTGTTTCTAACCTTTGCTTTTCTATTGTTTGTTATTTTAATTTCTTTTCGCTTTTATCTTTGTCCTTCCTTTCGTTCTTTTACATCTTAGATCACCCTTTCATTTTCTGATCACATCAAGGGTTGCGTAGGTAATAGTTTAGAAGAAAAGAAAAAAATGATTATTTGCGTGTTGTGTGTTTGTTTTCCCATTTAATAGTTAGATATGCATGATTATTAAATTAACTCAATATGGATTAGAAATGCATAATATGGGTGAATGAGTATACTTGCATGCTTAAACTAATGGAATTAGATTTTAGTTAAAAGGACATTGACTTATTGTGATAAATGAATGACACCTTCCATTTGGTAAGATTTTGAGCCTTTTTCAAATATTAAACACCAAATTATGTAATTCTTTGTCGAGAGTGTTCTTTTATGATTAAGGAACTCCGAAACTTGCTTGCAGATACTAGTTTAGATCACACAATCTTATGCAAATATTGAAATGATGAAGGCAATTAGGATTTAGCCCTTTTACTTAAAAGGCCACTATGATCTTACCTCTAATAAATCCCCTTTGAGCTTAACATGACACCTTTTCTTTCTTTAAACCCAAATGTCAACCTTGACCTTAATTATTTATCGTTTTCGTTGTACCTACTATAAACCAAGTTGAGCATTTGAATGAGTATAATTGGACTTACGAAATAAGTGTGGGGAGTTATAACATATAGTTCACTATTGTATTAGGGATGGGTATAGTTGTGGGGATTTTCACGTCTCCTTTATATTTCTCTTCTCTTGATTTCCTTGTTTTATAATCATAAATACAAAAAAATGACAAATACAGTGAAAAATAAGAATAAAAAAGAAAAAAAGAAAAAAAGAAAGGAAAAGGAAGGAAGAGAAAATGAGCATAAATGAAAAGAAGAGTAGAGAGAAGAAGTGTTCAGTTTGTTAAGTGAGAGGACAAAATAAGTGTTTTATGGTCATTCTTTTGTCTATGTTTAAATGCTCAATTTGTGTTGTGGTTTTAACTTACATTTTTCGTTCTTCCTACCCTTATCTCGACTCCATTACAACCTAAATAAAGACCTTTGGATTGATGCTTGTGTTTGATATGACATATTGGATTAGTAAGCAAACTTATGGTAGATGTCTTACATAAAATGAAAGATTAGCGAATACATATCCTACCTTTAAATGGTTAAGATGATGAAGAGTTGAGTGAGTATCTATCACACTTGTTTGATGGTTCTTTTAATTGAAGTGCTTGTTGATTTTGGCTAAATATGCAAATAATAACTTGTTCATAGAGTATTATGACTTTCTAATTCTTAGGTTGTGTTTGCTGAAATGATCGTTCATATCTTTTACTATTAGTTGGGAAATTTGTTATCCATCGTCTAGTTTTGTTTGTTTGGCTTTGCTTTAGTAAAATGGTAAGGAATGTTGCGAAAATTGTTGTTTATATAATTCATTTTCATTGTTATTCGACCACAATACATTGCTAACATTAAAAAAGAGAATAATCGGAAATCCTAAGTAACAAACGAAGATGTTAAAATACGTAAAGTGGTGATAAATCCTGTAAATAAAACAGGTTTTATAGAAAGTCCATCTATTTCCAATCTCCACTAAAAACCTTTAAAAATTTTTATGATCGTTTGTTAATTGAATTAATGGATTGTCCAGTTAGAAATAAAAAGAAAATCCATAGGTCTTTAAAAGAAGTTATAATATAGAAATATATATAGTATTTCGCCTAATCATCTTATTTCTTGAATGAGGGAAAAAATTTAAAGAACTCATAGATATTTGTAAAACTACAAATATTGTTAACTAAGGAAGAGAGTTCCTAGTAAAGATAACATAGAATGAAGGATGGCATATGCAGGGGAAACAAGATCACAATCCTAAATTGATCTATTGCGTTTAAATTCATATTAACAATAAAAACAAGTAAAAACAAAAACATGGGAATTATAAAGATTGAACGGTAGTAAACTTCAAAAATACGATTTCTCTGTATACTCCACGCAAAAAAATACGTCTCGCTATTTGAAGAATCTTTTCTTGAAGAATGGTGAAACAAATTTTCTTCTCTCTTTCTCTCTTGTTTCCAGCAAAAGGAGAAGTTTAAAAAAAACCAAACTTACTTTCTTCTCATTTTTGTTTTTAGTGTGCAAAATCAAAGAAATAAAAAAACAAACATTTTGGTTAAGAAATTGAAAAGGTGCGAGCCCTATTGACAAAACGTATAGTAACAAAAATTTTTTCCTGTTTCTTCTTTTCCTTTTTCCTTCTTTTTTCATAAAAGCAAACAAAACAAAACAATTTTTATTTTTTATTTATTTCATACAAGAGAGTTTTCAATATTAATTATATTTTTGTGTTATAAAAAATATAATAATATGTCATAGAAATAATTTAATAAATTATCTCATAATAAATTAAATAATAATAAACAGGAAGTATTACACTCGTAAGTGTGTAATGACATAGGTTCATCACTAAGTCGATAGTAATTAATCCCATTAATTACTAATCAAGGTTGGCGTCTAACAACACTTCTTAACGATCGGATAGTGTGAAGTAACAACTTGACAAAGACAGAACCTGATTAAAGATAATGTATTATTACCTTCCATCATAACAATTTTGGATTATCCTAAGGTACGGAATAGAAATTTTCCAACCCCCATGAAATGTTAGAAATAATAAAGAACCTAATAAGTTTAAATAAGAAGCAATATAACATAAACCAAATATGATACCTCAATATTCGGTTATATAAAATGCCACTTCCATGCCTTCTTCGATTAAAATGCCTATTTTCTAAACCTTAATATTCAGTTATATAACATGCCACTTTCCATCCCTTCTTCGATTAAAATGCCTATTTTCTAAATCCTCCAATTTATTGCTTCATTTGCACCAACCTATTCCTTGAACTCGTTAAAAAAAAAATATGATTTGGTGTAATAATTTTTTCGTATTCTGCAACGCCTGTTAAAAAATTATCTCAAAAATTCAAACATCTATTTATTTAGCCGTTAGGTAAATCAGCTGTTACTCTTCTTGTATGAAATTAATTATGTTTCATTCTCATAATAGTGGCAGCTTCGAATACATCATATACTAACTCTCTTTTTTGAAAATAAATCATATAATAACTCTCTTTCTCTAAAAATATAGAAGAAAGTTGTTTTCCCACCAATATCTGCCTAAGCCATCATCACAAGTCTTTTTTTTAATATTTGGAGTTCTTAGATCTATATTGGAAAACATTCTAACTATAAATGCGTTTGTCTTATTTCCTATTCTTCGATTAAAAAACGATGCTTCCTTCGTTGTGTTCCATGGATTAGCATTATGTCATTCCTCAAGGATTCCCCCTCCAGGATTATAAGAAGTGATATATGAGGAATTCGACATCAGATAGAGAATGTTTCTTTCCATTCCTCAAAAGCCACTTATTTGTCCGAAAGAAGAAATCAACATATATGTTCTTTAATATTGCACGACCGTGCAATTTATAGGTTAATTCATGCACAGCCGTGCATGTTAACATGCACGTTAAGTCACGATCGTGACTTTCCCAGAAATTCAAACTAGAATTCCAAAATTTCAAACCCAGAATTACTTAACATTTTACATTGTAGTAACATATTACTTAAAAAATTTTGCAGTTAATGAATAACATTGCAACAACATATAAGAATTGTTTTGTGAACAACTTGCAGTAAATGTCACAAGAAGTTGTTTTCTAAAATTTTTGCAGTGAATTTGTTTACATTAACAGCCAACGATCAGTTTTCATTTAAATTTACATCAGATTCATCTTTTACAAATACAAAATTTTTCAACATGAGGACAACAACCACATTTCTCCTGGGAAATACCAACTCCTAAATTGTTTACTTCTCCAAAATTTTCAAAACCAAATGTTTGTTGCACCTATAAATCAACATGCATTTTAATTAATAAATACAATTATAAACATGTGATGCAATTATTAACAAAAATTGAAATTAAGACAAAAACTTTCTTCCAATTACCATAAGTAAATCAGTCATACGCATTGAAGGTCGGATAACAACACAAATACTTTGTTTACTTGTTTCAGAATCAATGACCTAACATGATAAATCATTCAAAGATTAATAATAGATTACAAAAAGAAAATATTAAAAATAATATAAAAAGAAAATATTACAAATAATACCAGAGAATTTGTTATATAATGATGATGAGTGTATAGCATAGTTGAGTTATCTATATGAACACCAATTGGCTGCATTTTGTAATTGTCATAACCAATTGGTTCATAAATACAAATTTGAATTCAGTAAAAGATTATGCCCAAAAGATAATATTATAAATAGAACCTGAGAATGTGGTATACGGTCTCCATGATTGTAAACCATACTTGTAAAATCCATCTAAATAGAAAGTGGTTGCATTTGCTATTTCTGATAACAAATAAAAGAAAATTTTGTTCAAAACAAATATCACAACACATGCAGACATTATTAATTACTGAATGCTAACCTGCACTTGATGTAATATGGGATCTTATATGATGGAGATAATCCGAGTATGTTGGAAATTATCTTCAGAATCCTAAATAGAGTAGTTTAAGCAAAAATTACTTAAAATTATCAGTATATAAACTATATACATTAAAGTTTTGAAAACACATTTATATACATTAACCTCAGTATTGGAAAGGGGGATGAGTGTCGAATTTGCCATATTTGTGGAAATCTTGCAATTTATGACATTCTTTCTCTTCCTTGAACTTTTCTCTAATCCACCCTTCAATCTCTTACTTGATGTAGGTTTTGTCTTCATTTTCACACCTCTTATATGATTCATTTAACCAAAATTAATGTCAGCTTGATTCATTAGATTCATTTCAGTATTTGACCATTGGCTCAACTCTTCATGTTATGATATTAGGTTCTCTTCATTAACTATTTCTTTACCTTGCAATATCTCATCCAAGTTGCAATATCTCATTAACCATGTTCAACATGTTCAAAAGATGTTTTTTCACAATTTGAGAAGTATCTCTTCTCTCTGCTGCTCTTGAAACAATCGCATGCTTAATGCACACAATTATTTATACCTTATACTTGACAACATTTTAGGATCCATTTCACTTTCATTGATAATGGAGTTTTTACTATCAAGGTACCACGATTTTGCTTTCTGTGTCCATCTTTTCACAATATTCTTACTCGAGATTCTCTAAATATTTTTTAAGTTAAAAACCTTCAACACATGAGAACATAAAATGCCAACAAACTCAAACTTGCGACAACTACAATGAACTTCATCATTTGATAAATCATAAGTGATCATATTAGAATAACTCTTCCTTACAAGATTGATATCATATTTTGCAACCGTACCATCTTCACCGCAAAGACGAAAACTAGAATCATGAGAATGATTCCATTGATCTTGAAAACATTTAAACATTTCTGGCGTGTACACAGTAGTTGTATGCTTTAAAATTTGAACAGGTGCTGACAATGTTGGAGTGCTTACATTACTTCTAAAATATGCTTTTAACTCATCAGATCGACGATCATCAATAAGCCTCTGGACGTGATTAAAAAAATTGTAAAAAGTTATGCTAATAACTCACGTACCTTTTTACAATGCTATTTATGCTCTCACTTTATTAGGTGGTGGTCATATCTTCATAAAACATTTGGTGTCCATAAACCAAAGCCCATTTTTCCTTTATATGAAACATACGTTTCAACCAATCATTATCTTAAAGTTCATATTTTTACAGCATCTTATTCCACGCATTAGAAAAATCTTCTTCTTCTTTAAAGTCATTTATGAATGAGCTGAAATCCCATAAAAAATCTTTAAACTGAGAAAAACACTACTCAAATGGATTGCAACAGTTTGATAAATGTGCTAAATACACAATCGATGATGAGTTCAGGCCATCTTGAAGCCAATGCCTTTGCAATCGCCGCATCCTAATCAGTAAGAATAGTTGTAGGCTTTTTCTTAGACATGGTTCTATCAAATGTGTCAAACAAATACTCAAATGTAAGAACAGTTTCATTATATAGGAGTGCAACACCAAAAACTGTTGTTTGCTTATGATGGTTCACTCCGAAAAACAAAGCAAGTGGACGACTCTCACTATTCTTCTTGTAAGTAGTATCGAAGCAAACAACATCACCAAAGTCTAAGTAGTCATTCCTTATCTTTGCGTTAGACCAAAATATATATTAGTTATCAAATCATCTTCATCCACTTAAATGGCATAAAATAAATTAGGATCTTTAACTTGCATTTTATATAACTATTATAACACACAACCTGTATCTCCTTTTTCACGTTTCTTGTTCTTTTAGATATTACATAATTCTTGTAATCCTCCGGAATAAAGCTAACATTATTTCTCCCACCTGTTTGTCTCACCTTAAGATCATGGGATGCTTTTGGTGGAATTCCCACATCCTTAGCCATTTCAATTTGCATTGTTATAGCTGAAGATATCTTTCTGTGACTTCTGTGCAAATGTGTTTTGTTAGGACTTGAAAGGTAGTGATTGTGATCCTCCACAAATTGAATCAATTGAAATTTTCCAGTTTGCACACTAATAACTTTCATTTTGGCCCCAAAACCAAATCTTGTTTCTGAACGTGGAGCTCTTACAAACAAATCTCTTTTATCTGGTATCATTTTACCTTAAGCACTACAATAAAAAAGCCTGTAAATCAATTTACCAGATTTATCTTTGTGACTTTTACTTCTTCTTACTCTAAGCCCACATGTTTGGCATAAATTAAATCAAATTGATAAGCTTCTTCTTCTGTCTCGAACTGTATGTCAGTTTTCAGTACTAACTCTCTTGCAACCAAATCTATTGAATTTATATTACTACTCTCATTCCCAATGCCAATATCATTGTTATGCTGCTCCTTCTCAATGTCACAATCTAAGCGATGGTATAGAGTAGATCTACCTTCTATTTCTACACCTGTCAAATTCACAAATGAGTACCATTATTGCATTGTTTCAAATAAAACTATTAACACAACAAAAAACGAGTATTAAGAAAAACCTAGGATGTTTTTTTAATTGCCATGCATACCTTATTTAATTCCTATAACAGAAAAAGTTATCAGAGATTTGATGGTAAATTGTTCCCATAAAATGAATATTATGTTTAAGAAGTTCTTAACCACAAAAAATATTAAACAACTCAACCTTTACACATTAATTATCACTCACGTATATGTAAAAACAGAAACTATAAATAGAAACAAAAAAGTTAGATACTAATGAATTTCAAATATCTTCGACACTTACTATAATGAAAACATAAATAACAAGCAACTCAACCTTTACACATTAATTATCACTCATGTATATGTAAAAACAAAAACTATAAACAGAAACATAAAAGTTAGATAACAATGAATTCCAAATATCTTCAACAATTATTGTAATGAAAACATAAATAAAAATTTCACTTTAACAACCAGCAAGTAAATAAACAAAATGATACATTCTCAGCAATAGACTCAATTGTTCTGCTGAGCCATTCCTCAATAATTGATTAGAGATAGAGGAATGTAGTACTACTGTCGCCTGCAACTCAATTCACGTAAAATTAAGAATGTAGAAATAACAAAAATCGAAAATTAACAAAAGTAATTGGATCTGAAAATTTAATAGACAAAC
>JANZXP010000196.1:15735726-15748066 GCA_027576715.1 Erythroxylum flavicans | reverse complement strand
AATTTCAATCGGTATTATATAAGAAATCTAAACCTTTGATTCTCAGTTCCTATATTACACAATTGGCCATTAATTTGGAATTATTAGATCTTGATAATATTGACATGAATGTGGCTTGTGGTATAGAATCTTTGGATTTATATTGTTTGAACAGGATAAGAGTTATGCATCTTAGCCATCTTAGCCGTGGCCACATAACTTTCACAAATCTAGGCCCCACTAATCTTTCCACTACAAGATCAGCAGCACAAAGTTGGTTTTCCACAGACAAAAAAAAGTGGTCACCAACCCTCCCCAGCCAATTTGGAGGACTGCCTTAGTCAGCTTGAACACATAATGCACCGCTTGGAGCATAACTTGATGGCTTATTAGGAGTATGAAGGATTCCAACCTCCACATCCGCCAACACCATGATTTCAACATTTTCAAATAGAGAAGCCTTCTTTTCTCTTTTTCTTTATATTTGTGCTTCTTTAATTTTATGTCCTAACATTGAGGACAATGTTGGTTAGGTGTGGGGGAAGGAATTGGAGTATTTGAGTGTGATTCTTTTCAGTTTTTGCATATTAAGCCATCACGCTTTATTATATTAGTTTGGATGATATTGAATGTATGCATGAAATTAAATTGGGCTATGTGAGTCTAAAGTGAATCATGTTGATTGATTGCAATAACTGATCTTGTAAACTTAGTCAAAATTTTGACATTTGAGTGATGAAGTAGTTATAGAATTAAGGTGAATTCTTGAATTAAACCTATGAGTGGATTTGAGCTTTAATGACATCATCTTTATATCATTCTATTTCTTTGTATTGTGTGATGCTCCTTTAATCAGGTTTGCCTTCAAAACTTGCACTAAACTGGATTAAAATTGTTTGACTACATGGTTTATAGAAATGATTAAGGCTTTCTTTGTTTTTACACCCTTTAGCTTAAATGATCCACCTAGTTATTTTCCCTTTGTAAACACTTTTGAGCCTTTAACTTTGTTTTTTTTCAATCAATCACCTTACATTGAAACCCAAAAACCCCATTAACCTTATCCTATCACAAGTTGAATGAAGTATTGAATAAGCATTTGATTTTGGGACTTTTGTTCTGTATTGTGTTCTGAGATATTTTTATAGGTACCTGTACTCATGTGTTTGTTAAATTATGCTGCTGTTATTTTCTCTTATTTTTATTGCTCTCCCTTGTTTTTAAAAAAAGGGAAAAAGAAAAAAGAAAAAGAATAAAGCATAGTAGCATTAGTTAGTAATGAGTAGTTGTAGTCCATTGTATTTACATGTTTATCTTAGAATTTATAGTTGGTTGTCCCTCTTACTTGGTACTATGCTTGTGATTAAACCTTTGCCAATTTTACCTTACCCTTGAACCTAGCCCCATTACAACCCAAAACAAAGTCATTCTGATCTATGAGCTCATATAATTCGAACGAATGATAACTGATGAATTTGCAGGCCTATGGTAGTGC
The DNA here is from genome assembly GCA_027576715.1 of Erythroxylum flavicans. Classification (NCBI taxonomy): domain Eukaryota; kingdom Viridiplantae; phylum Streptophyta; class Magnoliopsida; order Malpighiales; family Erythroxylaceae; genus Erythroxylum; species Erythroxylum flavicans. The sequence continues at coordinate 15,746,592 of JANZXP010000196.1, read as the reverse complement.
AATCTGTTAGAGGGAGATTTGAGAGAAACACTTTAACCTTAAATACTTAAATGTAAAGAGAGAAATCTGTGAGAAGAATTCACCTTGGATTCATACTTGCCATTGAACAAAGAACGTTTAATTTGACTTTGTTTATTTGTATCAGTGAAAAGTGATTATCATGTATGTTTCAACCTAAGTCTTGCTGGCTCAAGTTTAGTGGATTGTGTGCACTTAATCTTATGAAGGATGAATTGATAAAGTGTAGTGGTTTGGCATATTTGCTCGAGGGCAACCAAAGGTTTGGTGTAGGGGAATTTGTTAAGTTGTCATTTTTGTACTAATTTTAGGATAAATTTCTTTAATGTGTTGAAATTATTGTGCAAAATTGATGGACTATTTCTAAATTGTTCTCAGGTGGTTTTCAATACACGGGAGATGAAATTGGATCAAAAAGATGGAATTAAAAGGAAGACAAGTTAAATTCCTAGCTGGCAAAAAAGATATATGACTAAGCGTGGGCACGTACAAGGGAAAGAATTTTCTGCAGATCTGATTTTAAATCAGTTTCGATTACATTCAAGATTTTTCAAGATTTTGAAATTCAAATGTTACCTTATTGATGACGATTTACGACCTGAATATCTGGAAGAGATATTTGTTGAAGATCATGATAAGATGAAGGAGAAAAAGAATCAAAGAGGATAGAAAGAAATGCATTGTTCACAGATGGTATTGTTCACGCAAAAGAGCTGCTAAGTTTTTCATTTTTTCTACAGAAGTTTCCTTTTTAGTTTTTGTTGTTTGCAACCAAATTAATACTAACTCTAGCAAGAAAAATGTAGTTAGTGAAGAGTTGAAATCGTTCCCACAAGGAACTTTAACAGAAAATGTTAAACGAGTTGAAACGAAACTGGGGGAGGGGGTTAGGTTTAACGTAATTTAAAATAAATTAAAATGGTTGAAATTAAATTAACGTGAAATTAAATTGGCTGAAATTAAAAGATAACAAAAATATTCAAATCTGGAAATTCAGTGAACAAACCTTAGTTTCGGGTCACCGACATTATCGAACTGATAGAGATCTTCGATATAAAAAGCAATCCGTTAACAAACAATCATTGAGGGGTTGTTTTCTCTTAAGATTAAATGAGTAGAAACATATATTCTAAACATTCTTACTAATCAACGACTTAGATACGATCTTAAGTTTAATTGATGAATAGCATTAAGAACTAAGAAACCAATGAATAAGACAACGCATGTACGACATGCATTTAATCTAATTAAGTGTCTTCTTAGAATTTCTAACTCTAACGTAAAGATGACAATCCTAATTGCTACTTTTAATTAATAAGATTGAACGTCATATCCTACCAATCTAGCTATAAATTAAACACATTAATTCCTAGTTGTGCATCCTAGAAATCAATCAATTAATTCAATCATGAAAAATAAATTGGAAGACACTTAATATTCATCATTGAAAAAAACTTTTACTTATAATCTCACCATATCAGATGATAACGAGATTCCCTTCAACCAAGAGAAAAGTTTAGCTATTCATAACAAAAGTAAGAGCAAATGGAATAATAACAAGAGATATGGTCTCCATCCCTGGTCCTTTATAAAAAGTATGAAAATTCTAGCCTAAAAACAAGAAAAACCAGAAAGGAAACTTCTGCAGAAAAAATGAAAAACACAACAGCTCTTCTGTGTGAATAGTACCGTCTGTGAATAGTGCATTTCTTTTTATCCTCTTTAATTCTTTTCTCCTTCATCTTATCATGATCTTCAACAAATATCTCTTCCAGATATTCAAGTCGTAAATCCCCATCAATAAGGCAACATTTGAATTTCAAAATCTTGAAAATCTTCAATGTAATCGGATCTGATTTAAAATCATATCTGCAGAAAATTCTTTCCCTTGTATGTGCCCACGCTTAGTCATCTAGTTTTTTTTTACCGGCTGGGAATTCGACTTGTCTTCCTTTTAATTCCATCTTTTTGGTCCAATTTTGTCTCCCATGTGTTGAAAACCACCTGAGAATAATTTAAAAACAAGCCTATCAATTTCGCACAATAATTTCAACACATTAAAAAAATTTATCCTAAAATTAGTACAAAAATGACAACTTAACATCGACAAATTGAATCACTTGAAATTTTCCAATTTTCACACTATTAACTTTCATTCTTGCCTCATAACCAAATCTTATTTCTAAATGTGGAGCTCTTACATACACATCTCTTTTATCAGGTATCCTACTACCTTCACCACTACAACAAAAAAGCCTACAAATCAATTTACCATATTTATCTTTGTGACTTTTGCTTCTTTTTATTCTAAAGCTGACATGTTGGCATAAATCAAATAAAATTGATAAGTTTCTTCTTCCGACTCAAATTCTATGCCAATTTTCGGTATTAACTTTCTTGGAACAGATGAGTGGACTTTGTTCGAATTCTCTGATAAATCAGTTGAATTCATATTACTACTCTCATTGCCAATGTAAATATCATTCTTATGTTGCTACTCCTCTATTTCATATTCTAATCGATGGTATGAAGTATACCTACCTTCCATTTCTACACCAATCAAATTCACAAACGAAGTATCATTATTGCTTTGTTTTTGGATAAAATTATTAACAAAAAGAAAAAGGAATGTTCGCAAAATACTGGGAGGTATTTTAATTTGCTTTGCATACCTTATTTAATTCCTATAGTAGAAAAAGTGATTGGAAAATGAAAGGTTTCACATTGTGCAGTTATATGTTCTCATCTTCTCTCTAACACACACCTGAAAAAATTCGTAAATTCTTCCCAGTAAATGAATAATATACTTTAGAAGATCTTAACCAAAAGTCAATATTATCACCAGTAAACTTGGAATGAAATCTTTATATTTCAAATTAACTAATCTGCAATATTAAGCAACTCAACCTTTATTACTTAACTATCACTCAGATAGATGTATAAATAGAAACTATAAACATAAACAAAAGAAATTGGAAACAAATGACGTCCATGCATCAAAACAATCAAAATATCTTTAAAACTTACCTTTGAGGAAAACATAAACACTATCTTCAGTTTAGGAATCACCATAGACAAGCACTAAAGTAGCTTATATCTCTCCACATTAAATTTAATAATAAAAGTAAATTAACAAAATGATGTCTTCCAAGACGCAAATGGATCAGCAATAGTAATATTATAGAGACTTCAAAAGAGGCAGACATCAATATTCGTGAAAAGTTGGTTTCGCGTCTGCTAAGCCATTCCCTCAAAATTTGCTTAAAGATAGAGATACAGAGAGAGGAAATGATAATAAAAAACAAGTAAGAAAATCTACAGATGAAAAACAAACGAAATTTACATGAAAAAATACTTGAAACTCGTCAAAATATTATCTTTCTTCCCCTATTACTGGTGTCATCTTCTACTTCTTTACTCCACCAAATGTGACAGCAAAGTTAATTTGCTTTGTGAGAAGGGAAAAAAACTTTGAAAGATATGAAAATCGGACAACAAACAAGTGCAGAAAGAAACAAGTTAAATGGGCGGAAAATCTTAGTTAAAGATTGCTTTGGAATGACACACACCAATTATTTGCTGTTTCTATCAATAACAAAATTATCTTTTACAGTCATCATCATTATGGTACTCTTGTATTATCTGAAATGAATATATTAATATTATATTTTTGTAATTTGCTATTAATACAATAATCATTTAAATTTTCATTTTAATTGGTTAATGTAGAAATAAATAAATCAACAAAATTTTACCACTAATATCTACTCCTTTTTACATTTATTTCTTAATTTCAATTATTACATTTGGTGCTAACGTTATATTATACTAATAATTGTATTAATTAATTCCAAATGCAATTTTGATTGATTGGCACAACAATCATTTTATTTTGACAATTTTGGGAGTTGGTATTTGCCCCAAAAGTGTGTTTGTTCTTTCATAGCTTGGTGACATGTTTTGTATCAGTAGAAGAGGAAAAATATCGGTTAATGAAGGCAAAATTATTTCACACCATTTATAAGATTAAGGAGATGCCCATATAAAAGATATAGTCAGGAGATGCCCATATAAAAGATATACATCTCTCATCTGCCCGTTTAACCCTTTCAATTTGTCATATCTTAATTCTTCTCCTCCAACATATTAATTTGAGAACATATTAATTTTAGACAAAGAAAAGTCGAGGTCGTAACTAAACTTGCACGGCCGTGACTTAGATACACATTTATATAAAGCAAGTTTGTGGAGACAATAAACGATATTGAAAAGCAAAAGAAAAAAACTACATTATGTTATGAAATCAAGAGATTACAATTACTTGACAAAGTAAATATCCACATCACTAGAATAATTTTTTCTTAGGTTATTATATCCTCCAAAATCCAGGGAATATTTTTCTAATTTACGACCTCGAGAGCACTTATAAATTTATAATATTAACTTTTACTGCTAATTGCTTCATTGTCATCCATGATCCATCGTCATCCCTAATTCTGTGATAAAAGGCAATATCATAGAAAGTATCATCACTCAATTTGTTTACCTCAATAATGTAATCGTCTAAAAATGTCGCATAATTTTATGTAATTGAGATTAGATAATCTGAATATTACAAGTTGTAGGAAGGTGGCGAAGAGAGATGAGACTATGAGAGAGTTACTTCTTTAGTGTTGAAAAGATGATAATAGAGGACGTCGGTTGGAGTCAACTCGGCCCATAAGCCACGAGTTTTGGAAGAGTAACACAATATTTAAAATTTAGAAAGAAACAACGACGTATTTTAATTAAACAGAGTTAGACAGAGTAACACTAGACAAAGGATCTATACTCCTCTACATCTCACATTCATAATTCACGTAACACCCTCGAACACGACTAAGCATCTGATATGAGTATGAAACGTTTTCAGAGATCTAATTTGGTCAAAATACACGTCCATCTTAAGTTGCAATTTGCACTTAGACATAGTAAATTACATATACTTGACTCGCACAAGTAGAGAACACGAGCAACAGTCGACATTCTGGCAGCGCAAATTCATCATGGCATTTGAAATATCAAAGAAAGAAAATTGTGTCAGTTTCCTCCCAAGGCAGCAACATTTGTCAACCCCAGTTCAACGAGAAGGGGATTAAGGCCAGGTTCTCCCAATAGACTGAATGCAGTGTATCCATAATATGAATGGTACAGATCAGGTAGATCACCTGGGAATTTACTGAAACCGCCATACTAGTACAAGAACAATTACAAGAATGAAGTCAGGATTCAATAAAGTCCTACTAATTTCTGGAGAGCTAAGAAATATGTCAAGAAAGCAACACAATACAATTCCCATAACAGACTAAAACACAAACACAACCGCACTTTAGCCTCATGTTTCTCTTTTGGTTCCGTTTCTATTAGTTGTTGTAGAGAAACTAACCTCTAGCTTTGTTCTATGGGAGTTCTTCAAGAATTTTAAAGGTTGAATATCATTACTTCAATAAATCAACACCTACTGAATTCATACTAGTCACATATCAACCAAGTGCAAGGTGGATGGGAGAAGCATTAGCACCTGAGATTGACAAGTTAACAAAAATCCACGTAATGCTTTGCCATCGATCAGTTCGTGACCTCCTAAGATCCTTAAAACTGCACCAACCCTGTAGAGATGCATCACCATCAGCAGTTGCATTGAGAAAAACTTCAAACTATTGAATAAAATGTCCCCAAGATACTCTTGCACTTACCAAAATGCATAACATGTGTCACTAGGCTTGTTTGGTCTACCTTGAAATCCTCCATCAGCTGCTTGCCTCTGAGGCAGATAAGATTTTAGTTAAATTAACAACTGCAGCAAGGAAAACCTATAGTAATGAAGTATACAAGCTGAGACAGCAACTAGCACTAGCGACTAGCGACTAGCAACTAGCAACTAGCAACTAATAATTTGAAACACTCTTTAGATATCAAAGATCCATGCATGTTTCTTTTCTGAATTCTTAAATCCATGGTTTTCTGGTCCAGGGTTTCAAGCTTTTATAAAATTGGCAGATGTAGCAGAACAAAGAATAGTATCAACCTGCAAGCACCATTCCAACAACAATGGAATGTCTAGAATGCAAGATAATGTACTTTTAGACAGATGATCATCTTCAATAAATCCCATTAAACGAAGAGATGCAACTGCACAGAATGTTCCACCACCTGTCAACTAAAACGAACATCATAGGTAAATAACATTGAAATAATAAAGCTAGTAAAAGAACTAATATGAGTAATAAAGAACGAAAGCACTCTTAAGGGGAATAGATTGTATGTATGCCCCAATTATGACATTACCCTCTACATGTACAAGTTAGAGCACATGCTAGGTGTCACACATTGGTTTTTCAACTCACCATGAGATTCAGAACCAGGAATCATCCCAAAGCCACCATCGTAGGACTGTAAAAGACCAATATATAATTAAATAGAACTCTTCATAGAACAATTGATTCGTTGGAAGAGAACATTAGGTGAATCCAGAAATATTTTAAGAGAGCAAAAGGGAAAATAAAGGGGCTAAATGGAAATAATTTAAGATTGAACCAGAAAGAAAGCATAACCTGGCATTTCAAGATGTAATTCTTTGCTTTCTCCTTGTCAATGCCACTCCAATCCTCCAACATAAAACAGATGGCCGCTGAGAAGAAATAGCTTTAAGAATGTTACATCAGTTTTAAACATCAAAAGTTCCATCACAAATTAGGTTCTCACCAGCACAGTATATGAATCGAAGATCAGTCTCTGCTCCAATATGAACAGGCAAAAAACTGCAAAATTGAAGTGAAAGATCAGAATAGATTCACTGCATAGCATCAACTGAATGGTATTGAAGTTTCGTCTGATCTGATCCATATGTTTTACTAGCTTATACAACTTTTTTCACTAGCACTAGTTAAACATGTTATGACAATATCAAAAGTATAAACTTGGCTAAAAGAGAGAAAAGAGATTAAAGGTAAAAGATAGTATGTCAATACATTAAAAAGGCCGATTACATAGTTGGAGACCTTAAAGCATACCTTCCATCAGGCTGCTGAAGGTTTCTCATTGACATCAATATCGATTTGGAGTCCATATTTGACATATTATAGCCAATAGTCTGTAGTATAGCTATCGCACAATAAGTGCTAGCCAAATGACTATGGTTATGAATCAGAACCTAAGCCAGATGAAACAGGACTAGTTATGGTTACAGTTACCGAAGGACTTAAAGCAGTTTCCTTTATTACAAAATGAAAATGATAAAATGTAGGTACAATCAGGAAACCATAGACCAGTTAAATTTCACAATACCCCATCATTGTTTGGGGCAAATTGAGAAGATTTGGAACCATTAAAGCCATAGAATTGACCTGCATGTAGTTAACAGCTGGTTTTTAATCCTTTATTATAGGTAATTAAAGAAGATACATATAAATCTGAAGCACAGCAACCCTAATATTCCCCATGAAAACTATGCACGGGAAACATGTAATGCTAAAATTGCACACAATCAAATCAGACAATAACCACAGGCAATTAAGTTTATACCATTGCTTAATTCATCTTTATCCGAAGGACGCGCCTGCAAGGATAGGACCCAATTAGCAACAGCATCCTTGTCAACCTATAAAATAAAAACCATCAAGACTGCATCACTTCTTAACTCAAGAATCAATAAATTTAAGCATAGAGTAAAAAATTTATCACTGGCTACTGTAATAGATTCCGTCTAGATCCATGTAAAAGGTTCAAAATTCCAAACTTCCTTATCAAAAATGCGTTTAAGTGATATAAACTAACTGAATCATCGAATTGCAGTCATCTACATGATTATTACATACTTGAAACAGTGCCAGTTTGCATTCGGAAATCAAATTCCAATATTTTCTCCGTAACGAAACGGAAGGGGTAATCGACGGAGAGAGTTAAACAAAGCTATAAAAAAAAGGACTTACGCAATCAATAGAGCCGAGAATGTCTAGGCCGGAGATGGTAAAGTAGGCAAGTGTGAGGCGATTGATCTCCTGCGTTTGGTAATGATACGGCAACATCTGATACATCATCTGCAAGAATGTTACGTGTTGATCTCTATCAAACGTGGTGGACGGCGACTCCAAAGGATAGAGATCGTCGTCTTCTGATGATACATAGTCGAACTTCACTGAAGTTTCAGATCCAGCCATGAGTTGAACAGAGCAAGTAGAAGTAGTTTAGAGAGCTGACGTTTGAAGATGAATGACGGTGTGACCTTCTAACTGGGAAATGTGCTAAGCTGCTTTGAAGAAAGCCCATACCCCATAGGCATGCTTTGTTTCAATTATGATGAGGCCTAAACAGATCCATCGCCAGCCACTGGACTCTATATTTATGCAGAACCCAATTGCCGTTGTGGTCCTTGGAATTGGTAGTTTAGAAGATGAATGGCCCAAATGTCTAACATCTTGTTTTTGGTAGAGGTAATAAATTTGTATCCTTTTATTTACCACTTCAAATAATAATTATAAGATGTCACGTTCAAAATAAATACATACTAATTTATGATACAAAATTAGACGAACAGCTAGAATAAGGAACAATGGACCAAGCGAGGCTTACCTTGGTGGATGCAAACGTAATAACTATGGGGAAAAGAAATGTTCCAAATTCTTACTCCATTATAAATGGAGGAATGTTCAAGTTTTTACTCTATTATAAATGTAAAAGCTGGAGGAAAAGGAAAGGATGTTCATTTCTACCTGGAACCAATATAATGTAATGTTTGCCAAGAGGGCACGTATAATATATGTCAGACACACATAATATTCACCTAATTTATCACATGTGTTAGACACAATGTAAGATTTGCATTGACAAGTCAAATTATTTTGCTTTGATGTGAAATTCATTCTTATCCATCGCAAATCTCATTAATAAAAATGGATTTGGCCTGAGCAATTTGGCATCAAGTTTCAATCTTAAATTGCAAAATTTTAGTAAAGATTTTCATCATTATCATTCCTAATGGTAGAGATTCTTAGTATTTTAATCACTCCAATACATTTTAAGGAGCATTCTCATTATTAACTCAAACCGTTTACAACTTGCTTATGATTAATTGATCATTGAAAAATGTGGAAAAGGCTTCTTAGGTGTTTTGAGCTGGCTTTTGGATTGTTTTTCTAATAAACACACACACACACACACACACACACATACACACACACACACACACACACACACACACACATATATATCCGATTGATCATTGTGACACTCCCAACTTGGCTAAATCGAACGAATGCAATTATTCTGTAAGCTCTTCCCTTTACTAGTCTGAATATTTCTATCGACTTTATTGTCACTAGTCACTTGAAAAGCCAAAGTGCTTCGATTTGGATTGGAGGAAGACATGATATTTGTATTGTTATTTACATAATGCATCTATTGTTCGCTCAAGGTTACACGCTCTAAGTTTCAATATTTTTAACCTTCACCTGTCGTTTGTGTAGTACTTAAGGTGTCAATCCTATGAGGAAGGGAACTAGTCCTAAGTCTAATGGTAGCTAAGTTAAAAACCTAACAACTACTGCAGAAAAGTAAATCAATTGATAATCGGATATGAGAATTGAAAGATCTAAAAGTAACAGAAAAGCAATCACACAACCAAATCCAAAATTAACATAGAAATCACCAAGTGAGAGAAAGGGGATTGTAATTCGAAATTAAAGAAACTCAACCAATTATGCAATTATTGACTCGACGGGCCTAGACAGTCTTAGGGTGAATTACTCTCTCGAGTTATAATTCTTGACCCTAATTTATAAACCTTAATTCAATTTACAAGAATTCCGATCTCTCAATTCGCAATCGACGTAAAAACTCAATTAGATCTAAAGTTGTCTACTAAACTACCAGGAACCTACGCTCGATCTCTCGTTATACGATTCTACCGGTTTGATTTAATCCTTTACCTATCAATTCACCCAACTTTTGTAAGCCCAAATTGATTATTTTCACTTAGCTCACCCTCTCAGTCTATCGCCAAGATATTAAGAACATGACTTAAATCACAATCCAATCAATAAAAACACAATCGAATAAACTTTATTAATCTCAAGAATCAAATCCAAATGTGAGTTTAGACATCAACTCAATATTTAACGAAACAAATTTCAACAACTATTTCAATTCTATACATGAATAAAATTGTATAGAATTGAAATAATGGAAATACTGTAGGGAACGGAATTCGGGACGGTGACAGCGGGAAACCTCCTATTCCAAAAAGTACTTCGCGTCAAGCTCTTCACCGTGTCTCTCTTCCTTTGTCTCCTTCCTTAATCTCTCGAAGTCACCCTATGTTTTCTTTAGGAATCGGCGGAATGGAAACTTTTTCATTAAACTCTTGGCTCTTTCGTCCTAAACTTTGTTGGGTGTCACATCATATTCTATTTATATCTTCGAGGCTTTAGGTTAAAGTCGAGGTCGAAATACTCCAAAAATTCATCCGAAACTTGAATTTTTCTGTCAGCCCGACACAATGCAAGATCATGGCCCTGTCTGCCACGATCATAGCTTGAATTGACACTCTCTATGACGATCGTGGCCTGTGTGCACGATCGTGGCCTATGCTTTTTGGCCCGAAAAACTCTTTAACTTTTCCTATTCTTCCTTGTTTACCCTGCAATGCTAGTACACATATCAAGGTACCTCAAAAATATACAATTTAAGCTCTAACCCATAAAAACACTTAAACACAAAACTAACCTAATTAAATCCTAAATGCATACTCAACACTCAATTTAACACAAAATGCATGACAAATTAAACCCTAAAATATCATACAAAACACTA
>JANZXP010000196.1:15699471-15722948 GCA_027576715.1 Erythroxylum flavicans | reverse complement strand
ACTCTTTATGCACTTATACCGGGAAGATGTCATGAATGCATGTACAGTAAATTTTCATGCGCAAAACTCACTATTCATAAATGCATGAGCATGAGATGTGTTGTCCTAATTTCTCTGATTGGTCTTCTCGTATACCCATTTCCCTGGTCCGACCCGTTATATGGAAACGGGATGTTACAAGCAAACACATCAAGGTACCTCAAAAATATATTATCTTAGCTCAAATACTTGTACTAACCCATAAAACACTTAAAGCACAAATAATTAATAAACTAACACAATTCTAACCTAAACACATACTAAATGATTGAATGAATAGCTAAACACATATCAAACTAGTCCCTAAAACATGATACAATTGCACTTATCAAGAACCCCAAATATCTAAATGGAAGTTTTTGAAGCTTTAATCCTAGTGAAGGGGAAATTAGATTGGCATTAGAGTGTGATGAAACAAACAAATCAATAGGACTTTTTCTTAGGTGTAAATTTAATCCTAACACTTCTTTTAAGGTCTTTAGAGACTTCATAAGTTGTTTGATTGAATCAAAATATGCTCCACAAAGCATCAAAAGATCATCAGCAAAGGAAAGTTCATTCAATCTTACCATATTTGTGATGATATCTAAAGTAGGGAACTTTTGCAATGTTTATTTAAGTGATTCCAAACAATATCTCCATAACAATTACAAATAAGTATAGAGGCAACGACTCTGTTTTCCTCAACCCTTCACAAGGACTCTCCTTGCTTCAACCCCTGAGCTGCTTTAAAGAGGTTTAAAGGCTTTGTTATGCCAAAATAAGTTCTAAAAAATAACTAGGTTATCCTACTGGCAAGTATACGAGGTGATTGTAGTTGATTACCACAGTCATCTCTCAAGGAGGTGAAATTGATTCACTCAAATTAATGCTGAATAAACACAAAAACAGATGTCATCCTAAACATTTTTCCCGATTTGCTGAATAAAGGCTTTAAAGAAAATTATACAATTAGGCTAAAAAGTAAACTAATTTAACTGGAGGCAAAAACGAACTAATTAATCGATGTGGGAAACTTTTGAGAATTAATTTCACTAATTTAGTCTCCTATACATGACTAAGGGGAAATGATTGGATTATTGTCTTAATAAAATTAACAATTGGATTTTAAAATCAATTCAAATAAAAAACTAATTTAACTTTCTTATTCGACAAGTTTATCATCTCAATCAATCATGTAAACCTTATTAATAATCACCCACTTAAGTTAATATATTTCTAATTCTTAATCTAAACGTCTATAGTTTCTCATTCTAATATTAAACTTCTTCCCTCGATCCTCATTTAATACCTAAATGATGCAAAGTTTGACCACACTATTACATCCAATAAGCTTAGAAACTATAGTAAATAGTAAGATAATAAAATAGTCTAAATTAGCTACATTAATTCTCAAGATTAAATAATTAGCCCATTATGGAATAAACAAAGTTCATCATCTTCATATACTTCAATCTTATAGTTTATAGTAACAAAAAAGTATCAAACCAATAAATAGAGTAAATAACCAAAATAGACTATTAAAGCAACAGAGGAAACAATTAAGTGAAACAAGTCTAATAATGCAGCAGAAGATAGAATAAGAATGAGCAAATAAATGGATTGTCAGATGGAAGCTGGTGGTGGGGTCTCTTGCTAAGTTCATCCTATCTAACATTGCTCTTGCCTTCTCCCTCTACTTGATTCTCACCTAAAAGATCAGCTTCAGCTCTTGCCTTCTACCTCTACTTCAAGCTCCACCTCTCTGTTGTTTTTCTCTCTTGCTAAACCCAACTATGTTCTCTGTTCTTCATTCTTTTCTTCACCTCCACCTTGCTTTTAGTTTTTGTTTTTCCAACCCTGTGTGTGTCTGCTCCAACCTCTCTTAATCCTTCTCTTTGTAGTCCGAGTCTAGGTTTAGGTTTTTACGCTATCAAAACCCTGCATTAGATGACACGTAATATTAACCATTTAACAAAATTTCTGTCACATGATAGTTATCAATTGTATGATGTTTTAGGGTTTAATTTATTAGGTATTTAGAGTGAATTTGCGAGTTGAGTATGCATTTAGGGTTTAATTATGTTAGTTTGAGTGTTTTAGTGTTTTTAAGGGTTAGACTAAGTCTTTGAACTTAAATGTTATATTTTTGAGGTACCATGATGCGTTTGTTAGTGTTTCAGGATAAGCAATGAAATATGGAGAAGATTTGAAGAGTTTTGGGCCAAAGATCTAGCCCACGATCATGGCCCAGAAAGCCATGATCATGAGACGAGCTAGTAATAGTCAGGCCACAATCATACACATGGGGCATGATCATTATAGAAAGTCTCTAAATCAGGCCATGATCATGCACATTGGGCCACGATCGTGACAGAAAAGTTAAGACGCTGGCCATTGAGGCCTACAATGGGCTGACAGAAAAACTCAAGTTTTGCAAGATTATTTAAACTATTTCAACCTCGACTTTGACCTAGAGCGTTAAAAGTATAAATAAAACATTACAAGTCAGAGGTAGCAGCTAAAGAGTCTGAAAAAAGAGAGCAATCGCATCATCCAATTATGAAAAAATACTTAGAGAGAAATCGAGCGATTGAGGAAGGATACAATGGAAGAGAGACACGGAGAAGAGCTTGACATGGCATACTTTCTGGAATAGGTGCTTTCTCACTGTCGATGCCTTCCTGACTCCGTTCCCAACATATTTTCCATTTATTTCAGTTTTATTCATGTATAGAATTGAAATAGGTGTTGAGAATATATCGTGTTGAATGTTGAGCTTGTCTTTATACTCACCTTTGGATCTTAATTTTTGAGATCAATAAAATTTAGATTGATTAGGTTTTATTGAATTACTTGTGATTTAATTTTTATTCTTAATAACTTGACAATAGATTGAGAGGGTGAGATAAGTGAAAATAATCAATTTGGGCTAACAAGAGTTAGGTGAATTGATAGGTAAAGGATTAAATCAAATAGGTAGAGTCGTATAATGAGATATCAAGCATAGATTCTCAGTAGGTTAGTAGACAATTTTAGAACTAATTTAGGTTTTAGGTCAATTGCGAATCGAGAGATCACAATTCCATAATTTAAATTAGAGATTATCAATTAGGGTTAAGAATTATAACTCGAGAGAGAGTAATTCACCCTAGGACTATCTAGACCTATTAGGTCAATAATTTCACATTTAATTTGATTTTCGTTAATTTCATATCAAAATCCCCTTTCTCTCACTCGGTAGTTTCTAAGTAGGGTTTGGATTGGTTTGTGTGATTTTTTTTCTTAATTATATTTCTGCAATTCAATTCTTAAATTAATTTTCGATTGATTTATTTTTGTATTAGTTTATTTTGATTGAATTATTGCAATTTTAGTACGACTTTAGATTTTAGGACTAGATTAGGCTTCCTCGTGGGATCGACACCTTAGGTACTACGCGAATGATCCATGCGGTTATGAAATTTACCAAGGTTATAAATAGTAAAACTTAGCTTATGTAACCTTGCAAACAAGTTTTTGGTGCCATTGTCGGAGAAGGCAATTTAGTTCTTTAGTTTAAGGTGTAAGGTTAGTTATAATTTTTGGTTTTAGTTTGTTCATTTATTTTAGGAATCGTGATCTTGCATGAACACAAGAGTCAGAAGGGGCTCGAGTCATGCAGTGAAGGTGATATATTTAGACATAACAAGATTAGAACGTAACCTTAGGAAAGCTCAGAGAAGAAGAAGAACAAGAGATAGAAAAGTCAACAATAACTGAGGAATTTAAGAGAAACATGGACCAAAGAGCAACTCAAGGACAACAGCAACGAACCCTTATAGACTTTATGAGGCTAGGGTTCAACCCATCTAACCAAGGAGTGGCTAGGCCACTAGTTCAAGTAGCCTCGTTCGAAATCAAGTCAACCCTCCTGAACATCCTTCAATAGAACATCCAATTTTATGGACCAGTGAATGAGGATTTGAATGTGCATATCGTAAATTTTCTCGAGATTTGTGATATTTTTTAGTATCACCAGATGTCAGAAGATGCTGTTAGGATTAGACTGTTCCCTTTCACACTTAGGGATAGAGCAAAGGCTTGATATCACTCATTGAGCCCTGCTAACATTACAACATAGGAGCAGTTCGTGCGTGCTTTTCTAGATAAATACTTCCCATTGACGAAGGCTACAAAGATCATAAAGGAAATTACCAGTTTCCATTAAGGTGAAGGGGAGTCAATTTACAAAGCATGGGAGAGATATAAGGACCTACAGAGGAAGTGCCCACACCATAACCTACTGAAAGAATTCCTTCCTCAGATGTTTTACAATAGAGTTAACCCACCTACTAGAGGCACCATTGATGCAACATTGGGAGGATCTTTGATGCTAAAGACGGTCGATGAAGCAGAGGAATTAATCAAGAAGATGGACAGTAATAGTTGCCTATAGACGTGAGCGAGGTAAGTAACCTACCACTTTTAGAGAGCAAAAAACAATCATCGTGGTCCATCAGATAACAGAGATGCAAGCAAAGATCGACAATTTGACGCAACAACTCAATGGTATGAAGGAATTATCCTTTGCTCTAGTTAAGGCCATGCAATTGAAGTGTGAGTTATGTGGTCAAGTAGATCATGATACTGTGGACTATTACTTGATGAAAGAGGACAACCAGGAGCAAGTGAACTACATAGGGGTGCAATATGGACAAGGAGGGGGAAACAATCCCTACTCTAACACTTATAACCCCGAGTGGAAGAATCACCCCAACTTTTCCTAGTCAAACAATAATAATGGAGGGTAGTTCAGGCCTCAAGGGCAATTGAGCTTTTAGCAGGATAAAACGAGCTCGATAGAGTCAAAGTTGGACAAAATTTTGGACAAGATCAGAGGCATGGAGGAAGATTATAAGAGGCTCGAGAGCAAGTTCGAGCGAGTAACGATGAATCATGCTTCGTCCATACACAATTTAGAAGTCCAAGTGGGGCAACTCACGGAGGCAATGTCTACGTGGCATGTTGGAACTCTTCTAAGCAACACAGAGTTAAACTCGAAGGAGCATATCATGGTTATAAGTTAGACTCAAGACGAGGAACTAGAAAAGGTAGAAGATGGAGAAAAAGGTCAAGTATTTGAAAAAGAACTTTTGATTGAGCCCATGATGGAGTCAATTCAAGTAACTCGACAGGTATTTTCATTCCCTATTATGTAGTAGCGAGAGTTATATGCAAAGAGGGAAGCGAATCAATTGCAAGAAATTGAGCATCACAAGATCGAGGAAGTGACAGAATAAGTACAATTGAAGCTCAAACTATAGGAATCCGTCAAAAAGAAGGTTAAGGATCAACCACTAAAAGAAAACCTCAACATAGTGATGAAGAAAGATGACTTAGCGGATTTTTCATGCATTTGTGGACTTAGGCGCAAGCATAAATATAATACCTTATACTTTCAGTTTAAAATTGGGGTTAAGAGAGTTAGTGCCTACTAGGTTTTTAGTTAAGACGACTGATAGAACATCGCATAGACGGATGGGAATCGTAGAAGATGTGCAAGTAAACGTTGGTAAATGTATCTTTCCCACAGATTTCTATATTTTGGACATCAGCGGATATAAGGACACTCCGATAATTCTTGGGCAACCGTTCTTAGCCACAGCGCGCTCAATTATTGATGTTGATAGGGGAGAGTTAACTCTGTTACTAGGGAAGGAGCATATAACCTTCAAGGTGATCATTAGAGAATACCAAGTTCTTCACCTCCAATGGATCTCAAAGAAATCAAGCCTTAAGGAGAATGTGAGGACATAGAGGATCTTGCAAATGCTTTCCGAAAGAAGTGCTCGCGAAGGAGAAGGCAAGGAAAAGAAAGTTACAAGGATAGTAGTAATTGCAGTATGGTAGCTAAGGTACAGGCTCTGAGATTAATGACGATGCTACCATCGAACCATTCATTCCAACTACTATGAGCTTAAAAGAGCGTCGAGCTACTGACGTAAAAGAAGCACTGCATGGGAGGTAACCCATGAAAAAAATAACTTTGTTGTTTACTTTTGTTATAACAGTTGAATTCCATAGTGAGGTTTATTTTTGGTTTTGTTGAATAAAAGCACAAAAAGAATAGGATCTTAGAATCATGGGAAGATTGTACAAACATAAAGAGAGAAGTGAAAATGGGTTATAAAAGAATTACGAAGTGAAAGAGTAAAGAATTGGAAAAAGAACAAATTGGAAAGACATTAGAGTTGGTGGTACGCCTCAAGCCATGATCGTGGCCTGCAACTATGCAGAAACAGTGTAGGCATGAATTTTAAATGAAATTTTTACCATTTTACACTTTTACCACCTATATATTCAATTCTTACTTCACTTTCACTTTAATTTCTATTTTATCTGTCTAGAATTCAAGCGACCAAACACTCTCACTAGAAATTTTAACCTTCCAAAATTCTTCCACACTATGCCTAATCATGTCACACAATAAGTAATCGGCCTGACAAGAACCTTACGAAAGATAGCAAGTTACGGGACAGGGGAGAAGGAAATGAGCAGCGAACTTCAGAGCACCATTCCCTATTTATACTGAGGAGGAAGGTATTCACTTTTGATCCCTTCATTCCAGGCAAATTTTAGTTTTGAAATACTTTGATGTTGACACATTAGATAGGCTAGAATTGCATGAGTGGGTAGAGAACTTAGCTGAGGGAATCTAGTAGGGCCAGTTTATATGGTTCCAATTCCTTATTTATGAGGAACTTACATTGAAATTCTTTATGAACTTGACCTTTAACCCTAAGAATACGAAGAAATTATGGTTTAGATTAGGAGGACGAACATATGAACTGACTGTCGAAATTATATGTGAGATGTGTGGATTCCCTGAATCCACCGTCATTGATCAACATGATGACTTTCGTCCTTCCCAATATTGGCATGAGAAGACTGTAATTGAGCGATTCCACGCTAAGAATGCACACAATAATATTATCTGGTCCCACGAACACTTGTTGCTACACAAATTTATGTGTCAACTGGTTTTTGACAAGTCAGAAAGCAACAAGTGTTTCGCCAAGGAACTTTTTATATTATGATGCATGGACTATAGTATTCCAGTATGCACATCCACACATGTGCTGAATGCCATTGCTGCGACTCCGCATAAGTGGAGCAACCATCTTAGAGTGGGATACATAATGTCCACCATTGTAGAACATTTTTTGTGTGGAACGAAGGGGGTTAATAGTTCACCTCCTTGACTTCCTCAACCATCATCACTTATTTCAGGCAGAGGTCATCAATTTCACAAATATGAGTCTGCGGGATATCAACGAGAAGACACATGTGCAGACCAGGGTAGGTCAAGTGAACTCGAGTTCAGCACTGCCTTGACAGGAGGAATCAACGAGTGAAGAATCAGAAGAAGAAGAGGAGGAAGAGCAAGGCTGGAAGAAGGTTCTGGATGCAATATTCGAAACCAACATAACAGTTACGAAGATGCCACGCACACAACGATGCCAGAGCTGAGATATCTGACAGATCCATTGGTATTTCGAGTCTCAGAGCGTTCAACTGCCACCTCCATCACCGTCACCATCACCTCCATCTCCTTAGGATTTCTGTCTAACCCAATTTTTTCTTTTCCAAATTAGTATTCAGTTCTATGTTGTTTTTATTTTTATTTTTATTTTTATTGTTAATTTTTTCTGTTCCTTGTTACTTTAATTTTTGTCTTTACCCTTCGTTCATGTGGTTGTGTGTGCTTCCTTCTAAAATTGAGGACAATGTGTCGCTCAAGTGTGGGGAGGGATTGTGTGTTTTGCTTTTGAATGTGATTTTTCATACTATATGATAGTTATTAGGTTACATCATATGAAGTGTGTGAATGTGTCAATGGCTTAAATTGAGTGAAATTCATTTAATTTTGGATGTAGACTATTAGGTTGTGAACAATCATTAGCCTACGAAATTAGTAAATTAGGGGGCCTTTGGATAAATATACAGCCTAATTAGGACTTAGTGTAAATTTAGCACCCTCTAGATTATCACATTCATTCATAATTTGAGGTCTTTTAACTTAAATAGCTTAACTAGTATTTTTCATAAAAACGAATAGCTAAAAGCAATAAGGTAGGCAATAATAATAATAATAAATGTTACTTAATAAATTACTATTTCCCTAACCTTTGGCTTATAAATAGAGCTAGTAGCCGTTGAAAACGTGATGTAGCTGAGTAACCGAATCGATACGCATCACAAATGTGTGCCTTCGCGTAAAAAGGCTATAATGATGTTTCAACCAAGCTATTTAATAAAATGACTTAGTTGAGGAACCAGATCGACATTCATCACAAATGTTTTCCTTTGAGTAAAAGACTAAGTCCGGGTTATAAAAAAATGTGTGTTTCTTAATAAAAACCTACCGGACTTGTGTTAAGTTTGAATTTTCATGAAAATGTACTTAGGAACAGTTACAAAGTCTGAGGGACCAAAAAATTATTAATATGTGTGTACAATTGAAAAAGGTAAATAAGCTAACACTTAGGTCTTGATTAAGTTGTATATTTAGTTCAAAGCCCCTAGACACATATTTTGCATGTTAATGATTTGACATAACTGAATGATTGTGTCCAAGATTAAATTTACTTCACGAAGCCGAAGCTATTGCCTCATTACTGCATTGCATGCTTATATATATATATATTTGATATATGTTGTTGTTTTATTTGCTTGAGGATAAGCATACGTTTAAATGTGGGGATGTTGATATTTACAATTTGTGTAGTGTTTTAGGAGTAGATTTGATAATTATTTTAATGTCAATTCAAGTGTTTAGTTTGCATTTAGAGTTTAACTAGGTTAGTTTTTGTGTTTAAGTATTTTTATGGGTTTGAATCTTTGAGTTAAATTATATATTTTTGAGTTACTTTGATGTCTTTGCTAGTATTACAGGGTAAATAGGGAATAATGGGAAGAGTTAAAGAGTTTTCGGGCCAAAAAGCACAGGCCATGATTATGCACACAAGCCACGATCGTGTCAGAAGAGGAAGAATCAGAAGCAGCTAGGCCACGATCGTGCACCAAGAGCCACGTTCGTGAAAGAAAGCGTCAAGTCAGGCCACGATCGTGCACTTTAGGCCACAATCATGACAGAAAGGAAAAAATGCCAACCATGATCATGGCAGGTAGGGCCACGATTGTGCACTGCATCAGGTTGACATAAAAACTCAAGTTTCGAATTTGGACCGTTTTGACCCTGACTTTGACCTAGAGTGTCGAAGATATAAATAGAATATGACGTGACAGATGAAGGAAGAGAGCCAAGAGCTACAAAAGAGAGACTCTATCAAAATCCAAGTGAAAACCTAGTTAGAGATCAATCGATTAAGGAAGGAGATGAAGGAAGAGAGGCATGGAGACACATTTGACGGGACGTACTTCTCAGAACAGGTGGTTTCCTGCAGTCACACCTCTGTGATCCATTTTGAAAGTATATTCTAATTGTTATTTTGATTTCATTAATGTATGGAATTTTAGATATTGATTAGAAATATTTTTCGTAGAGTGTTGATGTTGTCCAAACTCACCTTCGGGTTGATTTATTCTTAAGATTAATAAGATTGTCTTGATTGTGTTTTATTTCGATTTATTGTGATTTAATTCGATTCTTCATAATTGGGCAACAAACTGAGAGGGTGAGTCGATGAAAATCATTGATTTAGGTTAACGAGAGATAGGTAAATTGATTGGTAGAGAATTGAACCAAACTGGTTGAGTCTAGTAAAGAGAGATAGAGCATAGATTCCTAGTACGTTAATAGACAACGTTAGAACTAATTTAGGTTTTGAACAAATTGTAGATTGAGAGATTGCAATTTCTATAATTTGAATTAGGGAATATCAATTAGGGTTAAGAATTATAACTCGAGAGAGAGTAATTCAACTTAGGACTATCTAGGCCTATTAAATCGGAAAATTTTGTAATTGGATAGATTTTCTTTAATTTCGAATAAATTCTCCCTTTATCTCAATTGGTCACTTCTAGGTTAAAAATTAGGTTATTTGTGTGAGTTGCTTCTGTTTGTTCTTTTGGTGCCTTAATTTCTCATATTTGATTCTTGATTAATTTTAATTACCGCAATAGTTGTTTAATTAAGTTTTGCGAACTTAGCCACCAATAGATTTTAGGGCTAGTTATCTTCCTTATGGGATCGACACCTTAGGTACTACGTGAACGACCCGTGCGCTTGCGGTAATTACCAAGGTTAAACTTATTGAAACTTAGAGCGTGTAATCTGGAGCGAACAAATTCACTCCTCCAAGCATCGGAATTCAATTACATTGAAGCTTGAGGAAAATACCTTTGAACAAAAAACTGTTGTTTGCTGCGGGTTTATAACCAAACATTCATCAAAGTTTATTTATTTATTGTGGGTTTTTATTAAGTCTAATTCTTTGTCTTGTATTTCTCATCAAGAATCACTTTGTGTCATTCAAAGGTAACGTCTTTGCTCTTTTGCTCTTTCATTTTTTGGACTACTTCACTTCTCACTCTCTTGTGCTTCATTTGATTGGATTCTAAAGACGATTAATTAAAATATTATTAATAATTAATTAACTACAATATAATTAATTAAAAGACAATTCATTCATTAATTAAAATATAATAAAATTTTAATTAGTTAAAATATAATTAATTACTTTATAATTAATTAAAATATAATTAATTAATTAAAATATAATTAATTAATTAAAATATAATTAATTAATTAAAATATAATTAATTAATTACAATATATAATTAATTAATTACAATATAATTAATTAAAATTAATTTCAATATTTTAATTAATCAATATATTGTAACTGATTAATTACAATTTAATTAATTAATTAATTAAATTATAATAAAATTTATTTCTCAATATTTTTTACAAGCCAACTACTGTTAATGGTAATGGTAATCATTCCTTCCTCTTAACCAACCATCATAATTATAATGATAATATCCATTCTGATTCCTAATTATATTCATTCTCATTCCAAACAGTGTAATTGAATTCAATTATAATATTATTGGTTTTGTTCCAAACAGTGTAAATTGAATTCAATTCAATCTCATTAATGTAATTGATTTCAATTCGTTAATGAATTCAATTTAAAGGTTTCCAAATAGCCTGTTAATAATATTTGTAAACTATTTACAAAACGTCATTCCACCTTAGCCAAGGATTTCCCAAATCAATACTAATTAAGAATAACGAAACATTTTCCCTAATTACTTTAGAGTGATGAATCATATCTTGATCACACAACTATCTCCATATAGCTCATGCTACATCTAATGACTACTGATTAAATGGCCAATGATTAAATAGGCCATAAGTAGTATCAATATATAGCAATTCCTATACAAAATAACTTTGGTGATCTTAAGTCAAAAGATCACTTATACAATTATCACAATGAGAATTCCATAAACATACAAGTAATGTTCCAAATAGATTTCTCATATTGGGTCTATTGAGTGAACTTGTTTTCTAATAAGCACCCATATATTTATTTAAATATCTCTATACTTTAGCCTATAAGATCGACTACTTCCTTCATAAGGAAAAACATAATATGTGTTAGTCATTTTACGTTCCATTAATGTCCAGTCTCAATAAAAATGACTAGGAACAATTTAGGAATAATACATAAGTGCAATATGAATCTCATAATTATAATCTCATAACACTTTTATTTGTAATATACAATTATTCCATGGACTTTATCATATATATCTAAACATGAACAAGATAAAGAATGTCTTTAAATAATTTGTCTCTAAACTACAACCAATGCTATTGGTTGTAGGGCATAAACTAACATTTTAAGCATGAATATCCAAACACAAGATGCATATTATTACATTGACATAAGGAATTTAATAATAATAAAAAATAAATATAATTGATAAAAATAACAAAATTAATAATAATAAGAATAATTTTAATAAGTTGAAAATTAATAATAATAATTAATAAGAATAAGAATAATTAATAATAATAATAATAATAATAATAATAATAATAATAATAATAATAATAAAGGATTCTTTTCATTTTGTTAGCTATTCTTTTGTCATTCTAAGTTCATATTTTCAAATCAAACATTGGCATAGAAATTCTTTAACATTAAACCAAACAAAGTAATACCTATTACATTCTATTCTTCATCTTTTCTATTCCTAAGAATAATTATTATATTCTATGTCTATTTTATTCTTTGAACCGAACAAGCTGTAGGGAAATCTTTCATTCTAATTTTTATTTTATTACCTTATTATGAATTTGAAATCACGCCAATTAACAAGCTAGTTCAATCAAATCACACGAAGCTATTTAGGATACAAACTCAATTCATTGAAATGGATTCCAAAATCGGTTTCCTAATGATAGCTACTGTCAATTGTTGTCCCTAGTTTCAAAGTTCAAAACATACCTTGTCCTTAGGACCGTAGCCAGACATTTATGTATTTTTCCTCGTGGTCTAAGCTCCAAGTCTTAGGTCGTCTTTTTCGTGTAGGTAACTATTTATGCATATATAACTTGATTTTATATTTTTATTATTTTTCATATGTTGCATTGAGCGGAGCTATAGAGAGAAACTTGCAACTTGTTTTTCTCTGCAGGTTCAATAAAAAAATGTAGATATCCAATTGGAAAGCTCTTCAATGTCAATCTTTACTACTCTGTAAAAAAAGAATATATGCAATAGGAATATGGTTACAAGCCATCATTGATAAATTGTGTTTTTAATCGATTCAAATGATCTTAATGCCATTTAGTTTATGTATTAGTAAAATAGCAATCACACTGAAGATTTTGGCGTATTTGATTCATTATACTATTTCATCATTTTTTGTTACAGTGTTTTGAAAAATATATTCAAGTATTTTATCTCAGCTCAACTCCGGAAATAGAAATGCTTCGTTTTTCTACACACAATTAAATATTTCGTTTATGATGTGAATGGCTGAATTTGGGAAGTCATCCCCTTCCTACCGGCTCTGTGCTTTCACGCTCCCTGTCAGTTACAGTTATAACTATTTGTCCTCTTTCTTTGTCATGCTACTTAAGAGTTAAGACGCTTCTTTCTAATTTTAAATCGTATTTAAGTTTCATGTTTCCATTTGGTTTTACTTCTTTTTTTTGTAATTTTTAATTTTTTATGCTTTATGCTTTTGTTTTCTTTAAATAAAAATAAAGATCTGTTTATTTGTTTGTTAATATTTAATAATCATATATTATATAAAATTTAAAGATAATTTTTATAAATTAATTAATTAAATAAATTTTTAATCTTTTATATAATATTTTTTAATATTATCAGTAAAAAATTATTATATTTTATTAAAATAAGTAATTTAATAATTATATTTTATTGTTAAATCAAATTCTATTTAAAATTTATATATTTTGAAGATATTTTAATTATATCTACTAATAATTATTATATTAAAATTATTTTATTTTTAAAATTTAATATTTAAATTGATTATAAAATTGAATTAAATTAATAAATTAAATAATTAACATTAAATAAGTAATTATATAATATTGAACTAAATTACATAAGTATTATTAAATAATTAATTGATACATATTTAGTTGATAATATAACACATTTATAAAAATAAAATAAAAAATAAAAAATTTATGGATTCCATAATTGATGAAAATAAACTAAAGCAAAAAAAGAAACTAAAAAGTAACTTTTTTTACTGAATTTAAAAATAAAAATAAAGTAAAGTAAATAAAAACGAACAGTAACATTTTGTTTGTGCCCTTTTTTATAGTTTATGCCCCTTGTAGCTTGTGCCACTTAATATTGTATTTGTTATATTAATATTTGGTAATTAGATATATAGAATTAAATTTTAATTTTAAGCTATTACTTGATTTTGAAATAAATATTATATTGCATATTTGACATAACCTAAAATCTTATGAGACTTTGTCTCTAATACCAACGAGGCAACCCTTGGTTAGAGGGCTCAGAGAATACCAGATTATGTGCTTAGGAACAAATCATCCATCGGAAATCAAAGAAAACAAAGCAAGATCGAAATGTAAAATCCAAATATGCTGGCTGAGATACACAAGCTCTTTCTCTCTATGGGCATAAACTCTTGAGACTTGCCTCTTAGGAGCCTTACACCTCTAATCTCTCCTCGTTTTAAAGACCTCAAACAAGATTTATCATCTAAGACTTTTTGATACACTCGATTCTTATGAAGAGGCAAGTATAGAGCATACTTGTCTTTTTGTATGACCAAGATTAAATTATTTAAGAATCAAGCTTTCAGGAGAGAGAGAACTTAGAGAGAAGCCGTAGAATGAGAAAACACAAAAACTTCTATTCAAACCCGTCTAAAACTCAATACAACATGTTTTGATTACAACGAAAAAGGAGCCTTGCTTTTATAGAGGAATAAAGACAAACAACTTTAAAGAAAAGATTCCTTAGGTACAATCATTTACACAACTTTAAAAAAGTAAATAGTAAAAAGTAGGAAACACATTAGTCTCAAATATTCCTAACAGATAAGAAAGAATCTTTAAAGAGGGTGGAAAGATAAGTTGGATCCCAAACATTTTTTTACAAACATAATGACACTTTAGAAAAGACACATAATTATGAAGACAACTAATATAACGTTCTCACAGTGAGAAGCAAAATCCTAGTCATCAGTTACGTTGAATCAATTCTTGCCACGACCAGAGGTTTGAAGGAGAAACTCCTTCACTTGAGTTGTTAGTGTCAGAATGAGCTCTGTAGGTCTTTTGTCTTTTGTCTTTTGTTAGGGCTGGCATCGTTTATGCATGAATTGATTATGCTCTTCTTCATTAGGGATAAAAATATCATCATTAAGATCTTGTGCATCTTAGAAAAAGGAGGCCAGAGGCTATGAAGATCCTAAAATATTAGAGGAAATTTGTACTGGTGTTGTATCATCAGATTCAAAATATATTGAGTTGTTTGGGCTTCATATGCTATTTTCTGGCGCTTCAGGTTCACCAGGAATAAATTCTCCTAGGTAGGGTCTAAGAGAAGTAACGATGACAGGTATAAGCTGAGGAAAATGGTTGATATCCTTAAGAAAATTTCTAATAGATTTAAAGGTATTTTCCTTATACCTTGGCCAATAGAGAGATATATAATGGGAAAAGACTTTATTGACTGAATAAATAGCTCCAGTATATGCTATGAGATATGAACGATGGAGAACAAAGAAACATTGTGCTTATTGTTTCTTTGAAGGCACTTCCCATAATAGATGTTGTTTAATAACTATGACAAGTTGTTTTCTCCATTATTCTAGTGGTTGATACCACTCAAGGAAAATTTCATAACAGAAAACTTTCATTATCTCGATCACTTAGACTTGTAAAGGAGGTAAGGTGACATCACAAGCTTAAAGGGCAGAAAAAGCCTAGAGATACCATCATGCATTCTTGAAAAGTGGACCATTAAGAAAGAACACATTAAGGTATGGTGCTTTAAGGTTAAACAAAACGGGTTGTCAGGAAAGTTGGTCTGGTTGAGAAAAAGGTGTAGATAATAAAATAGGCTCAATTGGGCAAGAGATGCAACTTCTACAACAATAGTGGGTGCACTAGCAATTGGAGGAAAGAACTTCATTATTCTTGTAGTAGTAGGTCAGCCAGCCATAGAAAAGAGGAGAGAGATATGGTTCCAGGTAGTGATCACACTAAAAGGAAGAGATAGGAAATTAGCTAGGATGTTACCTTTGGTAAGGTAAATGGTGAATTTACAGCGTGAAATCCTTTCGGTGAGAGTAACATTCTGATGCTAGAGAATATATTGGCCTTTGTCAAGAATCTTTAAGGTTGGTTGATGTTGATAGGCTTGCTTTAGATGTTATATGGCTCTAGTTTGCTTTTTTCCTATAGTGGTGGATTCTTCTTTAGCAGTTTTGACAGGGACGATGT
This sequence comes from Erythroxylum flavicans, assembly GCA_027576715.1. Classification (NCBI taxonomy): domain Eukaryota; kingdom Viridiplantae; phylum Streptophyta; class Magnoliopsida; order Malpighiales; family Erythroxylaceae; genus Erythroxylum; species Erythroxylum flavicans. The sequence continues at coordinate 15,706,945 of JANZXP010000196.1, read as the reverse complement.
ATAATCAGCCACGTGAGGAATGAAATCTCGAATATAATTAACAATTCCAAAGAATTGTTGTATCTATTTGGTTGTGAGATTGCCAACAAGAAAATGCATTTGTTCACTAGCGATATGTGGTCTAGGCTGATAGAGAATCCACTGTGAAAAAGCATACCTAAAAATTCTATTTGGGTCATTCTGATTTGGCCTTTCTTTGCTAAGAGCATAATCTCATGTTGCTTCGTGAGATCCAAGAAGAATTGGAGTAAAACCTGATGCTCTTCATGGGTTTTAAAGTATACAAAAATGCCATCAATGTAGATTAAAGCACTATGGAGAATGGGCTTAAAGATCTTCATCATAGCCTATTGAAATAATGAAGGGGCAACCTTGAGTCCAAACGGCATAACAGTCCATTTATATTGGGTGTTTGGAACGCAAAAGGTTGTTTTGTATCTATCTTGAGGGTTTGTTCTAAGTTGCCAAAATCCTGCTTTGAGATTAAACTTGGAGAAGATGGTAGCTTCCTTTAGAAATAGTACCTACATACTAAGCTTTGACAGTGGGAATTTATCATCCTGTAAGAAAGCATTTAGAGGTTTATAGTCAATGACTAGCCTCTTTTTTTCTTGCTTCTGTTTAGACTTTTTGTTGACATAACAAGCATGACAAGCCCAATCATATTTAGTGGGCTCAATAAGTCCCTGCTGAAGCAGGATAACACATTCTTCTTGTGCTAGGGGGATGCCTGGATGAGTAGTCTTGGTAGGATTGATATCTTCGTTCTTCTTGAAAGGATGATGAAAGAAGAAATCAACATTCTTTCATAGAGGATTAGAACGAGAGAACTATGTATAAGACTCAGGATAGTAGTCCCAAAATTGGTCTCTCAGGGCTTCATATGGTGGTGGTACTTAAGTAAGCTCAAATACATTCTTGAAGTCAGTGTAAGACTGAAGTTAGCACGACATTTGATTCCTATGGGCAGATATTATAGTCGAGATGCATGATAATAGACATCTATTCCAATAAGAATATTTAGGCTAGGTAGATTACTGCCAAGAACCTTGTTCCATACCACACAGTCAGGGAAGAATCAAATTCCTATTTTCCGTTTGGTAATAAGCCTGATCTTGAAACTATTTCGATCAGTAGCAGTGAAATAGTCATCATGGGAACTCTAGGCTTCAGGAGGTAAAGTGTTGGGCTTCATAATGGTTTTGCTAGATCCAGTATCCATGTAACCAATAACTTTAATGGACCGCTCATACTTATCTTGGAACAATAACTGGATTTGTACATACAGACGAGGAATAAGCTTAATTTGGGATAAGATTGAGACGTGATTATTGTTACTGTAACATGTAAAGCATGTCATCTTCAGAATTGGAGATATCAAAGGAGTTATCATCCTCACCAAAGGAATCAATGAGAACAACAAACTTTATATCTCCATCTTTACTAGATTGTTCTTCTATGAGATTTTCAATATTTTCATAACCATCATAGATCGGCATAATAGCTTTAATGGAATCCAGGAGTTTGATATCCTTTTTTGTCTTATGAGGATATTAATAAGCAAAATTTCCTAATTTGCCACAGAGAAAATAACGATCCACTGATTTTCTTTAAGGATTTCTCCTTTTGAAGAAGCAGACAAATTGTCGACATTTATTTCTTTTAAAGTGCTTGTAACCTTTCTTAAGAGACATGTGAGATCTGTGGAATTTCTTTAAAAATAACTTTTTGTGATGATTTGTTCTTCCTTATGGGACAATCACAACCTTTTTTGTCCTAGAGAGGAACTATATGATAGTTATTAAAACTCATATAAGGAAATATTATATATATAGATAGATAGAAGCTTGTATTAACTTATTTATAACGATAATATTTTGTAAATTTTGTCCACAAATAACTGTTAAAAAATTTTCAGTAGAGGGAAGGAATGTGTATGGATTAAATTCGTGATGTGGTATAGTATACATAATATGGGGAGTGGTTCAATATCTCTTCAGCACTAAGATTTCATCTCCTTTCACACTTTTGTGAAAGCAGTCTGACGCTGGTAGCCACCCTTTTCTTCTACTTATGGTAGGTGGGCATGATGGCTTACACTACATGAATCCCAATTAGTTATAGACAAAAGTTTGGTTATCTACATTAGAGGTTTCCTGTATGGTCTGATTTCGGGAATTAAAATATGTCGTGGTGCAAATTATACCAAATTAATTACAGATTATATGGCTTAATTATAGTAAATATAAACAGCATCTTTATGTACAATTTAGACTTGTGTCATTTTATGCATACTTATAATGAAAGACGTCATATATTATCATCTATATGGCCTGTAATGCTGATAATTTGACTGCCCTCCTGTTTTTTTTTTTCATTTTTGTTTATTTAATCATTGATTTTAGACAATGGCAAAGATTAAACTACATTTCTTTTTTCTCCCTACAATACATGCATGCCCACTAATCACTTTGTTCCTGTAAAACAGTATGAACAGAAGCTTACAAGTTAAGAAACTTGCTCACTTTGATTCCTTTCAATAAAACAAAAAAGAGATGAGTGGAGGGACGGGTAGGGTTGAGTGTATAGCTAGCTATATGAAATAAAAGAAGAAAACACGGAGACCACCACCCCTATCCTTCCTTTATTATCTTTCCATCTCTTCTCTCCCTTCTCTGCAACTCTCTCGTCTTTGATGTGATTCACAGAAAAAGAAAAGGAAATAAACCCATCAACCTTTATCAAAAGAGGAATTAAAGCTCAGGCACCATGGTCTTCTCATCGCTTCCTGTCTATCCCAACTGGCAAGGGGTAAATTATTTCTTTCTCCAATTTCTCTAAATACTAGCTAATACCTAATCAACAAAAAGCTAGCCAAGTGATCAAAAGATGAGTAATATTCCTCTATTTCTCTCTTTTAGGAAAATTTTTTTTTTTTTTTTGAGTAATCGCATCCTGAATATACTAGCTAGCTGCTTGCTTGAGACTTCATTCTGTTTACTTCACTTCTTTTATTTGCAGGATGTCAATCAAGACACTGGAGGTGGCGGTGAAAACTATCCACTTCAAATTCCGCCGCCTCTGCCTGGTGGCGGCAGCAGCAACGGATCTATCCGGCCTGGTTCTATGGCGGAACGGGCCAGATTAGCCAAGATTCCACAACTAGAGGCAGCCCTTAAATGTCCCAGATGTGAATCAACAAACACTAAGTTTTGTTACTTCAATAATTATAGCCTCTCACAGCCTAGACACTTTTGCAAGACCTGTAGAAGATACTGGACTAGAGGAGGTGCACTGCGGAACGTACCGGTTGGTGGAGGATGTAGAAGGAATAAAAGGAGCAAAGGAAGTAACAGTTCAAAGTCTCCAGTTAAAGCTGGGTCCAGCCCAAGCAGCGGACTTACTTCTAATGGTTGCTCCGCTGAAATTATAGGCCATATACCACCACAATTACCAATTTTGCCACCTTTACATCATCTTGGAGAGTATAATTCTGGCGGAATGGGACTGAGTTTTGCTGGAATTCAGCCTCTGTTGCCAGTAACATCGGCCAAGTTTCATATTGGAAGTACTAGTTCAAGTGTTGGCGTTGGTGTTGATCAGTGGAGATTACAAGTGCAACAACAAGTACAACAGTTTCCTTTCTTGGCTAATTTAGACCAATCATCTGGGTTGTATTCATCTGAGAGTGAAGGGGTCGCTGGTCAATTTAGGTCGAAGCCATTGGACAGTGCAGTTGCTCATCCATCTCCTGTTAAAACAGAAGAAAAAGAAGGAATAAATTTATCGAGGAATTTCGGGGGAAATGATCAGTATTGGAGTGGCAATGCATGGAGTGATCTTCCTGGTTTTACTTCTTCTTCCGCAAGTCATCTCTTGTGATTTAAATCCCCCTCAATTAGTACACGAATAAACCTATCCTATCGGACTTGGCTTCTTTTTTTTTTCTTCCCTTTTTTGTGGATTAATGTCCAATTCGAATTTCCAGTTTACTACAGGTCGATCCTTCGCAGTGGTAAAAAGCAATATTAAACTTGAACACCGAGTGGAAGAAGGAATATGGATCAAGGGATACTTCTAAACTAAACGCAGTTAGAAACGGTAGGCTTCTATCTCCAAATTAAATTATCGTTTATTTTACGTGCATTTTTTGAGATATAAGGATCAGTGTTCATGGTCCTGGGTTGGGTTTGGATATCTGACTGACATGAAGAGCTAAACTGCTATGTTTGATCAACGCCCTGTACATCTTAAATGGCTTTCATGTTAAAGATATGAAGAAATTGTCAAAATCTTGTTCTTTTTTTCTTTTACTATCGACTCACAGTCAAGTTAATGAGTTGATGAAGATATTTATTTGCTAACATCTGATCGTTGTATAAGGAATTAAGGATCTTGAACTCCGCTATAATTACCTAACAAGTGTCAAAGTTTGTGCGAGAAGCACTCATATCATGGATCTCTTAGGAGATTTAGTTTGATTTGATCAGAGTCATCTTTATCAAACTTTCCTCTTTGGTATATAAAAAGTAGCTCTATTGTATCCTTGCATGCTTTCTTTAAAGATTGAATTAAAGTTGTCTCTACCTGTTCTCTCTCTCTCTCTCTCTCCATTCCTCACCTTATGCAAAAAACCCTAATAATGAATAGAAGAAAGAACAGTGAAAGGGACGATGTACTACCTTGCCTTTGAGGCCAATAGAAGAGGTTCCGTTTTTTGCGAGTTCTTAATTCCATTTGATTTTTCATGGTCTTGAAAAATGGTATCGAGTGCATTGTTCCAATAAACATGAACTTAGTAATTAGTGCTACTCTCAGTTGCTTTAATCATCCATTTGGGCAATTTCGAGTTCCCACATGTCTCCTGGTCCCGTATTTTAAGCTGGGGTTAGTTATTTCTCACTCACATATCAATAAAAACCGTTGAGCACATCTAAGTTCGTGCCCTTCATTTAGACTTTGACGTGAGAGAGAAAAAGAAGGTAAAGGAGACGTCAAAATGTTGTTTTGGAATTATGTGCGTGGACATACTGGTTTGGTTTGGTTTGGTTTGAGAGATATAAAGGAATGATTGGATATACAAATTATGGAGCTTATAGCTAGAACAAAGGACAAGTACTCATTTGTTGTATATGCAAGTTATATCGAGCATAGGCAATAGCAAGAAGCAAAGGAAACGCCAAGATCCCACTCAAAACCAAGCAAAAAGACTCTTCGGATACTCGAATAGATTTGTTAGCAAATACCCAACCTAAGACAACGCTTGCATTGGTCGAGCTATACTATTCATACTCATATAGTCATCGGTTTTCGTTCCCTGCTTTTCTTGTCTAAAGCTATAGTAATCTCTGCTAAACCTATAAATTAACACGACAGATAATGATGTCATTATTTATAGATGTAAGATGGTTCATGCGAAAATGGAATCTGGGTTTTGGATCGGCTTTTGCAACAACCAAGACTGTTTTACCAACAAGGAATAAAGCTATCGCTAGACTGTCTAAAAAGTATTTGAGTGGAGCAGGAGAACAGGTTGAAACATCCTAACGAAACAGGGTGATCTAGCCCGTACGTCCCAGCTCTCTCTCTCTGAAAGAGCGACAGACTAAAACAAAAGATTAGTTTTGGTCGATTTGATCGCAAGATACTGTAGATAGTAGTGATCTGATCCCCAAAAAGTATTTAAAGCAATGGCTAATTAAAGAGAAGAAGAGTTTAAGTAGACAGAGCTCGAAAATCCAAGCATCGTGTGTTGTAAGTGTGTGTCTTGTTGGTGCCCACATGTAAGATGTAATAGTTTAGGCATGTGTATGTTCTCTCTGCTTCCATTGCAGCTTTCGCTTTTGAGAATTGAGAGGTCATTGCTGTTATCACCCAGTACTCTCTTTGTGGGTATTTGTATGCATGAGATTCCAATCATGTTTTTTCAGATCTCACGTTATTCCACATGTACTCCATCATGCAATTGCGTTAGATTCGTCTGGGATATAAGCGTCATTCGGTTTTATTGTATTATTAAATTTATTTTAAAAAATTAACTGGAAAAATATTTTCATAGATCTCATTATCAAACCCTTCATAGTTCATACCGTAGTATATGAATTAATATAGTTCAAGTGAGATTTCTATTTGGTTATGAAGTTATTACTATTAGGATGCTAATATTGATTTTTTGTACTTTGACATGTGACATTCTACAAGTAACTAAATCTTTCTTAGCACCACATGACCAAACTATTTAATATATTCTAAGTTTATATTTCCTCCTTCTCGCATATTGATAATATATTTATTATTAGAGTACTTGAGGTTGCTATAGGATCGAGGGTTGGTCCTATTCGTTGATTGAAGAATAGATTAAAGTTTATGACCTTAATTTGATTGCATCATATCCCACAAACTTATTAATGGAGTATTACGTAAAGAAGCACGTAGTTTTGTAATGATGACATGAAAAAAAAAAGTTGCAATGAGATATCCATTACCTTTAGGAGGCTAAAGAGACAAAGATCGATGATAGAACTCTACGTTTGACCAGAACAAGTTTTTTTCTTTGGTAATAATTGGAGCAGCTCGATACATAAGCCAGATCTTCATAACCGAGTTCTATTTGTCTTCTGACCTTCTTCTAACAATGTTCGACAATTTATGGTGACTAGTTATAAGTTTATGTCTTAATTCTTAAGTAATAAACAAGCCTTATACCGAAAGTTTTTTGCAAATAGACTTGATATACTTCTCTAGCTAGCTAGTTGATGTTGATGCGCACCTTACAAGTGTGATAGACTAGACATGAAAAATATAATTATCTTAGACTGTAATTATATGCTACAATTCGCCTACTAGCTTTGACCCAAATTTAAACCAATAGAACACCAAATATGTGGGCTTTCAATTAGCGCTTGTCATCTTTCTCTCAGGAAAAGAAAGTAAAAGTTTTCTTGTCGTGTCTGGTTAATTAACTAAGAAAACAGTGTGGGTCATGTTTAAATCTTTGTCCCTGAAAAGAGTAATTGAAGACTTATATATATCTTATAATAAGATGCACTAGACACCCGGATATAAATAATCTTTTTCAACTAATTCTAATTATTATTTTGCGGCTAAAACATCGGTTTCCCACTTAATTTTTTTTAAAAAAAAAGTTTCATATCTCACTTTAGTCTTAAATCAAATTAGGTCATTGATTTGTTTTCCACTGTTTAGTTTCTTATGATTGAAACGATACCTAAGAGCTTTTACGGCCTTTAGTGGTGGCAGAAGGAAAACGTTGGTAAGTATGTGTCTTATACTTAAGAATTTTGTAGTGGTGGCAGAAGGAAAACGTTGTTAAGTATGTGGCTTATACTTGAGAATTTTGAGACTAAGGAACATCCACGGAAGAAATGCCAACTTCGCTGTAACGTGGTAAGATATATGGACTTTTAGTATATTTTTACTAAATGACTTAACCCATTTAACTCAATAGAGTATG
>JANZXP010000196.1:15661905-15678794 GCA_027576715.1 Erythroxylum flavicans | reverse complement strand
ATTTATTATTCTTTTTATTGGATGTTTTGATGTAATTATTATTTATTATATAATGAAAATTGAAATTGTAATATTTTGAATACTTTATATTGTTCTTAATTTTATATTCGTATGATAATAATTGTCTTTGTTATAAATTGTGGTTATTATTTATATGTGAAATATATGAAAATTATTGTTATTTCATATTAATTGGAATTATTATTTATTATTTTTATTTTTAGATAAAGGGTTAAAATATACAGTACAACTGTACAATATGATAATGAATTATTTAACAATTTTAAAAAAAATTCAGGAACTATTTTATAAATTTAAAAAATTATCAAAAATAATATTCGGCATTGATTAATACCAATATAGTACTACTATATTAAAACTCAATTCAGTACCAAATTTAATACAATATTTATAACATTGCTAAGAATAGTACCAGTTGATTATTTGGATGTTACTGCAAAGGCGTACAAATCAATAAAAGCCCATAATTATTCGAGTTAAAAGTTTATACAGGGATGTTAATGGATCGAGCCGGTGCAGGTTGTGGGTTGGGATAGGTCAGGCCAACTCTAGCCTGTCTATATTTTTTAATTAAAAAATATAAAATAGAGTCGTTTTGTCCAAAACTCATAATCCAACTTGAGTAGACCATAATCAACCCGTGACCTACTCATAATCCGTAAAACTTGAACAAAAAACGAGCCGAACTAAAATTACCATACGTAAATTTACACGACTGAAACTAAGTTGGTACACTGACAAGAAAATGAATATCATATTTAGTTAATGATAGTGGAAAAACAACGATATTCACTGGCTGCATGTGCGTGATGACTTCATTGATTTGAGAGAATTGGGCTTGTAAGTTTGGACTAGAGCTAACAGCTATGCCTATCAGAAAGCTTTTCCAGCTACTTGTTTATTTATTGGAAAATAATTAAGAAAAAAGCTTGCAGTGGGCAGTGGGCAAGCACGTAACATCTTCGCATTTGCTGGATACCTATCCTAATTCTCTTTAGCATGTTGGAAAGAAAATAGAGAATGCAAGAGTAACTTTCTTTTAAGTCTTTGCAAGGTGTGTTTGGTTAAGAAGAATTGTAATAAGAACTTAGCGACAAATAAAAATAGATATAATTTTTATTTTATTTTTTATTTTTTATCCTTTTTTCATGGTAACTAACCAAATACTCCTATGTTGAAATTAAAATAGTAATTAAAAGAAAAAGAGAGAAAATAAAAGTGTTGGAATTAAAATAGTAATTAAAAGAAAAAGAGAAACAATCATAATTAGCCCCCACTCCTCCAGATAGGTAGCACGAGCCCACGACGCGTTCCTCCCTGTACGTAGTACCCACATAATATTTTATTAACATCAGGAATATTATTTATTTTTAAGTAATCTCTCCCGTTATTGATCCAAGGGCCCACATTTCATCTCCTGCTTCCTTCCTTATAATGACCGCCACACAAACTTGCCCTCCTCAGCACCCGCCCTCTCTCTCATTCCGGTAAGTTCCTTCGCGTTTTCTCTCATTGTTCATTTTTCCAATCATTTCGATCTGATTGTTGATTATGTTTTTAGCTTTTCTGTTTCGTTCTTCAATTCGGAATAGGTAAGAAGAATCTGCCAATTTCACTTGATTTCTTTTACGATTTTGTTGCCATGGCTAGAAAGAATCGGAAATGCGTTTGTTTTTTTTTCCTTCTCTATTTTCTTGAGAGTTCTCTGAAATTTATGTTTGTCATTGAGGAATCTTTTTCTTGTATACATTTCCGAAGGAATATGATATTCTGATTGGAACTTTTATTGCGAAAAATTTGCGTATCAAAATGTTCTGCAGCTTTTTCCTATCCTTGAATTATCTTGACTATGGGAGGTGTGAAACCTGACAGCTGTACAGTGATAGACAGTTTTATTTTGAAAACTCTCCGCTTCCTTGTCTCGGTCGCGGCACAAATACAATGTTAGGAAAATATTTTACTTTGTATTTTTGTGTCCCCGTCAGTTGGTTAGAGACAGAGTAAGGTGAGTTTAATCAAAGTTTAAAGTTTTTAAATTTCCGGTGAAATGAGTTTTATTTTTAAATTTAAATCTCATTTATTATGAAATTTTCAAATTTATCACTTATTATGAAATTTTCAATTTTAAGTTCAACCTATTTGTTACGTGTTTTATCAAACTTTTATTAATTATATAACATATAAATAAATTATTTATTAAATAAAATAAATGTATAAAAATTCATAACTTTAATAAAATATAAATAATAGAATACCTAAAGAAATATTAATTAATCTAAAGTAATTATTTGATGACATTTGTAAGTTAAAATAATTTTAAGTTATTTATAAATATTGAATTGAGTTGAATTGAATTTTATTTAGACTTTTTGTTATTCCAATTAAACTTTAAAGTTTCTGGCTTTGATTTTTAAACTCAGTTTCAACTCTGGACTGATTCTTAAAACGTAAATCTTTTAATACAGGTCTAACTATGATGTATCTTAGTGCTGCCTTGTTTTTGACTTTTCTTGTCCTGGTTGAGTGTCCATATAGGATGTTTTGTCCATAAAAGATGTTTTTGTGTACTTGATTTCTTGTTATGTTTTTATTTTGGATTAATTCATGTGGTAGAAAAACTACATATAGTGGGCGTGGTACTACTGGAAAGTGATGGTTTTTGACCGATGAGTGAACTTGAGTGGAGAAACTGTTTTGCTTAATTGAATACTTGCCAATTTTTGAGTAGTTACTATGTTCTTTCAAGCAGTAGAAGATGGCAGATGGTGAGGATATTCAGCCACTTGTTTGCGACAATGGAACGGGAATGGTCAAGGTATGTACTTACAGTATTCTGTGTTTGCATGAAGGGCAGATTTTAAAGATAAAGTTATCAATAGATTTTCGTTAATTGATGTGAGAAGGAATGAGAATGCAGAAAACAGTTTATCCTATCCATTTTGTAGATGATGGTTGCAATGTCATTAAATCTTAAAAGGGATTGATCAATTTCACGCTAATGTACTATGTCTGATAAGTTTCATATTGCTTTTTGCTATATCATGTTTCCAAACAGACTATTGGTTTTCCAGTGCTGTGACTAAGAATTGATTTTCTTTTGTGAACTTTTAGCATTTTTTTATGTAGTGGAGAATTAATATCTATTGTTGCTCCTAGGCTGGATTTGCAGGAGATGATGCTCCAAGGGCTGTCTTCCCTAGCATTGTTGGTCGTCCTCGTCACACAGGTGTGATGGTTGGTATGGGCCAGAAAGATGCTTATGTTGGTGACGAGGCTCAGTCCAAGAGAGGTATTCTGACTCTCAAGTACCCAATTGAGCACGGCATTGTGAGCAACTGGGATGATATGGAAAAAATCTGGCATCACACCTTCTACAATGAGCTTCGTGTTGTGCCGGAAGAGCATCCAGTACTTCTTACTGAGGCTCCTCTGAATCCCAAAGCTAATCGTGAAAAGATGACCCAAATTATGTTTGAGACATTCAACACCCCTGCTATGTATGTTGCCATTCAGGCTGTTCTGTCCTTATATGCCAGTGGACGTACGACTGGTAAGTCATCTCTCATTGAGGTTGATTCATTTAATTTGCAGTAGAAATTGGTTGACCGTCCGAATAATTATTGTTTCTATCAGTTGTGGCAGTTTAAATTTTGATTTTTGAGATCTTGTTATTCGAAAAATCTCTTGCCATGGAGCTGATGTAGTATGTATTATCTTTTGCTTTTAGAACTCATTTGCTCCATTTACATCAGCTTTGTTGAAAACAGTCGTCTCATTGGATAGCATAGCTTTTCATTAACCTTCATTTTAGTCTATGCAGAGTGAACATTCTGGATTCCTTTTATAGGTATTGTGCTGGACTCTGGTGATGGTGTCAGCCATACTGTACCCATATATGAAGGGTATGCCCTTCCACATGCCATTCTTCGTCTTGACCTGGCAGGCCGTGATCTCACTGATCACTTGATGAAGATCCTAACAGAGCGTGGATACTCATTCACCACCACAGCAGAGCGGGAAATTGTGAGGGACATGAAGGAAAAGCTGGCTTATATTGCTCTTGACTATGAACAGGAGCTGGAGACCTCCAAAACAAGCTCAGCAGTTGAGAAAAGCTATGAATTGCCTGATGGGCAGGTTATCACCATTGGTGCTGAACGTTTCCGTTGTCCGGAGGTCCTATTCCAACCATCAATGATCGGAATGGAAGCTGCCGGCATCCACGAGACAACATACAATTCTATCATGAAGTGCGATGTTGATATCAGGAAGGACTTGTACGGTAATATTGTTCTCAGCGGTGGTTCTACCATGTTCCCAGGTATTGCTGACAGAATGAGCAAGGAAATATCTGCTCTAGCCCCAAGCAGCATGAAAATCAAGGTCGTCGCCCCACCGGAAAGGAAGTACAGTGTTTGGATTGGTGGCTCCATCTTGGCATCACTTAGCACTTTCCAGCAGGTTTAAGAATCATACATATTCGTTTTCCCTAATAAGTTAAGACAATTTCTTACCTCTAAATTTCCATGTGATTGCAGATGTGGATCGCCAAGGCAGAGTATGATGAGTCTGGACCGTCAATCGTACACCGGAAATGCTTCTAATCAAAGCAAGAATAGAATTTTCCAAAAAGACAAGCTACTCTTTAATTTCTCAGGAAACGAGTGTTTTCATTCTAGTGTTCCTGTCATTTTATGTTTCTTCTGGTATTGGTATTGGAGTGAGGACTATGAGAAGAAGAGGATTTTGTTGCCAAAACGGCCCAATTCTTTCATTTTTTGATACTTTCAGATGTCAAATCATTTTTCTTATATTACACCATAACGTATCGAAGTGACTCGATATCCAATCATAGTTTTTTACACGCTTTAATGGTCATAGCGCAGTTGAAAGAAGGGGTGTGGTAGTTTCTCTATCAAAACCGCTGAATGGGCCATGTTCCATTAAATCGTCTTTCCCGACGATTGCAAATTTCTCATCGGAGGCCTCTACTAAGTCATTTATCAAGTCTGGACTGTTTCTATTATTATAGCTAGGAAATGTCCGGATGAAGCTCGGATCATTTGAAGATGGTCGCTGGGTGAAGCTGCCAAATCCTTGAACACCTCTTGTCAACTTGAGAGCTTTTATTCTTTCTTCTACGAGAAATTGCCCATCTTCAAGCAGTCGCAATATTTTCTCACTTTGGTTTCTAAAGCTCGAGCCCCAGTTGAACCTGCAAGAAGAAAGAAACATATATGATCCATGGAAATTAGTAGAAGCTATGAAGGCAATAGGACCAAACCAACCCTTTCTCGTCGACAAACTGAAAGTTTCCTAGGCTCTTGATGGCATCTTTATCACTCTGAAACTCCTCAGCAACTCTTAGGGGTTCGTGGCATAGAAGCTGCTCTAGCAGAAGCAGTCTTGTAAGGAGTTCGCAAACTTGGAGGATCAAATTTGATCAACCTGCCCAAGAAATAAACAAATTAAACTGTAGAAGTGGTGATTTAACTAAATCAAACTCTACAATAAGACGTAAGAACCTCTGGTGAAGAACGTGCACAACTCTCCAATAATCATCCACTTCAAAACCAGCCCGGGATATTATACGCATAGTACGTGTGTCTGGTGGCCAAATATCTCCATTCGTAGCCTCTTCAGCCAATCTTCAAGACAACAAAGAAATTAAGCTTCAACATGTACAAACCAGATAATCGCGCTAGCAATATTACAGCTCTACAGGCATCGCTAAAGGCCAACCGAGCACTCTTGATCTTCTCTTTTAAGAAGAAAGAAGCTTGCCTTTTTAAGTCATGGAAGAATGGACTTCCCATGTTGCTGCTCGAGCTCAACAGCATCGACATATCCTTCGATACGCAATGTGCGTGCTCACGGCTATAAGCGCAAGGGGTTGCAACTACTCCACTACAGCAAGCAATTTTAACTAATTTATAAACGTCTTTCTCCGCATAACTGATGGGAAGGAGAGGACAAGTGCAACTGGGAGAAAAAGAAAAAGGTTGGTTATCAAGCAAACCCGCATAGAAGATGCTTATTTTATTAAAGAAAATGTGGTTTATTGAAATTTTAATAAATTGTCCGCAAAGGGACTCTACTGCGATTTTTCCATCGAGTGCACTCAGGTGCAATTCTACCTTAAGAAAAAAGTAGTTTTAGGCCTCCATCCACAATCATCCAGCCTCTGCTCGTACTTCAACCTCCACCTAACAAAATTCATCAGCTTTTTTCCAATGAATTATTGGGTTCATGGACATTCGCAGCGGCCTTTCGGACTAATGCAGGAAAACCTGATGCACTGGCTATTATGACCAGCAATCAATTTGGGTTCTCATTAGGTTATTAGTTATGTCTACGAACAGAAATTTCGAGGGAAAAAAAACAAGAAAAGAATGGAAGAAGGTCATTGTACTAATATCTGAACAGTTGGATTTGTTGGAATGTAATAGAATCACTGAATCACAATTATAACTCAAACAATAATATATTGATACTCTTCAAAAGCAACTGCTATATGAGCTTTTCTGCTCTATCTCTATCTCTATGTTTTTCTTCTTTTTTTTCTCTCGTACATACATTACAAACACAGGAGTACTTTTATAGGCTTTCGGAGTCACATTGTTTACCGACTTTGACAGCTATAATTCCACTAACAAGACAACTCTATTAAGAAACTTTAACAGTTAGCACACAGCTAAGAAAATGATACAAGTAAATACAATTCATTTGTTACACGGGTTTGACTTCTAACACCCTCAAACCAGACTTTGCATGCCAAGTTTTTTTTTTTTTTAGTTTTTAAAATACATCAATCTTCAAAGACTTTGTAAAAATATCTGTAAATTGATCTTCAGTTCTGCAATGAACGAACTCTTCAGTTTTGTCTTTCACTTGCTCTTAAATAAAATGATATTTCGTGTTTATATGTTTGCTTCGGTCATGTGACACTGAATTTCTCGCAAATGATATAACAAATTTATTGTCAATGTATATTATAATCATATCTTCTAGTGTGTGATATAACTCACTTAAAATATCCTTCATCCATATTGCTTCACAGTACATGATGTTGCAATGATTTACTTGGCTTCACATGTCGATAGAGTAACTATTTGTTGCTTTTTTTATGACCACGACAATATTGTTGATCCAATATGAAATGCACATTCAGAGGTGCTCTTCTGATTATCTAAGTCTCCAGCATAATCACTATCTAAATAAGCAATCAATTTTAAATCTTGAGAATGTATATAAAATAGACCATGATTTCTTGTACCTTTAACGTATCTTAAAATTCTTTTTGCAGCAATGAAGTGATCTTGCTTTGGCTTCTTTATATATCTACTGACCAATACAACTGTGTATATAATATCTGGGCATGTGAAAGTCAAGTATCTCAAATTTTCGACTAGGCCCTTGAACAGTGTCAGGTTTAACGACTCTCTATTTGAATATATTATCAATTTTACACTTGTTTCTCCTGGCGTAGCCATTAGCTCACATTCCTTCGTTCTAAATTTGTTTAAGATATGTTTCGTATACTTCTTCTGTGACATAAGTATTTCATCTCCTATTTGTTTTATCTCAATTCCAAGAAAGTTTGACACTTCACCAATATCTGTCATTTTGAATTCTTCAGTCATAGCATTTTTAAAATCACTGAACTTACTAGGATCATTTCCTGTGAAGATCATATCATCTACATATAAACACACAATCATGATATCACCATCTTGATTTTTCTTTATGTATAAGGCATACTCATGTGAGCATTTAGCAAAACCATTCTTTTGAAAATGTTCATCTATTCTAATGTTCCAAGCTCGTAAAGCTTGCTTTAATCCATACAATGCTTTTTTCAGAAGATAGACTTTATCTTCCTGTCTTTAAATATATCCTTGTGACTGCTCAATGTAGACTTCTTTTTCTAAGTATCCATTTAAAAATTTTGATTTCACGTCTATCTGATAATCTTCCATTTATTTTATGCTGCCAGTGCTGTAAGAAATCTAATAGTATCAATTCTTGCAATTGAAGCAAGCACTTTTTCATAGTCAAATCCTTTTCTCTACTTATAGCCCTTAGCATTAATCTTTCCTTGTATTTTTTAACCTTTCCTTCTGGATTAGTTTTTGTCTTGTACACCCACTTAACTCCTATTACCTTATGTACTTTTGAAAGATCAGTTAGTTCACATGTTTCATTTCTTTTAATCACAACAATTTCTTCAATCATGGCCTTTTTCCACTTCTCATCTTTAATAGCCTCTTCGTATATTGATGGATCACACTTTGCAATTAAACAAAATAACGAGTAATCAAATGTTGTCTACACCTATTGCATGACTTCATTAGATACCATTTAGACTCTGCATTTTTATAGGTGCTTCCCCTTAATCATCACTAATACCACTGCTGCTATGCGATGAAGTTGATAGTGTTGATTTACTAGTTGTTAAATTAGGGATCTGTGGAGGATTCTATTCATCTCCTTGTTAATCTTGTGTGTTAAAGTCATCATCATTATCATCATCGAAAAATAGTCCTTGAACTTTCTTATCTTCTTTGTTTTGTTTCCAATAATTTACTTCATCGAATTCAACATCTCAAAAGGTGATTATCTTCTTGTTCAAAGTGTTGTCTAATCTATACTCCTTACTCCTCTTTTTAGAGCCAATAAATGTGCACTTTTCACCTTTGCCATCTAACTTCTTTCTTTTTTAATCAGGAATTTGGGCATATGTAATGTACCCAAAAATCCTGAGATGTCCAATTGTTGGCCTCCATGCCTCATTTGGTGTTTTAAATTTTATACCTTTTGTTGGACATCGATTTAGTAAATAAACAACACATAGAACAACGTCAACTTAGAAAGTCCTTGGTAAGTGCATTCCTTTCACTATACTTCTCGTCATATCAAGAATCGTGCGATTCTTTCTTTCTACAATGTGATTTTCATGTAGTGTATATGAAGTTGTTAAGTGATGAATGATTCCTTGCTCTTTACAAAATGTTTCAAACAACTTTGACATGTACTCACCTTCTCTATCAGATATAAGTATCTTTAAATATTGCTCATTTTGTTTTTCTGTCATTGCTTTGAACTCCTTAAATTTATTAACGTATTCTGATTTTTCTTTAAGAATATAGACCCAACTTTTTCGCCCGAAATCTTCAATAAAGGTAATATAATACCTATTTCCACCAAATGATGGTATATCAAATGGTCCAATTATATTTGAGTGAATAATCTCCAACAGTCTTTGGCTCTCCATGATTTTCCAACTTCAAAACTTTATCTATGTTGTTTCCCTTTAATGCATGCTTCACATAATTGATCTAGATGATTAATTTCTGGAAGTCCATTAACAATTTTTTCTTTTGATAATAATTTTAAGCCAGTAAATCCAAGATGACCAAATCTTAAATGTCATAGCCACAATTCATCTTTAATGACAGACTTCATGCACTTCAGTACTTCTGACTGAATATTAAGTGTGAAAAAATGATTCTTTGTCATATCAACTTTAGCAATTAATCCTCCACCTTTGTTGATGACAAAAGAGCAATCCTTCAAATGTATGTCGTACCCTTTTTTAAGAGCTGACCAAGGCTAATAATATTGCTTCTTAACATAGGTACATAATCAATATCATATATATACATCTTCTCTCCATGTTTTAAGGTAATCATAAATTTAACTTTACTTTTAACTGGAATTTTTTATGATTCATTGAAAGTAACTTCTCCTTGAATAGTATCATCCAAATTTGTAAACAATTCTTTTCGCCCACACATGTGGTTGCTAGCAAAGGTGTCAATATACCAAACATTTTTCCTGCACTCTTTATTTCCTTTATATGTTAAGAACATAGTCGATTTTGCTTCTTTAGCTTCTATTACTGCAAAATGATTGGTTTCCTTCCTCTTAGAGGCTGATCTACACTTGTAACTAAAATGGTCATATTTGTTATAGTTATAACATTGCACTTGTGATTTATCACCTTGCTATTGAAAATCGTTTCTTCCTCAATTTTAGAATCCTTGCCTACGACCATATATTTGATAGCCTTAATTTGTTTGGCCTTTTTCAAAAGATTTCCTACCACGTCCACTTTTGTAGGCACCTTTGTAGCTACCTCGATTTTATCTACCTTGTTCATAATTGCCGCTAGTTTGATTTCTATCAATAGATAACTTGCTTTGCAAAACTTGTTCTAAATTACGAGTATTTTCATTTTGGATCATTCTTTGCTCATAAGATAAAAGAGAGCCCATAAGCTCACTAATAGAGATTTGTAACAAATTGTTTGATTCTTCAATGGCAGGGACGATATAATCAAATTTCCTTGTCAGTGAACGTGAGAGTTTTGCCATCACCCTGACATCATCAAGAGCTTCTTCATTTCTTTTCACCTTGTTCACCACCTTTTTCAGACGAGTAATATAATCACTAATCTTTTCAAAACTCTGCATTGCCTTAAATTCAGCTCTAAGAGATTGGAGTCGTACCTTTTTGGCTTTTATGACTTCTTAAAGAGATTTCTGTAGAGTTTCCCATGCATCCTTTGATGTTTTTGCCTCGATATTTTTTCAAATGAAAATTCATTAAATTCTTAAAAGATGAAAAGCAAGGCTTTCTTGTCCTTCTTGCATGATTCCTTAAGTGATATCTTCTATGCGTTTGATAAAGATGCTTCAATGGTCACATCTTCAGACTTAATATAGCCCTCTTTAACAATCTCCCACAAATCTTGTTATCTGAGCAATACCTTCATTTAGATGCTCCAGTTTTCATAATTTGTCTTTGTTAATTTTCGAATTTAAGGCTAAATCATATTGGCCATATTTTACATTCTTAAAACATAGTCACGAACCTGGCTTTGATAGAACTTGTTGGAAATGTAATAGTCTCACAATTATAACTCAAACAATAATATATTGATAATAAATTGATGTTACACTCTTCAATAGCTATTGTTATATGAGCTTCTACTCTATCTCTATATTTTTCTTCTTCTTTGTTTCTCTCATACATATCTTACAAACATAGGGGTCCTTTTATAGGCTTTGGGAGTAGGTTTGTTTATCAACTTTAATAGATATAATTCCACTAACATGACAACTCTATTAAGAAACTTTGATATCTATCACACAGCTAAGAAAATGATATGCCTAAGTAAATACAATTCATTTGTTTTTTACTAGAAGAACCCAAAAGAGTTCCACACGATTTTGACTTCTAACAAGATTATTTTACCGTTTTACAACAAGATAACTAATGGTATGCAAAGGACAAAATGAATGTCTATGAGAATGGTGAATGATTAAAAATCCTCTTCTTTAATTATGATACATGAAACGTAGAATGTATACCACTTCCTTCTTGTAATTAAACCCCATACACTACTAACCCGAGTTTCACCATAATGCAAAATGAACCAAAATATTAACACAAAAGTTTCTGTAAAGTCCTCAATCACTTGTGTTAAACACTCATTTTATTCCATGTTTATCCACTAATTACTTCATGCCCTATCATGCAACAAACTGGTGATGGAACTTCAATACCTAAATTATATTTTTACGATAACATAAAACTTGATCAACCATTAACACATGAGAATCTCCAGCCATGTACCAAACATATAAAAGAGTTAGACATCCATAAAGTGCTTCAAATGGAGTCATAAAGATGAGCCCTTGTTCTATTGAGATAGATATTCCCATGACATGAAAAGAAGATATGTTTAAATTGTCTTCTTAAGAACCTCCATTTGTCCATCTGATTGAGGATGATATAACTTGACGCTCTGCAAACTAAATAACTCTTTCCAAAAAAACACTAATAAAGACAACATCTCTATCACTGAAAACAGTGTTAGGCATGCCATGCAACTTATACACTACGAATAAAGATGATCACATCTTGTTTATATAAGCTATGGGATGTTTGTTTTACATTAGCATCATTCATATACCTTCTCTACTAGCATCCACTTCCAACATAAACGTCTTAGAAAAGTTTGGTAAAGTCAAGACTGACACTAACGATAATGCTTCCTTAAGAGTATTAACAATTGCTGCTACTTCAAGACTCGACCCAAATGCATTCTTCTAAGGCAATGTTGTTGAAGGTTTTTCTCATTTGACCATGTCCATGAATGACTCACCTATAATACCTACAAAGACCTTAGAATATCCTTAAGTTACTTAAGTATAGGCCACTCTTGTATAACTTATTTTCTTTAGGTCGGTAACTATCCCGTGACACTTATTAAATATCCCAAGTACTCCATATGTAATACTCCAAAAAGAGCATTTTTGATAACTTTTAAGTTTTTAAGAACATTTATTGTAGGTGTTGTAGATTTTTCTTAAAGGTTACAATACATACACATATATTGTCAAAGAAAACAAGCATAATTTTTCTTAAATGGTGTCTAGTTATGACATTTATCAATTTTTAAAATGTTGTTAAGAGTTTTTGTAAGGCTAAAGGATATCATAAGAAATTTTTAATGACCATCAAGTGTCTTAAAGATCATTTTGTGAACATCCTGTTCAAGTATTATAAACTAGTAGTAATTAATTCTCATGATTAATTTTTAAAAACACATAATTTCTCTCAATTCATCAAAGAATTCTTCTACTAAAAAACGAAACTTATTTTAATACTTCATTTATTAGGGGAGCGAAAATTCACACAATAATGTTATAATCCATCCTTCTTTTTAATCAATATTAGTGAGGCAGGAAAAGGATAAACACTCTACCTTATAAATTTTGATCTTAGCATATCTTTAATCAACTCCTTACTAACTTCCTTTTGTACTCCATTATATATGTAAGGTCTTAAATTAATGGCCTTAGTTTATAGTTTTAAAAGAATTCTATGATTATGAAATCTACTGGGACAAAATCTTTTTGGTTGGACAAACATATCTTCATATTCTTCCAAGATTTGCCTTAATTGCTGCTTAAAATTCTTCTACAAGTCATATTCATTAAGCTCCACATATAACAACTATAAGTTCCTAGTACTCATTTGCATTTGAGTTCACAGTAATAAATCATTTCCTTGCTTATTTAAGTTCTAACTTCTACATTTGGCTCCATAAAGCTTTTTTTATTCTTTTCCATTCTTTCGACCTTGTTTCCTCCATCATAGCACTAATTCTGCTCTGATCAAGATGACTTGCTTTGATACCAATTTAATACTAGTTAAATGGCTAACAATCAATTTAGGTTTTTATTTGTGAATTGATGATCAAGTTTTCTAGTTATGTATTACGAATACAAATCAAAAAGAGAACAACAGAGACAATTTTAGACAAGAATGAGAAATTTTGTTATTTTTGTTATCCCCCTCCTTGCCAATTTAGTCGTTAGTGTTGGTCCATTGACAATATAATAGGTATACATATACATTAAACTACTCTACGGTGATGTTTAACTTCTTGTCACCCTTAACTTCTACCATAGATGTTATTGTTTCCATCTCTTCCTATTCATCATCTTCTCTAACTCCTTCACTTGTAACACTTGAACAATCAAGTCAAACTTTTAGATATGTACCACAAACCATTCTCTGTTCTCAATATCATCTCTTTGCCCTCGTCACTCCTAAGGTCTATATATCAAATTTGATTATCTGATCAAGCTCAAATCATGATATAAATAAAGACACACTTTGAAGTCCTACCCTCCATCTTTGAATGAAAAAAAACTAGGAAAATGATGTAAGAAACAACCATAATTTCATCCCTTTGCAAGGTTTAATGCAACACCTAACCACAAAATCTAAAACTATTCTTATGTTTCAACAGCAACAACATCCTAGTAGAAAATTTGTTGAGTGTGAGGTATGAAGAGGTCTAGAAGTACGCAATCTTATCTCTAACTAATAGATAAGTTGTTTCTAATAGACCCACAGGAAAAGGAGAAAGAAAGGAAAAAAGAAATGGATAGAGAAAAGTTTAAGAATTGTTTGAAGAAAAAAGAAAAATGCATAAATAATAAAAGTGAAAGTAATATAAAATTAGAGAAATTCTAATTAAAATAAAAAGATAAGGAAATATCATATATAATATAATATAATATAGATAAAAATAAAGAATATAAATATAGGATATAAATGAGTAAATAAATAAACAAACAAGAAATATTACAAATAAATAAATAAAGCAAGCAAGCAATTAAAAGAGAAAAAGATACTTAACTAAAATGGCTAAAGGGAGAAATATTACAAATAAAAATATTTAAGCTAAATACAAGATCTAAGAATTGAAGGAAAAAATTCAAAAGACCTATAAAAAAGGGAAGGACCTCATTATGTTAGATCTCTTGCCTCTATCTTAATTCACTAAGTTTCCTATTGAAGGTCAAGTCCTCTTTCAACTATAGCAAAGCCATATCATTCCTTATCCCTCCCCCCAATTCTTCTTAAGTCTTCCTCTTTTTGTCCTACAGTCACTAAGTACAATCTTTTTGCATTTTTTCACTAGAACATCAGGATGTTTTCTCTTAACATGATTGTAGCACCTAAGCCTTATATTCCTTAATTTATCATCAATGTTAGCCACCCTCAATTTGTCTCTTATTATTATATTCCCAACCTTACCTCTTCTTGTAAGATTACATATTCAACAGAGCATCCTTATTTCCGTTACCATTAACTTATGACCATAAACCTGTTTGATAGGCCAACACTTTATCTATAGAGCATGGCTGACCTAATTGTTAAATAGTAAAATTTATCTTGATTGGTATCTTCTTATCAGATAAAACTCCTGATGCACCCCTCTATTTAAACCACCACAATTTGATAAGATGTTTTATGTCTGTTGACCCTGGGTCTTGATTCGGATTTTATAGAGTCTACACGCCACAATTGGGATTTAATGAAATAATAATTAAATAAAGTTGGGAAATTTTCAATAAAATAAAATTATAACATATAACTAAATTAAATTTTCGATAAAGGGAATTCATGATGGGACTTTCTGAAATAAACAATTAATAATAAAATGTCATAAAAAATTTTAGACATGAAAATAAATTAAAATGGGGGTCTGACAACACATATAATCACTTAGAATTTAACCAATAAAATGTTTTTGTCCAACTCCTGTAATTGTCACCTCCATGACACTTCAAAGAAGTGTCACAGCCATGACATAAAAACGTCACAGCCGTGACATTTAGAAGAAATGTCACAGCTGTGACATGAAATTGTCACAGCCATGACAATGAGCCAATTCTCATAGGCGTGAGGAAAATTATCACGGGCTTAAGAGGTAAATAAAAGAGTTACAGGGGTGAGGGATTTATGCACGAGCGTGAGAGGAGAATAAAAATCAAATTCACAGGCGTGAGGGAAGGAAATGAAGAATAGAGTCGCAGTCAACTTTCCAATTGCTCTCCCTCTCTTCAAACCGTCAGAACTTTCAACCTAGAAATCCAAAAATTACAAACTTTATGTCATTAAAAGGATAAGAGAAAGATCTACAACTTTCATGAAGACACTTTTGTCTAATTTTGCCTAGATCGGTGCAGTTTGTGCCTTGAAGTTTCAGATTGCATATTAACCCTTATTCCATTATTTTCTCTCATCTGTTATCAACATCTATATATATGTAAAACCAGTAACTACAACCACCGAATCCAACTTTCAATTCCATACATACAACTTCCAATCTAAACGATTTTTACTTAAGAAAATCCATCCCAAAAGCCATCACGCAACAAAAATTTCACTTCCAGCCACATAACATTTTGACAGAACATTTTACACATATACATATGAGAATCTCTGCAACTTTTTCTGTCAACTCTCAACAAACAGCGTCTTAACACAACTTTAAATTACAAATCCCAAAAATCACATCAGTAGCAAAATGCAAAACATATTCATGGATGCCCATGCTTGATATAATTCTAAGTGTCAAAAGTTTCTGAACTACCTAGTTAAGTTACAAATGATAAAAATCCTTGGAGTCTACCGAAGTTTTGCAAAGTTTATTGTTGATCTGCTTTTTCTTCACTTGAGGAGTAAAAAATAGTGGGTTGAGCTGGGAAGCTCATTGGCTAATATGCTTATAGTCATTGATGACTAGCCACATACATACATAACCAAACATATTTTTTTACACCAGTCAGTTCACAAAACACTTAAGTTAAATTATGGTCACAGAATTCATATCATATTCTACAATCCTCAAAGAATGCATTCAATTATAAATCATGCTCAACACGTCACGATAGGGTACACAAAAATATGGCTCGAGAGAATCCCATAGAACAAAATGGCAAAACCGAATTTAACACCATGAAAGAAATGAGTCCATTTTTTAGAACTCATATCCCACAAGTGGGCAGCCGAGAGAAGACTTTAGGTCAATGTGCACGTGACGAACGAAATGGTATCTCTCTTATCTACATGAGCAAATTTCATATGCATACATATCAAAATCATATTTTTCATGCTTCTTAAGTTTCTGTTTTTCCTTAACATGAAGCAACACAATTCTTACAAACAAATATGATATAAATTCAGAGAATGTTTTTCCCACATTCACAATAAGTCAAGACAAACATTTATGCATTCATACACATAAATGTTTTTACTCATCATTACAAAACTATAAACATATTACCCACCTATTTACTTGATACTTCCAAGATCAAGCTTGCTCTTCTCCTTGCTCTTGACTTCGACTAGCTTGACTCCCTTTAAACACATATAATTTCATTTAAACAACACACACGAATAAAGCTTTCCTTAAACCTAAATATCCATGAATGAGCTTAAGCTTGATCTATTCTTGATTTCTCTAACTCAAAGAACTAAGATCTAACTAAAGTCAT
>JANZXP010000196.1:15642436-15661805 GCA_027576715.1 Erythroxylum flavicans | reverse complement strand
GAAATTGGTTGTAGTTACATTCTTATCCATTTTGTTTTTGGGTTGAAATGATGAATGTGATTGAAAGATTTTAAGTTGCATTCTAGTAAGATAGGTAGCTTGGATTTGAATTCTGCTGTAAGGGGTTTTTACCGCGGCGAAGCCGAGAGTTCACCGTGACGTAATTCAAGTGGTGACTTCGCCGCGACGAAGATTATACTTTTCGCCGCGGCGAAATCGATCCTCATAAGTTCACCGTGGCGAAGATTCATTATGCCGCGGTGAAGCCCACCTTTGCTTCCGAATGATTTTTCTTTCAAATTTTCAAAGTCTAACCCCCCCTCCACGCTCAAGCTTCACGATCCCAATTCAGATGTTGGGCTCTGAAAATAGGATCCAACAGTCTTACTAGAGATATGAGCTACAACGTTCCTATATTTGAGACCATGTTCAACCAAAGATGAATTTTCTTTAAGTTTTCACATGTAAAACTATTGAATCCTTAGCAAAAATCAATTATGATGTAACATATCTCCAAAATATTACCTTAAACATCAAATAAAACCAATCGCAACATCAAATCAAGGTAATTTTAGATGGAAACACAACAAATTACTAAATAAGCATATGTATGTTACATATACATCGATTGATATCTTTTCTCAACTAATTTGTAATTAAAAACTTAAGCAGATAATATAACAAACAATATGTGATATTGTTAAACTAAGGATAACGATTTTATAATTCCGAAATATTCTATGACTCTGAGAGCCAATAGTCATACGATATTGGTGTCTAGCCAACTTACATAATGAATACAATTAATTTGATGAAAACATTGCTGTAAATGATGAAATTATTGTCATCATAATTAGAATATAACAATCACATAAACATAAAAAGTAAGAGGAGTAGAAAATAGACATTGGAAACTAATTCTTATAATTGCCTAACAAATCCTGCCTACATTTACTCCGTAAGTCTCAATTATAATTTCACTATGATCTTATTTTTATTAAATTAAGAGAAACCTTTCTATAAACTTTTTCTTTACTCCAGATAAAAAGTAGTCGTTTCACAAATCTTCTTTCATAAGAACAAACCTCCGATCAAGATTATTTTGCTCACTTTAATGCTTTAGAACTCAAATCTCAATTCACAATGAATATTCAAGTGCTCTGAATGCTTAGAAAAACTCTCAAATATGCTTTTATATCAATAAAATGTCATAAGATATTCCATAACCAACAAAACCAAGTATTTATAGCGAACTAGCATTTAAATATTCGTTAGACACACAAACTAGACATTACAATAACTAGCCTCTACGCACAATAGGCTAGCCAATGCATACCAATCGGCTTACATATGTCCATTTGGTTGGAGTATTAATTCCTCCAATCCCTAACTGAATACCCGATATTAAAACTTACCATTCATTCTAGATTCTACAACTTTTAAAACTACGTTTGGCTAGCCATTGAAAACTTCTGGGCTAACCAAAAGCACACCTGTTGGTAAAATGGTTAGACAAACCTTAATCGATGTTCAACGCCATAAAAACAACTTCACTTTGTGCGTAAGATTTAGCTAATCATTACAAATTTTAGGCTAACCCGCTCACAGAGAAAATAACTTTTTTTAAAAATGCAATGTTCTTAATTTTCATTTGTGCAATTTTTTCAGAAGACCAAGACACAATTTTTTCAGAAGACCAAGACACTCTACTTTCATTTGAAAAAACTTAGATAAAAAGTTATTCAAATTTTGTTTTAAGGATCAACAAATTTTTTTTTGAAAATCAAAATCTTAAATCTTCTTAATAAACGAAAGTTATGCATGATATGCTTTTTAGACTCCGACTAACCTCTTTTTCCTCCTCGTTTCGTCTTTTTGTATGACTAGGATTAGATTATTCAAGAATGACCTTCATGTACTATTTTGTTGAAGTTATTTGCTGACCATGCCGTTCTAAATGAAAACTCTCAATGATTAATCACGCTCTAAATTCACCATTCACCTTACCATGTGGAACATCCTAACTAATTTCCTATCTCTCCCTTTCAGTTATAGGTAACATCCTAACTAATTTCCTGTCCCTTCCTTTCAGTTTGCGCTTGGACTAATTTGTAAATGACGAGACCAAATCCTGAAGACTCCCTCTTCAACTGAATTTATTTGAAGCTCATGAATTGATTTAATTATTCCATCTTGTATTTAATGAATAATTGATATTTTATTGTGTTTGATAGTTTCAATAAAGTCTCTCTTAGTTCAAGTTACCGCATTACTCAACTTTAATATTGCTATTTCTTAAGACATTAAACATAAACTACTAATAACTATATCAACAACAGTGCTTCGGTCACAACATGATAAGCTGCGCTGCAAATCGTCTACTTGGCATATTCAATTTCCAATTACAAGGAGAGGACTCAAAACTGCAGAAACCATAGCCGTTGGAGTAGGGCAAATCAATTGAGCTAAGCTCAATGACTGCTTGGCATCTGTATAAAACCAAATAAGCCAACCACTAAGGAATTTATTAACGATTGGAAAGGAACACAGTAGCCATCCTTTGAGAAAAATATTATACAAATAACAAACAGCGAAGATTAAAGAGAAGTTACACACAAACCTATGAATGGTCGCCATGGTTCTTTTCCTTTTTTGGTACTGAAAGATTGTTTTCAAGCATAAATGATAGGTCATGCATCTGGGACATCAACATATTTACATCATCATCCTTTGAAATTGTTTGTCTACTAGAAAAATCGTTATCCTTTTCAAAGTCAGCGGTACCTCTATCTCCTGCTTTAACGCCAGCCATACTAAAACACGCAAAAGAACATATAATTATGTACGCATGTATTTTGCAGCCTTTACAGAATGCAGATTATGGCAAACTCTTGAAGATCTTAATACTAAAGGTTCTTAACAAATGGAATCAAGATCATGTGAAGTAGATGCAATTACATCAATTAAAAGAAATCATATTCCATAGATATCTAATTAGCAAATCCATGAACTTTTTGTAAATCTATGATTGTAAGTGTAACCTTTAAATTTGGAAGTTCGAAAATGGATGATATCTTGCATCCAACACCAAGTGAACACTCAGTTTCAACTCTCAGAAGGTTGGAGGCAGCTATTGGAATAGAAGCTAATTTAGAATTACATAAAAGGTAGATGAAGTCAAGATCCATGAAGAGTACGCAAAGAAAATTTTGTTTCTTCACTCAAACAGTCTTTCCCGTCTCATGTTCACAAGCAGTAATGTGATACAACAAAAATGCAACATTTAGCTTCTTTAATCTAAAAGCTAAGGAGCAATGGAAATATTCCTTTGTCAACGCAATGCAGTTAAGAAAGTATCTTAAAGTGACAATGCCAAGACAGGTATGTCAGCTTTTTAGAGTAGTGGATGAAAGCATAGCTCTGTACATACCTGTCCAAAACAGAAGTTTGGAGCTGCATATTGTTCAACCTGGCTGCATCATTTTGATTGTTGAACATCGCTGAGAAGAAATCTGGCTCTGACAAGTCACAAGAAAATTTTTAGTTCTGCCAAACACATTTGGTACGTGATGTGTACTCAACAGAGGGTATCATGCCAATCCTACCTTCTTTAACAGTATTATTTGACGGCCTTTGTACACCGGCTGAACTTTTAAATTCTTTCCAAGCATCAAAAGGGTCACCCTTTTCATTGATGGTTTTATTATCAGATGCTGATGCAGGTTCAGCTGAAGGTACTTTTTGAACATCAGCTTTCTTTGAAGAATTAGAGGGAATATGTGCACCAGTTGAGTACGTGAAATCATTCCAAGCATCAAGAAGACCATCATCATCATCAGTGATTGTAATACCAGCCACCTTGCTGATGCTAGTGGTCTGCCATTGATTATCATGAATCCACTCAACATTCATAGAATCATCTCTACCACCCTCCATTCCCCTCTGCTTATCATCCGTGGCAACTTTCGCCTGGTCAGCTTTCCAAGCATTAGAATCATTCCATGTGCTAGAATCAAAATAGTCATCTGTTTTTATTGCAGAAGTTTTATCCTGTATAGTTATGCAGTCATTCGCATCTTTTTCTGATCCAAAAACAGAGTCAATGTGGGATGAAAGAGTAATTGATGAAGCGCCCACAAAAGGATCACTCAGCTTGGTTTCCTGATGTTGACTTCCAGAACTAGCAGATTGAAACTCAGCCTCCCAACCAGAAAAAGAGTCGCTAATTACCTCATCTTTAGACCTTGAAACAATCTTTGAAGGCATAGCATTCTGAAACAAGCTTAGGTTGTCGTTAACTTTAAAGGCATCATTCTCTGCAGCTTCACTATGCTTGGTCACTTTGACCTGATCTTCAGACGATAAGGATGTGATATCTCCCTCAGCATCAATAAAGAAGTTATCAAGATCAACTCCAGCCAAATTTAAAGTAGCCAACTTTTGATCTGATGGCTTGTCTAAAACTCTGATCTCAGATCTATCCGTCACTGATGGCCATCTAATTTCTAAATCTAAAAGATCAGACAGAGGAAACTGATCATGCAGCACATTTTGGCTTCTGTTTGAATTGTTTGCATCAGCTGGCAATGACACAATTTCCTGCAAAGAATGTGAAACAATTGTCAGACAACACCCAAAATATGTACCAGGCATCCATCAGCAGATACATGGATAATATAGAAAAAAAGAAAACTTTTGAAACATAAAAGCTCATTCTTTAAAAGTAATATGAAGTGATCTAAATCTTTTTGAGAAATAGCATATTGTTTCCACCGTCTCTCTCTCTCTCTCTCTCTCTCTCTCTCTTCTTGTTTTTCTCTCTTCTCCAAACTATCCTCTTTCGGTAATTCACTGCCCTTGATCATTTCTGGTTTCATACTACTTTTGGTTCTCCATGGCTTTGGCTCGCCTCAAAAGGTCTCTAAGTTGTCAAAAACACCGGAGAAAACCACTTGGTCTCATGTTGAGGATGATGAAAATCCTTATGCCAAGCTTAGATATGTCAAACCCTCTTTCTCAAACGGGGAGGTTATAGTCACAACTCCAGTTGAAACTCTGAAGTTGAGAGCATCTAAACAGAAATCAACTTAAGTAGGATCCTTTTTGGACAAAAGGCCTGCCTTCCCTCAATAGCGAATGGGCATTATCAAACCAGGGAAACTATGGTCTGGAAAAGTGTTCATAAATGATTCAAAACTCCTTCTCTTCAAGGTGAACAATAAAGTTGCAATTAATAAAATCCTAAAAATGAGGCCTTGGAACATTAGACGGAAGCCTCTTTTTCTTGAGGCAACAGGGGATTTAACTTGGGAAGAAGACCAAAAGATAGTCTCAATTTGGGTAAACTTTCATAGGTTACCTTCTAGAGTACCAAAAAACTAAAGGCTTCTACTACCTCACCAATGCTATCCGAAGACCTTTCTACAAGACGATCTCAATTTGGGTAAACTTTCATAGGTTACCTTCTAGAGTACTAAGGCACTAAAGCCCTCAACTACCTCACCAATGCTATCAAAAAACCAGTCTACAAGATGAGGTAACAACTTAAAGAGATTGAGATATGTTTGATCAACAATTAGCAAATTCAATCAAGATCAGAAAACTTGATGAGGACAGGAATTGTAGGTCACGAACCATGGAAGCTGCCTACTATATCTAATAAGAAGTTCATTCAAAAAACTTGATAAGAATGCTTCATTGCTTTCCTGCTCAAATCAATTTATGCACCTAAGTATTGTACTCACTCAAACGTTTTGATGCTAGTTACCCTTGTGTATGCTGCAAAGATAACCTTTTAGTGACCTCGAGTAACTGAGGAAGATACATTTGATGGCTCGTGGAGATAATTCGTCAACTCCTGGCTGGAGTTAGTGGACAAAACAGACACGTCCAAAGATACAAGGCTGAAGAGGAAACAAAGGGGTATTAGAAAACATAAGGATACAAGGAATCTAACCTTTGAGAGTAGTGGATGGCATTTTATTAATAAGTTAGCAAGCAGTAAGGATAGCATCACTCCAAAACTCCTTGGGAACCTTCATCTCAATTAGTAAGGTTCAAGCAACTTCTATGACATGCCCGATTTTTCTTTCAACAACACCATTTTGTTATAGTGTGTGAGAACAAGAAGATTGGTAAATCATACCACAATTTTTTATGCAAGATTGAAAGGATTCAGAAAATTGCTTTTTCTCATTATTTCTAAGGATACAAATAGGACCACCAAATTGAGTTTTCATTTCAGAGCAAAAGGATTGAAAAATAGGAAACAACTCGAAATGTTCTTTCATTAGATATAACCAAGTCATTCTAGACCAATCATCAACAAAAACAACAAAGTAACGAAAAACAAGTTTCGAGGCCTCACGAGATGTACTCCAAACATCATAATGAACTAACACAAAAGAGTTTTCAGCTTGATTATTACCTCTGGATGGAAAAGCAACACAATAATGTTTCCCAAGTTGACAAGACTCACAATCTAGATGAAGATTTGAATTCAAATTAGGAATCAAGTTTTTTTAATTTTTGGATGGATGGATGAGCAAGGCGATTATGGATTTGGAGAGGTGATGCAACAGCAGAGGAGGAGGTTGAACAATTGTCAAAATAGTAGAGGCCTCCAAATTCACGCCCTCCTCCAATCATCTTCTTTGTCTTCAAATCCTAGATAAGAACAGAATGACAGAAAAAAGGAACAAACCAATTCAATGATTTGGTTAGTTTACTAACAGACATTAAGTTGAACAAAAATTTTGGAATATATAGTGTTACTAGTAATGTCATTGAAGGACAGGAAAATGCAGTGTCAACTCCACTTATATTAGTAGTCGAACCATTGGCAACACTAAGTTGGTGAGAGTCTAGTACAAGGGTAGTTTGATCAAAATATTTTGGGTTACCTGCAATATAGTCAATGGCTCCTAAATCTATAACCCAACGTTGGCTCCTGAATCTATAACCCAACGTTTAACAAAGGACGATATACAAGTTGTGTGATTACTTAGGTGAGCAAACGATGCAATTAGTGTGATGCTCGCTTAGTCGCTTGATACTGGAGAAAAGTTGCATATTCTTCTTCAAATACCAACTCGTTTTCACTTGTTAAGGCAAAACTACTAGAAACCTCCACATATTTGCAGACTGAGTAGGCTTTGGGCCCAACTTTGGGCATAAGTCCCAACAATAGTTTTGAAGATGCCCATCCCTGCCACAATGACCACATTTCCTTTGGCCTCCTCTGCTCCTTCCTCCATGACCAACGCGGTTACTTAAACCTCCATTACCTCTTCCACTATTGTGAACAACTAGAGCAGACTTGTCACCACTTTCTTGGCCCCTTCAAGGATCGAGATATGCGTGAATATATCTCAACAAGTGATGGAAGTTTAGCCCAAATTGGTTCATATTATGGTCTTAAGCCAACCAAGAATCTTAGCACAAATAACTCCTCTTTCCTTGAGAAATTGATCCTTATTTGTTGTTATCGGCTAGACTGTTAAATGTCCTATAAATAGATTCATTATTCCGAAAAATACTCGGTGTGATTCTTCTCTCCCTACTCACACTTAAACAATTCCACAAATAAATCATATATACGAGTAACATTACTGGAAAATAAGTCTTACATACTCCCATAACTCCATTGCTGAGTTTACATGTTGACACACGTTAGCAATATTTAGCCCCATGGCGTTACAAAGGCTTACCATTATTTGATTGTCATGTTGTTCCCACCTCTTATACCCTAGTGACTTAATATCAAGAGCTGAATCTGTGAGATGCTCATACCTATCTAGACCCTTGAGATATACAATGACGCCTTCTCCCAATAAACATAATTCGTTCCATTCAATTTTCAATTTGTAATTTGTTGAACCATAATGGGCGGTTGTCCATCAATACTTTCAATTTTGAAGTCCCTCATGATGCAACCGATACAGAAAGATGTTAACAAGAAGACGAACTTCAAATATCAACAACTTGTGCAACAATGAAAAAGGGACTACGATTACGACGGAATCAATGACAATGGTTAAAAACCCAGTTTCCAACAATTAAAGGCAAAAAAACACATCACTCATTATAGTTAAAAACACAAACCAAATTTTCAGCAATTAGAAGCTATTAAAAACACATCACCAATAGGTTTTTGGAGTTGGTGCAACTCAATCCATTGCAGCAAGATCAACGAAGCATCAACATATCGGTTGAAGAGTGGCAGTGGCAAGTAGGACACTCGTCGGTGTTGCCTCTTACTTTGTCTTCATCGTCGATGGCTGCTCGAGGTGTTTATGGAGTTAGATTGTTAAGGTGAGTTAATTTTTTTGAGAAAGGTTTGGGTATTCAGTTGTGAGAAAAAGGAACTAGAGGCAAGATTAGAAAACCTACTTTGGTACCATGCTGTGAATTAAGAAAAGGGATGGGAAGAGCTTGCAGAAAACAACAGCTCTCCCTCCCTTTATATACTAGATATAGGTAAGTTACAATTATAATCGTAATCAAATCAAATCATAATTCCTAAAGATACATTTTGTTATCCCTAAGATACTGAAGCATATCTCCTAAAGATATTGAACCATATCAGAATCAGATCTTAGTCTCTAAGAAAGATCTATACTCCTATTGATAAATAGGGAAATATGATGACTTCTTAAGAGGACTTGGAAGGTCTTGCTCTCGATCACTTTAAGACAATCTTAGGCTTTGGAAGATCTTCCTTCATCATTGTTGAAAATATAAGCCTTTTGCCACCTAGTTGGCCTAATTATTTGCAAGAGTTAATGCAGAAATTCTGAATACATGTATATTATTCTCAATTACTTTCTAGGTCAATACATAGGTACAAGTATATATAGAAATAAAGAGGGCTATTCTACAAAACTAATATCTGTACATAATATCCTAACTGATCTGATTTGCTAACTTTTAGGAGTCAATAATATCTAAGAGATATCCAAGTGGTTATTTCCCAACAGTTACGTGTAAAACCTTCTCCTCATAGGATGTCAAAGAAACCATTTTTAAGCTCAATTTTAATATGACCCTCAAACCCAATGGAAAAAATGATTTCTTCTTTGCAAAAGCTTGGAACATCGTAGGTGATGATATCTCAACAGCCATCTTAGATTCTTTAGCAAAGGAAAATTGTTAATTAAATGAATACATTCCTAAAGTTCCTAATCCTTCCTCTATGAATGACTATAGACTTATATCATGTTGCAATGGAAGTAACATAAGTATGTTCAAGATTGATTTTAGAAGCCTTTGACACGCTTGAATGGGATTTCTTGGTTGCAATAATTACGGTCGTAGGATTCCCCTCTAAATTTGTCAATTAGATTGAATATTGCATATTTACTACTTCATATGTTAGTCAATAGTGTCCCTGCTCATCCTTTCAGAGGTTCCAAGACTCATAGACAAGAAGACCCACTTTCCACTTACCTTTTTGTACTATGAATGGAGGCGTACCCTTCTACTCAAAAATCAATCTCAAAAACACCAACATCAAATATCATCTGAAATGTTCAAAAGTTAAATTTTTAAACTTCTCATTTGTAGATGAACTTGTATTGTTTTGTCATGCAAATGCTACCTCTTGTAATGTCTTCATCAAAGGTCTCAATTAATTTGAATTGCTCTGAGGTTGGTATATTAACAACAAAACGTCCTTTATATTTACTTTAGTTGGCTGCCAACAAAGAGGGATGTTCTAGGCATCTCCTCTATCAAGATGAATAACAAAATTTTGTTGGCAAAACAAGATTGGAGATTGTTCACAAAGAAACAATCTCTTTTAGTCAAAGCATGTGGCACATTATGGTTCAATTCAACATCGACACATTATGGTTCAAGGATTGCATCCCAAAGGCTAGCTTTATTCTCTAATTAGTAGTAAGGCAAAGACTGCAAATAATCCATCTTTTATTACATGTGCCCTTGTTTTCAAACAAATCTTGAGAACCATGATCACCTTTTATTTGCTTGTAGAAATGTTTCTTCCATGTAGAACTAGCTTATGTATTTGAATAATATTCAATGGTATAACACTTCATGGCAAGAAATTGTTGACAGGGCCTCTAGCTCATTCAAAAGCAATCATCCTATTGTTACTATACTAAAAATGTTTTTAACCTTTTGTGTATATAGATTTTTGGCATGAGAAACAATAGCTATCAAAAGCCAACATAAAATTAGCTCTGACCTTCTCAAATGGATAATTAACGCTAAGTTTAGATCTCTTGGTAGTATTTATGTGAATCCTAATTGTGGCATAGAAATGGAACTTCCAATTTATAAATGGTGTAGTTGTTGATCTGTCTTCAGCCTTTGCTATAGTGACTGCTCGAGCCTCTTAAGTCAAAGTTTTTGCGATGACTGTTTAGCTATGTGATCATTAGTGATTTTGTATTTAGTCCCTATGGCTTTTTGATCCTTACGAGATCCAGGCTACCTTTTGTAATCTTTGCATATTTCAAATTTTTTAATCAAAATCATCACTTATCCATATATAAATACATACATATATATATATCATATTGTTGAAGTTCAACTTTCCAAGGCCTAAAC
This sequence comes from Erythroxylum flavicans, assembly GCA_027576715.1. Taxonomy (NCBI): domain Eukaryota; kingdom Viridiplantae; phylum Streptophyta; class Magnoliopsida; order Malpighiales; family Erythroxylaceae; genus Erythroxylum; species Erythroxylum flavicans. The sequence goes on along the minus strand of JANZXP010000196.1, from coordinate 15,651,233 downwards.
TAGGTAGCTCACAATAATAATGCCAGCACTTCAAAGCTGACAGAAGTCATCCTTGTTTTTCTAGTCTTAGAACTGAAAAAAATTTCAAGTATAATAGATAAACCATCAACAAAAAACTACATATAGACACTGAAAAATAAAAAAAAAGATAAAAAAGTAGCTCACCTCCATAGACAAACAAAAAAGAAACGAAGAAGAAGAAAATATTTTAAAATTCCAAAAAATAAAAGGGAAAAGGAAGAAATGTACCACTCCATGTAAATCAAGTGAATTGAGAAACCAACGAGAAGCCAAAGTAGAAGTGAAGTTGATAGGGGGGGGAGGTACATGATTGCTGGGTTGTCGACCGCAGAAGACGCAGAAGATGAAATTAACGCCTCTGAGTAGTCTAGCGTTGCAGTGTGTGCATCGAAGGTATGGGGGAGAGGGGTCAAGTTGGGAAACGGCATGTTGAGGGGAGGGGAAATCTGGAAGAGAGGAGTCGTAGGAAGAGAAACAAGCCTCCTTGCGAAGGGAGATCAGAAGGCGATTGATGAGATCGTAGGGTATCTCCAGCGCCATTAGAACAAGTGAGAGTGGTGCCTTTTGGGATTTGCAGCCAACCAGGGCTTCTCACCGTCTGTGCTGTTACCACGTCGCATTTCCCAGCGTTTTGAGATATTCTCAACCTATCATCATTTTAAAACATTAATTTTTATTTCCTAATAGAATCACCCCAAAAAAAATTAATATTTGAACTCTAATTTTATATTAAACATAATTTAACTTTATTTTATTAGTATAAATTTAACAACAAATTAAATATCCAAATTATTATGACTTTATGTTACAATTAAGAAAAAAAGCTAAAGACCTAATTCAATTAAGTCAATAGTCTCCATGTTTATGGTTTTTGTAAGTTCTTATACTGAATTCAGGCATGCATAGCTTTAACTATTAGTGTATGCAATTGCAATCAATCAATTGGATATAAATTAATGTATGACATTATTTTGAATTAATAAAAAGGTTTTATTTATCTTTATGTATTAATTTAATTAATATTTTATGTTTTAATACTAAAGGTAAAATATTTGGAATAATTATTGTGTAATTGAAATTATGGTGAGATCATAATTATGAGATCCAATTTACACTTATATATTATTCCTAAGTGTTCCTAGTTGTAGTTTCATCAAGATAGGATATTATTGAATCGGTAAAACTAGCACACATTATGTTCGTTCTTATGAAGAAAGTAATTGATCTCATAAATTAAAGTATAGAGATACTTAAACTAACGTGTGGGTAATTATTAGAGAATAAGTCACTGAACTGACTCGATTATGAGAATTGCGGATGGAATGTTACTTATATGTCTATGGATTATCTCAGACTTGAGATTACCAAGATATCTTGTGTGGGAATTTCTGTGTTTTGATGTTACTTATGAATCATCCTAAGATAATTCAGTCGGTATTAATTGGATACAATATGAACTATATGTACATAGTGTAGGATTCGTCACTTTAAAGTAATTAGAGAGAATATTATATTGTTCTTGATTAGTACTGATTTATGAAATTCTCTGACCATGGTGAATTGACATTTGAAAAGGTGTTTTCAAATTTTAATTATAAATCAATTACTAATTAGTAAGAACAAGCATGATTAAATGATAAGGATAGACACTATATCTATACTATGTCCAATTAGAATATTGAATGACGAAAGGATTAAATTATACTTCATAGCCATGCATAGACAAGTTAAGTCAATCACTTTGACATTCCTGATATTTGGGTAATCATGACATGTTGTTAGACGTCAATCATAATTTATGATTATGAATTATTTTTTGGAGAATTAAAGATAAATTAAAAGAAGTTTTAATTTATCTAATTCTAATTGTAAATTAAAATTATAATTTATAATCATTGCCAATTTATTAAGAACCTAATGGGTCACACATCAAAGAGCAATTTATGAAAGAAAAATCAATTTAATTAAGTTGGGATTACTTATAAAGTTTTAAAAACTTTAAGGATCAAATATGAGATATTTGATTTTATTAAAATTAAATTAATTATAATTATAATTTAATTTAATTATAATTAAAATAAAAGACTCTTATGATTTTTCTATTTAAAGAGAAGAGCTTTTTAGAAACTAGCACTTTTTGTCTTCTTCCTCTTAAATCAGTTGAGAAGAGCTTTGTGGATACCATCAGAGGCTAGACATCTGAACAACTTGTGATTGATCAATTGGAAAAGTTTTCAAAGATTTTTCAACAAGAAAGCGAACAAAGTACGATTTCTAAATCGTTTTATGTTTTATTCAAGTTTATTCAATTATCGGGATTCGCTCGGAATACGTAAAAAAATTTTGTTTTCCGCTACTCCCGTGATTCGATCACGGTTGAATTCTAACAGTAAATTCTTCCTATACAGAGATGGCTTAAACCAACGACTAATAAGGGGAAGATTAAACGTTGATGAGAAGGCTGAGTATAATTGACGACCCTCTCCCGACTTTCATAAAGTGGAAACCTTATGCATTGGGGTTTTACAAATAAATAAATAAACTTTGATAGGGCTAAGACAAATCTCTTAAAATTGTTATCCAATGTCAGGGCTTCGTAATTTTTGATAAAATCTCTTTTTTTTTTTGGTTGGGTATAACTGGTAGAAATTGTAAGCTTTAAGGGAGGAACTGAAATCAGCGGCTTTAATGATGTAAGTGATGTAGTGATAATAATTTGAGCAATTCAGAGAAATAAAGATTCCTTGACCGAATTATGACTTATTACATTCGCAGGATTGAGAACTCTGCAGTTGATGCCTTTGCTTTCTGAGGAGGATATTTTCTTACGTGCGCACGCGCATTCACACATATATATAGTAATTAGTAAATCTATAAATATGAAATAATGCTCATTGAATGAACTGATGATAATCTTCATAATACACTAAAATTTTAACAAAATTTTTTTGCAAGAAATAAATTTCATAAATTCTTTAATCAGTAAATTATAATCAAGTCTAAGTAAATAATTTGATTATTTGATGATGTTTATATTTTTAAAATAGTTTATATTTATTTATATGTTAAATAATATTTTCGTACATTAATATTATAGCTAAATTATAATATACAATGTTTTTCTATAACCTATTTTGTTTAAGTAATCAAAGTCAAATTGTCAGAATTTAGTAGGATAATTCTTGAATCGTACGTATGATTTATAATGCATGGTATCTACAATCTAAACTCTCATTGTAGATAGTGATAATTATCCACGTCTTATTTCATCTCCAAAGTTTCCATTGTCTTTGCTTTGGTTCGAAACACACGTAGATTTATATCGTGATCTTGTCTTTGTTTTTTAGTTTATACCGTTCTTTATTCTGCAATGTCTATATTTGCTTCACAATGGATAAATCCAATTTACAAACTCTGTACAAATTACAAAACAAATTATAGAATTAGCCTAACTCAGAGCATCATTAGGCACAATAAAAACACAACCGGCACCAAAAAACACAGTTTGACAAGAAAACACTGTGTTTCTGACAACAACACATAGATAGTCAAGCAATAGCACATATATAGTCAAAATATAGATGAAGACACCCACGAACTTTTCAACATCTATGAAATCGACACTTCTGGAAAAACACCAACACTATAGAATCACTTAAAATTCTTGACAAATCAGAAGAATTACAACAACCCACACAATACCAAGTTCAAAACTTAAAGCAAACCACAACATGCATTGCCAACGTAAGTGGAGGCGGCCAAGCACCGGTGGCTGAACGGCGGTGAGCGGTGGTTACTGGCGTTATCCATGCTGTTGCTGCTTCCTTCAGTGACGCGTCGTTGCTTCAACGTGACCACACTTTCGTTGTCATCACCTAGGAAGGGAAGGGATGAGTCGTGAGTACTCCTTCCTCCGGTAGTACCGTGGTTCCTCCATGTTGTCATCTCCTGGGAAGGAAGCTTCCCTACTGCTTCTGTCGTTGCTGCTTCCTCTGGTGGGGTTTACAACCGTTGGGTCCTGGGAAGGAAAGATGACAGAAACTAATCAATAAAATGACTTCAAGGGCTGGTGTTTGAGATAATTTATGGTAAATCAAATTTAAAAATAAAATTTTAAATTCATAAATATTATCTTATGAATTTAATGATATTTAGAAATAAGTTTGTAACTGAATTATAAAATTAAAATTAATTTGTTCAATATTAATTAGAAATAAGTTTCTAAAAAATTAAATTAATAAGTTCATAAGTTGAATAATAATTGGAAGTGAGTTTCCAATCAAACATCATATATAATAATTAGAAATAATTTTCTAATTAATTAATAAATTAAATAAATTTTCATTATTTTTGTATGAAATTAGAAATAATATTATAATTTAAAATTTAATTTGATTGGTTCCATAATAATTAGAATTGTGTTTCTAATTAAAATGAAATAACCATGATTTAAATATGATTTGTTCATATTGAATTAAAATTGTAATTTTGAGAAAATTATAATGATCGCATATGTTCATTTATCCATTTTCATTTCTAGTTCTATAAATAGCTTTTAATTTATGAAAATATGTTTTCAGAAAAATGTCGGTAATGAAGAGGATAACTAAATTTAGTCGAATTGTGGCAATGATGAGACAACTCATCATTATGTTATTACGATTACTTCAAATTATATTTTCTTGGAGAACCATTTATCACTTATTACAAGGGTTGTATTTTGGAGGTTGTATGGCTTTCATAAAAGCTGAAGTGAGGTAAATGATTTTACTTTCAACTTTGCCGCATCCAAAAAGTGAAATATTCGGCATGCTTTGGAACTTAGAATATCCTAAGGTGAAATCATATAAATGGTTGGTGATAAACTATAAATGGTTGGTGATAAACTTTGTGAGAGAAGTTTGAAGAAAAGAATCGATTTGAATTTTATACCCAATCGACCTTCCACTCATAATTATTAGATCGATAGCATATCAAGCTTGTAGTACTTTTATCACGTGAATTTGTTGACTCTATTCCATGTAGGGTTTGTTATTATATATCGAACTAAGTTGTAATGACTTAAATTATGTTCATTATTGTATGTGAAGTTTGATATGTTATTTAGTTTTATGGACATATATGCTATATAAATGTTTATGTTTTAAAGTATTCTTTAGTGTGATAATTGGTACTTAATTTTCATACGAATGATGATTGAGAACATTTGTACTATTTTGATTTCATAGACAATCAAAGTTCAATTATTCAATATGTGTATATATAACATGACAATAACATGCAAGTATACTATTTCTTTCTATAGAAACTTTGTATTTCTATTATGGCTACCGCATCAAAGAATATTTTTGTTAAACTCAACAAGGATGAGAAATTATATGGTGACAATTATGAGATTTGGACCATGAAAATCCAATATGTACTTGAAGAGCAAGAGACTCTTGAGCCAACATAGGCATGGATATTTCTAAGGAAGGCAATATAGCCCAATATAAAAGGGACCATGAGACTTATGAAACTTGGAATTCAAAGAATGTATTAGCTCGCATTACGTTATTGAGCAGCATGGATAATGATGTCATGCATGAGTTCTGTATATATGACACTACTAAGGACATACTATCTGTTTTAAGTGCACGTTTTAGAGGCACCTTAGTGACTAAGTAAGGTCACTCATTATTAAGTTTGACACCTATAAGAAATGGTTGGATCATATAATACAAAAGCATTTGAGACATATGTCAAACATGATAAGTGAGTTGTGTGATGTTGGTTATGAATTATCAAATAAGCATTAAGTACAAGTTCTGATCCAGTCATTACCTTAGAGTTGGTACCATATGAAGACGCATCTAACTCACAATAAGAGTATTAAGACAATGGAAGATGCTACGAGGCCTCTTATATAAGAAGGAGAACAATTTAAAGCCTTAAACATCTCCTTAGAAGTGTATGTAGTTGATTTTAACTCATATAGAGCTATGAACCAGAAGCATAAGCATTATGGTGGATCGAAATGGAAAAAAGGGCAAGAAACATACCTATTTTATTCAGGACTTAAAGAAGGCAAAATGAAAATATCATGGAAAAGGAAAATGTCCTTTTAAAAACCAAAACATGAAAATAGTCAAGTGCTTTAATTATCGGAATAAGAATCACTTTGCTCGTGATTGTAGCGAGCCCAGAAAGGTATAATCTTATTGTATAGAAATTTTTTTCGTGAATTTCTCTTGTTTTATTTTACTAACTAAATCATATCCTTTGTGGATTGGAAATTTAGGAGCAACCAACCATGTAGTGAAGGATAAAGATGCCTTCATGGAATTCCAAAAAATCCCATATAGAACACAATCGATTTGTGTAGAAGATAACTTAAGAATTGGTGTACAAAAGATCAAAACATACAAATTAGACATTCGTAGTGGTCGATCTTGATCCTACATAAAGTACTGAATGCTCCAAAAATTTGACAGAATCTGATCTCCATGATGGTTTTAATAAGTCTCGATTTGATGTATACTTCTCCAGTGTTGATATGGATTTACATTGTGGACATATTTATCATGGTCATAGTTTTATGTTAGATTATTTTATTGTTTTGGATGTTGTTTATTCAAATATTAACATAAGTTATTCTATGTTTACATCATCTAGTAATTCCAATAATGATGCAAATTTATGGCAAGCTAGACTATGTCACATTAGATAAAATTGAAAAAAATCGTTTAGCTAAAAAAGGCCTTTTAGGTAATTTACATCAAGTTGATTTACCTATTTGTAAACATTGTCTAGTAGATAAAATGGAAAAAAAAGCCATTTGAAAAGGGAACACGAGCTTCCTATCCATTACAATTGATTCATTCAAATATTTGTGGTCCAGTGAATGTAAACGCATTGCTTGAGCTGTGTATTTCATCACTTTTGTAGATGATTATACTCAGTATGGTCATATCTATTTTATTTCTCACAAATAGGAAGCATTAAATTGTTTAATAAAATATATGAATTTAGTAGAGAATCAATTAGACAAGAAAATAAAAGCATCAAGAATTGATCGAGAACAAGAATACTTGTCTAATAATTTAAAGATGTTGGGTGATGAAAAAGGAACAGAAAGACAGTTAATCATTCCATGAACCTTACAATAAAATGAAGAAATAGAAAGACACAATAGAACACTACTAGAGATGGTTAGGTGAATGATGGCACAAGTAAATCTACATATCACCTATTGGAGTGATGCATTGCTTACAACCAATTACGTACTTCATCAAGAGCCCACAAAATCAGTTAACAAAATTTGTTACAAACACTCAGTATGAATTATGGATACGAAAAAAACCAAACATGGAACATCTAAGACCATGGGATGTGTGATATGTGTTTAATTGTTGGTACATTTAATTATTTATACTTAGCGATTATTGATACGAAAATACTTAAGATACTCACTTTAATTTATATATGATTTTAGGTACAATTTGAAAGCAAAGAAGTTAAAGTGAGTCGAAAGCACTGCATTTGGACTATTTTTTGAAGATGAATTTTTACTTGTCTTCATGGACCAAGAAGAAGAAAATTAAAAGACAAGAAGAAAAAAAATCAAAATACAAAGAAGAAGAATGCTTGCTGGAAAAATGAAGAAAAAATCAATAGCAGCTGAAGAAGAAAACGACAACGCATGAAGAGAAAGCCAGCAGTAAAACACACAGCCAAGGAACAGACTGGAATGTCTACGTTTAACGTAGATGTTGTGCATTTAATGTATGTGTTTTACTTAAAATGCATAGTAATAACTTAGGTCTTTAAAGAGGAATGAACAGTATGTGTGGTCCATTAATCTTAATTCGTCACATCATCTACAGTAGAGAGGCAGAAACAAAAAAAATAAAACAAAGAGGGGGGTAAGAGAAGAGTGAAGAGAGCTGCGAGAAAGAAAGTTGCGTGAATAGTGTAGATGTACCACCATCTTTAATTGTCACATTGGGGGAAGCACAGTGAGGAAGAGAAGCTTGCGGTAGTGAAGAAATAACTTAAGGGTTTCGATAGAGTTATCAATAGGGGCTAAAATATTTTTTCGGGAGAGATCTATGGAAGGGTAATGTCCCGATGCCGGTTCGGAGGTGACATTGACGTCAACAACCTGGTTTAAGCATTTTTTATTTTTGTTATTTCTTTCTCTCATTGGGAATTGATTATGTTATCTTATATGAATTGATTGAGTATTTGAATGATGATGATTTTAATGCTCTATTGAATCATTTTTCATGAAACTCATTGCTAGAATCAATGCAATACGTAATCGTTGTATTTCCGATTCATGTGTAGTAACTAATGGTTCCGAATCATTAGAGATAACATAACATAAGTTAAATAATCCAAGCATGTGTGATTATTACCTAAATTGGTCTATTTTTTTGATTCGTAAGGTAGTTGTTCGAATAAACTTAGAGAGCTTATTCTAGGTTTCCTGATAACTAGGGTTAATTAACGAGTACTTCGTGATTAACTAGGATCTAAGAAAAAATCGGGATTTATAGAGCTTGTTGTTAATATATGACCGATAATTGCTAAGAGAGATAAAAGTACAACAAATCATTGAATTGTGCTTAATTAGAGTGTAGGCCGAGATTGAACCAAAGAACCGGATCCCTACTAAATTCCCAATTTTATCATTTTCGTATGTTTTCTTTAATTTGTTTTCATTAGGTTTATTTTATTTTATTTTCTTATTAAATCCAAAACCCCTCATTACCTAAACATCAATTAATTTCAT
>JANZXP010000196.1:15624844-15642336 GCA_027576715.1 Erythroxylum flavicans | reverse complement strand
TCTAATAAAAAAGTATAATATTAACAAAAGGAAATTGATTCACCATTTCATTGCAATAACAAGATATGTTTTCACCTCATTAAAAAATACTAACAACTATCAACAACATATGATCCAGAAAATAAAAACCCCATTGCATATAACAATGAATTTAGCAAGTATAAGAAAATATAAAAGCATAACAAGAATGACATAGACAAAAGCATAATAAGCATGACATATAGATAAATAGCTTTTGAGGATTAAAATTTGATAATGAAATAAAACACCCTGCAGATAACAATGAATCCAACAAATATAAAATAATCAAATTTTTATCAAGTTATTTTTTCTTAACTTTGTCAAAAAATTTTAATGGAGCACTTGAGGCAATAACCAGTAGATCTAAAGCTAATATGTTTCTTTCTCTTTAAGAGATTTTTTTATTTTTAGAGTTTTATGAAAGGACATGTATATTTTGAATGGATCAAGAATCATATCATACAAAATCAAAACTAGCTCCTGGGATACAAATATCAAACACATAATGAGAAAAAAAGAACAAAAATTGGAAAAAAACTGAAAACAAATCAATGATTATATAAAAACTACAAATAAAATCAACCGAAGAGAACGAAAATGAAAGCACAAAATTAAACAAAAAAACCCAGATTAATGCTCAAGCTTATACATTATGGCCAAAATAATTATGTGAAAGAATGAAAAAAATACCTCAATGTGTGACTCCTGAAATTATTTAGAGGGAGAGAAAGCTAGAGAGCTTTGATCAATGCTCCGGCAAAAAAAAAGAAAATTAGTTTTAAAGATCTAAAATGCTATTAATAAAAAGAAAAAAATAAAAAAGGAAAATAAAAGGAGACTTGCCGGCAGACAACTGGGTGGCTGTCTATGGTGGGTCGTCATGTCGATTTACGAGAGATGTTGGTGGTGGATCGTGGCTATGAAAGCGTCGGTTATGATAGCTTTGTAAGATAGGGATTTTCTAGATGATTATACACGTGAAGGAGCAGGCAGGTGATTTATGGGTATTATGAGAATTATTTGTAAATAATAAGGGCAAAAGTGACTAAAAAATAAACTCATTAATTGATCTGAAAAATCTAGCCGAAAAGGCCATTTGTGAGGCTTTTTTGAGAAGTCCCAAATTTGAGCTTATTAAAAAGCTTTATTTTGACTGCCAAAGAAGCCATATCTATTTAAAAAAGTACTTTTTTTATTTTACAACTAAATACTCATTTTTCTTAAAAAAAGATTTTTGCGGTGAAAAATTTATTGACCTTCCAAAAGCCCATCCAAACATGTGCTTCTTCTCCTTCATTTAATACGGTGGCAAGCAGTAACGAAGAAAAAGTCTTTTCCCTTTTACAGTCACCGAGATAGCGATGATGGTTTGACATTCACATTAGTAGTAAAGTAATGAGGTCACGTGATCATTTGGTCGACCATAAAGATTATACGAGTTTCTGTACAGAAGTTCTTAGATTTTCATAAAACAGATCTAACATGATCGTATTAGTTTAGGGTTTAAAGATGTTGCAATTTTAATTTCCAAAATGAAATCAATAATACTTAAAAATGAAATCAAACATTATCATATTAAAAAAAATAAAGACAGTTTTAATATCACTAATTAAAATCGGGACGTCATCACATGTGCAGTGCTATAAATGAATTTATTTTATGATTTTTGAATATTTTGACCACTTTAATTATATAATATTGTATTAATTCATAAATATAATAATGCATGAATCATAAATTATAATTTCACAAGTGTATAACCTTTAATAATGCGGAAACAAATGAATTGAAAGAACTATATAAGAGATATATGAATGAGTATGTCAAAAGTGCTCGGTCTTGAAGTGACCATAAAACTAGCTCCTATAAAGTTACTGACCCTATGGAACCTACACTTAATTGTTTAAAAAATAGTTTTAATTTTAGTTAAAACTAATTAGAATTTAAATTATTTAAAAATTAAATAACAATTAGTTCATAGTAAAATTCAATGTATACTAGTGATCCATGTTTATCAAATATTTTATTTTTAATTTCAAACTTTGCAATTGAATCGAACATGATTAAATTATCTTTTTTCTTTTCAATCATTATTTGTGTGTGACTTATTAAGTTCTTAAATTTGTTAACAAAAATATATATCATAAATTTAGGATTAAATTGATAAAACTCCTATAATTTATCTTTGAGTTTTCAATTAAAAATTTATATTCATAAATTAAGATTGACATTTAACAATGTATGATAACCACTATTCACCATCAATAATTGATTCTTTGAATAAAATTTGATAATTATTCCCAGTTGTCATTTCATCTTAAATTTTTGAAATCAACATTGGTAAAGAATAATAGAATATTATCTCTAATCACTTTAAAACGACGAATTATATATTGATCACTAAATAATTTTTATATAGTTTATATCATTTTTAAGGATTATCGATTGACCTATCCACAAATACGAAAGGTGTTAATAAGTAGTATCAACATAAGTAATCCTTATATAAGATTATTTCGATATCTTAAATAAAATTAGAAGGATTATTTCGATATCTTAAATAAAATTATTTATAATAAGCATATTCATAAATACATTAGTAATGCTCTATATAAAATTTTTATGTTAGGTCAACTTAATGAACTTTTTTGTAACAAATATTCACAAATTTATTTAACTACCTTTATACTTTAATTTATGAAATTAACGAAACATAATACGTGTTAATCTTTTGTGATGGAGTGCAAACAAATTATGAGAGATTGAGATTGTGAGTAAAAAAGAAAGATGCTATATTTCGTCAAACTAAAGACTTGGCTCAATTCTCAATCTTTCATCATATAATGCTCGTAGTTCTGGGATGTTTTTATCATATAAGGTTTGGTCCAACTTAACTTTCAATTGTAAGAGCAAAAGTTATATTTACTTAGGAAGTCGGGGCTAAACACATGTTTGGACTAAGCTACTTGGTGTCAAGTCTCAGCAGTCGAGTTTCTCCTGTCTCTGTTTTACTTTGAAGCACAGCCACAGGGCTTTTTAAATATGGAATAGGGTCCTTTATTTCTCTTAGTCCAAATTTTAGAATAACGAATTCAATTCTGTGCCTCTTTCTTGATTTTTAGTAGATTTTAATTTTTATACTTTACGTCTCCTTTAAAGATACGACTATTTTCATAAATTTCATATGCAAAGACATCTCCATCACTAATTTAAGAGTTATTTCCATTGGTGACTCCCAATTAATCTTTATATGATAGATGACAGCTTAAGCTTGTTAGGTAAATCGTGAAAGCAAATTGAAATATGCGTTTTGGTAAATATATCATCAATTTGGTTGGTCAAGGAGACAAGAATAAGATGTATGGTGTCTTGAGTAATATGACGGTGTACAACGTAGCAATCAATTTCAATGTATTTGCTGTGTTCATGAAAATGCTATTATGAGAAATATGCATAGGACTTCTATTATCATAATAAAGCATATTGACACTATATCAGTTAATAACCATAACAGCTAAAGTAATTCTGATGTAACATCAGCAAGAGCATTTAGTACTAGACCAAGTAATAACAATTTGCTTTTTGCTATGTCAAAAGATAAGAGAATCAACCCGGAAGAAACAATAATCAGTACACTATAACAGAAGGGACCTTTAGTGACGAAAAATTTTGTTGCTAAAAGTCCCAAAATCGTAGATAATAGTCATCAGCGACGATTTATATTTGTCACCAGATTCTTATAGCAAAAAACTATACACGGCGTTTTCACCAAATTGTCACTAATTGTTTTTAGAGTACTTTTCGTAAAGAAAAATTATAGGCGACATTTTTCTAAATCGTTGCCAATATGTTTTGGCTACGGTTCGTTTTTGTCGCTAAAACTTATTAGTTACGTTTATGAAAACGTAGCTAAAAGTTATTAGCTATATTTAAAAATATAGTTAAAAACTTTTAGCTTCGACAAGAAAGCTTAGCCAAAACTTATTGGCGACGTTTTTAAAAATGTAGCCAAATACTTTTATAACTAAATATTATATCATGTAGATCATAATTATTGGTGGTATTTTTAATCGATATTATTGCATGTAATATTTAGAATTTTTGTTGTATAATTTATTATGCAAAAATATAATAAAATAATTAAAATTAGAAGCATTTTATATAGAAAATAAAATATCATCAAATATGTTCATGTACAAGACGTTAATTGCAATTTCAAATATACTTATATACAAAATAAAAATATTAGTTTAATGACTAAGACTCGTCTTCATCTTTATTACTTACATAATTTGGGCCAAGTAAAATCTGACTAACTTTTTTTCATTACATTCTAATTTAGCATAAAACGATTGATTGTCCTCTTCAAGACGTTGAACATATTGTGATCTTAATAAGAATGAAGCAGTTGGCTTTGGCCAAAACCTAAGATCTTTGATATAGCTGAATCGTATACCAAGCACCCTGTTGCAAATGTCATCTACATTTGACTTATTTATGATAGATATTGATGTTTGCAACAACTCCTGCATTTTATTCTAAAATTTAAAAAATAAAATCAATATTCAATTCAAATATTATTAGTTAGTACTACATAGATAAATAAACTTAAAATTTAAACAAATTTTTATACTTAAATAATTATTGTGCGCTTCTTTAAATATATAGAGTGTGTTCCTATCACACTATTCTCCATGTAGTTGCTTTTGACTTGTTTTAGGAAAAAAATACAAAACACAATAAATAATATTTGCATTTATTGATATAATTATAATTTGTAAACAAAGAACTTTTATATTCATTTTGCATGACAATAAATGACTTGTAGCCTAGGTTGTGAAAAGTTTTCATTTTTCTTTTGTTAACCTTGGCTTTCTCACACTTTTCCAAAATAAAGAAAAGAAATAGGCATTAAATTGTGTAACAAGATTAATGGAAGAAAATGTTATGAGAAAGAAAACAAACACTAACATTGGTAGAGGCCCAATAATCACATATATTGCTCCAATTTTCTGGAGACATCTGTTCGAGAACGTATCTTCTTGCCTTTTCATCCCAAGGAAAGGATTTGTAATATTGATGTAGTTGATAACGACAATCCTTGTTCCTTTGTTTCAACAGTGAAGTCGCACAATTTGAAACATTAGGGTTGTCGGTATCGACGATATTGAGCTTCGTTTGTAAACAATAAGTAAAAGTGAAATTAATCTTTAAATAAGTAAAACAATATTTCATATAATTAAATAAATTGAAAATTTAGCAAAACTTTATCCAAAACATTATGTAGCAAGTTGTCTTCCTTCAACTGCTTAACATGCTAAACGTAAGACAATTCAGTTTGGCAATTACCTCCAACTTACTAAACAATTTTGCTGATTGAATCTTGTCTATAAGACGACCTTGTGAGGTATCAATATGTACAGACAACATATTGTTTAATGCAACTCACAACCTTTAGTTATACCTCTACTTCTTTTTTTTTTTTTCTGACATTGATATTGGAACTTGACAACAAATGAATAATGATAAGAAAATACACATTAAACATGCAAATATATATTTGATTATAAGTCTATTTATAAGTGTTAAAGATTAACAAACTGTAGATCTCTCTATACTAGTTGAGGTAGATGGAGGTTGTTGCTGACTGGGTTCATTGGTGGATGAAGTCGATTATTGTTGTTGGCTAGGATTTGATTGATCTGGTTGTTGCAGGGGAGGAACAATCTCGATACTCACCACCTTTTTCCCTTTGTTTTTACTAGGTGCCATTATATTGGATATCTATAACTCAAATATCAACAATCTATAATAGCGTAACTTTCCCATAAATAATTTGCATTGATATAACTCAAACATCAACGATACATATAAACATAACTCAAACATCAACAATACACATAAACATAACTCAAACATAAACAATACGCTTAAACATATTGGAAGTCTCTCTACATCAGATCATCCATAACTATACGTGAATTTCTTATGATATTAGTTCTTGATTAATCAGTGTAAGTTTATACATTCAGTCTTAATTCAATCAAACACTATGGTACATGAAATTGTTACACCACATGAATTAGTTTTCTTGCTGTACTCCTAGACTTATGGAATATTTCACCGATAAGCCTTATGGGAGTTGCATCATGGGTTACCAGCTTATATACTATCCTAGGGGTTTATTATATCTCAAATAATCCATAATTATATGTGAATTTCTTATGTTAATGTTTTCGATTAATCAATACAAGTTCACATACAAAACCTAGACTCTTCTTCCATTCACACAAATTCTTATGCATTTAAGCAGAAGATAAAAATTAAACAAAAATTTGACGACTTACCTGGACAGATAGACAACCAAAGATGACAGATGAAGAATCATAAAAGTAAGTGAATTTATTGTGAAATTGCCCTGTTCCAATCAATTAAGCCATTAGAAGAAATAAAGAACCTTAAACCAAAAGGTTAAAGAACCTTAAACCAAAAGGCATTTCACAAATTAACTATGCTTGAATGAGACTTGGTATGCCTAGAATTGAGATAAGAAAAATTTTCTTTTATGAAAATATATGGAGTAATATATGAAAGTAGCATATATTACATAAGAATTGAATTTGCACAATTTAACTTATCCTTGTTAAATCTTTTATGTTTAAGTTTTTTCAGATAAAAGTTTAAGTAATGCTTCAACTCTCTTTATATTGAAAATGTTTTGTGAAACGAGTTACTAAAAGGTATTTGGAGACTTGATGGGTAAGAATACAAATTGTTAGTAGGTAGTTGACGTCTTAAACCACTAAGTTCACTATTAAATAAAAGAAACATGTTAAAAGTGAAGCTAAGGCACCTCACCCACTAATATTGCAAAGTTTAATAACACATTTTAAAGCAACAATCCCATAACTTTAAAATTATAAGATTTAATACTAACAAACCAAATAATTCAAAAAACCAAATGCCAATTAACCAAGTCTCACCAATATCTAAGAAAATAGTCCAGAATATCCCTAAAAGACATTTCAATCGAACACTTCATATGCAAATCGAATTCATCCGTAAGTAATAACAAAAGCACTGTATTTTTCCATTATTCACCAATAAAAACATATTGAAACAAAAAATGAACTAACTTGAAAAAAACGCAGAACACTCAAACCACCTCAACAAAATATCCTTAAGAGAAATTTCATCGAACATTTCATATGCAAACTGAATTCATCGAACAAATATTAATAAAAGCATTGTATTTTTCCATTATTCATAAACATAAATACATTGAAACAAAAAATGAATCAACCACAGTTGAAAAAAACGCAAAAATACTCAAACCACATCAACAAAATATCCCCAAGAGACATTTCATCTAACACTTTATATGGAAACTGAATTCATCCCTAACTATTAACAAAAGCAATGTATTTTTTCATTATTCACCAGCATAAACACATTGAAACAAAAAATGAACCAACCATAGTTGAAAAAATGCAGAATACTCAAACCACATCAACAAAATCGATGAGCAGCATTTAAAAATAATAATGAGAGCATAAAAAATAATCTCGAGAGCAAAACATGAAGGACCCTCGATGGACGATTAACCAGAGACAATGGATGGTGGAAGAACAGTTAAAGAAGATGAACGACAGAGATTAAGGAAGAAAACCCAAGAAATAATTAAGAACATGAAATGAGCAGTGGAGGGGGGCTTTAATTACAAGGTTTAAGTTTTAAGGAAAATGACGTTGTTTGTTGTTAAAACAAATGACGTCGTTTTTGTTTGATTTAAAATGTTAAAGCTAAAGAATAAACAACCTTGTTTTCTACAAATTTTTAAATGTTGCAATCAAAGACAACAATGATGTCGCCAAAGGTATACAGATTGGCAACGATTTATGATAATCGTTGCCAACGTAGACACCCTTTAGTGACAACAGGGAGATATTTGCTGACGATTTTAATTCTTTTAATATTTATGATAATTTTGTTAATATAGCAAATTTGTTGTTAACTAAATTTATTTTTAGACTTACAATTATTTTCTATAATATTAACTTTTATTGTTAAGAATATGATATTAATATGTAATATTCATTTCCATTTTGTACTATATTGTAGTTATTTTTAATTATCTATAGTAATTAATATAATATTATATGAATGTATAGAGAATAATTTTAACTAGTATAATGATTTATGAATGAACAGATATTAGATAAATTTTCTTATATCTTACTTATGTACATTAGGTACTGTTCACAAACATATATTACATTTTCTTAAAACCTTTCTTGTTCCCAAAATCTTACTAAATCTTATTTCTATAGGAAAATTATGTAAAATTGGTGTTAGTTTATCATTTTCGAGTTGTGGTTGTATTATGCAGGATCTACAGACAGACAAGATTCTTGGGAAAGGACGTAAAATTAGATGATTATTTGAGCTTACTTCACTAAATCTTCCTTCAAAACTTGTTGTTGGTGCTGTCACCTCTCATATATGGTACTCTTGTTTGGGTCATCTTTCTACCTCTAAATTATGGTCATGAATTTGTAGCAGTAGACAAGTTCATGTTAAAGCTAAACATTTTGATTGTGTCCCTTGTAAACTATTTAAAAATCATGCTTTACTATTTTCTCTCAATGATTTTATCTTTTTAGCACCTTTTGATCTAATTCATTATAGTATTTGGGGTCCTACACCTCATTAAACTATAGGTAGCATGAAATATTATGTGATATTTATTGATAAATTTTCTTCCCATACATAGATTTATCTAACATGACATAGATCTGAACTATCCTTCATTACTCTAATGTTGCTAATATGATTCACACTCAATTCTGTTACAAGATTAAAGTATTTCAGATTGATAATGCAATGAAATACAAAGATACAAAATTCATCAATTTTCTTAATTCACAAGGGACCACCATCGAGAGATCCTGTTTAAACACGTTTAAACAAAATGGTCAGGTTGAAAGTAAACATGGACTTGACCGTATGTGAGCCCTTATATCATCTTCTTGTCTTGAAACCCTTTGGGGAGAAGCAACCTTTACTGCTGTCTATACTATTAATTGCATTCCCTCTCCTATCATAAGTAATATCTCTCCCTTTAAGTGCTTATTCAAGCTTGCTCTTGACTATCAGTCTTTTAAATTTTTTTATGTGTGTTCTTTGTTCTATTACAACCTCATGAGCATACCAAACTTGAACCCAGAGCACTCATAGGTAATATCTCTCCCTATGAGTGCTTATTTAATCTTGCTCATAACTATTAGTGTTTTAAAGTTTTTGGATGTGCATGTTTTGTTCTTTTTACAACCTCATGAGCATACCAAACTTACTTTTAGAGCACGTTTATATTGTTTTCTAGGGTATGAGATAGAGCATAAATGATATAGATGTTAGGATCTACTATTTCAAAGACTTTGAATCTTTCAATATGTTACTTTTTGGGAATATAAAATGTTTTTCACAATATCAAAGTTCCAAGTTAGTAAACCCTCAAACAATGTTTTTGACCCTACCATACCTTTGTTTCCTAATATTTCTTTTACTTGTCTGTCTTACATCTATAACAACTTCATAAAACTGATGCATGCTTCTATTGTATCTTCTTCAGCTACAGATCTCCCATCCTCACCAAATAACTCTGCCTCTTCTATTCATTCACCATAATCTACTAAGTCTCCACAACCCCTCTGTCAATCCTTTTGAGTAAGTCAACTATATGTTTTTCTTAAAGACTTCCATGTTTATTCCACTATTGTCTCTCAATATAAACCTTACATCTATCGTAAGGCTAGCTCTAACCCTTTATGGCAATAAGCGATGACGGAAGAATTACTGACTCTCTCCAACACTACACTTAGGACTTAGTTGGCCTATCTCTAGAAATGTTTGTTATTGACTGTAAATGGGTCTACAAAATCAAGACTCAAGCTGATGGATTAGTCAAAAGATACAAAACATGATTGGTTGCAAAGGGGTTTACTCAAGAATATGGAATTGACTATGAGGAAACCTTTTCCCCTAGTTACTCGCCTAATGTCAGTCCGTAATCATATTACCATAGCAGTAAGCAAAAATTAAGAATTGTTCCAAATGGATGTCAAAAATGCCTTTCTTAATGGTGATCTTTATTAATACATATATATATGCAGCCTCCACCTGGGAATGCTTATTCACATAATAAAGTTTGTTTTCATTGCAAAGCCTTGTATGACCTTAAGCAAGCTCCTCAAGCATGGTTTGGTAAATTCAACTCCATTATAAACCATCTTGACTTTACGTCCAGCTCTTATGATCATGCTTTGTTTATCTGAAAAATAGATCAAGGGTGTATGCTTCTCCTTCTATATGTTGATGATAGGATAATAACCGGCGATGATACCCAAGGTATTGCTACTCTTAAATTTTGTCTTTATCAACAATTTGAAATGAAAGATTTAGGCCCCCTTAGCTATTTTTTAAGTCTTTAAGTATCTCTTGATGATTCAGGCTATTACTTATCTTAAGCCAATTATGCTACTGATTTTATGTCTCGTGCTGGTCTTACTGACACCAAGATTGTTAGCACTCCACTCGACTCTAATGATCACATCTTTGCCATTGATGAAATTCTTTTGAGTTATGGTACACTTTATTGACAACTAGTTGGTAGCCTTATATACCTTACTATCACTCGTCTAGATATTACTCATTCAGTTCACATTGTTAACCAATTTATGTCTATACCTCATACTACTCTTTTTTCTACTATTCTTCATATACCCCAGTACATTCAAGGCACCTTGTTTCATAGGCTTCACTTTAGTTATTCATCTTTATTATACTTATGCACATAATCTGATGCCGACTAGATTGGAGACATTACTGATCTTTGATCTACCACTGGTCACTGTTTCTTTCATGGTACTGTTACAGGGTGGTTAAGTTTGAAGTTAGTTAACTCTTAAGAAAATACCCTGTAAGTGCGATCAATTCTACCCAATTGATCCAGAAAAAATCCCACCTTAAAGAAGTAACGAAACTAACATTACTAATGGACAAAAGGGTTGTCTTTTACAATGAATTAAGTCTCACCACGTAGAAACGAAGAACAAAGCCTTTAGTGGACAATGTTATAAGAAGCTTCAAAAGAAGGGACAAATAACGTGAGTAATGTTATTAAATAAACCAATAGGATATTGCAAAATATTTGAAGTAATTAGATACGTAAAAAATCCAACACCTAGTCTGGAGGGATGATACACATATAAAATGAGTTCCTAACAGACAATAACATTCAAATGATAAGGTCCTTAACAGTTTGGATAGTTTGGATAGTTACAATCACTTTGGACAGTTAATATGTTAACTGCCTAAGTAATAAAACAATACACATATATTATAATTGGCTATCCCATGCAAGATAAAGGCCAAGTGTCCTTATACCATGCCAATATTCATGTAACCAACCAAATTCAACCATGTCACCATGAAGAACCATGCAACCACCATCTATACACCATTTAAAAGCTATCCACCAACATAGCTCCACTTCCCAGCATATGATTTGATGATTACTTAGCACCAAAGGAGTAAAGGGACCGAAGGAACCTTACAAACCTCCGCTACTAAAAGGAGCTGACATCCTCGTCAGAAGATTGTCCAAGTATTTCTTAATCACATCCTTAAATTTTTATAGAGAAGTGTCTTTTTCGCATGTTGCATCAACAAAATCTTTACCCTTCCATTTCATAAGAAATTCAGTTCGTCGATTTTTCTTATGTTGTCCTAATTGTCGATGATTAAGAATCTTTTCGACTTCATCGTTATATTGAACATGCACATTTAAAGGTACACACCTTTGCTTGCTCCTTTTCGGTTCCTTATCATCATGATCAAACCTACGCAAGTAACTTACATGGAACGTGGGATGAACTTTTAGCGTTTTAGGTAAGTTAAGTCGATAAGCCACCTTACCGACTTTTTTGATAACCTTAAATGGACCATCATATTTCGGAATGAGGCCTTTATGAGCTGACTTTCCACTGATTTTCTTTTATATCTGAGGTGTTAATTTCGGCAACACCTTATTGCCTACAACAAAGTCTAATGGACGTATATGCTTGTTAACATATTTTTGCATCCTTCAAACAACTTTCCGAAAACTATCTTTTGCTTCATCCAAGAGTTCTTACCGATCCCTCATGAATTTATAGGCAACTGGACACTTACCCCCAAGTTGTTGTTTGGCAATTTCTAAAGGAGTTAGAGGCTGATGTTCCAAGATCACTTCAAATGGACTCTTCCCAGTTGTAGAAGATCGATGAAGATTGTAAGCAAACTATGTACTATCCAAAAGTTCCAGCCAATTTTTCTTACTTAAACTTACATAGTGACGTAAATAATCCTCCAACTGTGCATTTATCCTCTCTGTCTGTCCATCGGTTTGAGGATGATTGGCTGTAGAAAATTTAAGTTCAATCCCCATCATATTAAATAAGGTTGTCCAAAATTGACCCGTAAGTTGTGGATCTCTATCACTCACCGCATCTACTAAGACACCAAAGTGTTTAACAATATTTTCGTAGAACATTTCAGCCGTTATTTCGGCTGTACATGAGGATGGTGCAGCCATAAAAATAATATACTTAGAGAATTGATAAACCATAACCAACATTGAAACTTTGCCATTTACCTTCAGAAATCTCATAATAAAATCCATAGATGCCGACATCCATGGTTTCTCTGGAATGGGGAGTGGCTGGAGTAGTCCTGCCTCCTTTTGCCTCTCCACTTTATCTTGTTGACACACTAAACAAGTTCTGCAGTAGGTCTCAATGTCTTGATCCATCAGTGGCCAAATATAAGATCTGGATAGTAATGCAATCATCCTTTCTTTATTAGGATGTCTTGGCCATAGAGAATCATGTGACTCCTTTAACAATTCCCTTCGTAATCCACTGAAACTAGGCAAATATAATCTGCCTCCTTTGGCTATAAGGAACCCCTCATTAAGCCGTCTCAATTCTAGACAAATTATAAAATGCAGCCACAATGTCCTTCCGATTAAGTGCATCCGCCGCTTGATTGCTTCATCTAGGCTTGTGTTCCCAAACAAAGTCTTATTATGCCACAAACTCTTGCCATCTAGCTTGCTTGGCTGATAAGTTCTTCTGCACTTTAAAGAAAGTATTCGCCACATTATCAATTCTCACGATGAACTTTGGACCCAACAGATAGACACGCCATACCCTTAGGCAATAAATTACTGCTACCATTTCTTTCTCATGTGCCAAATATTTCTGCTCCACTTTATTTAATTTTCTGCTTTCAAAAGCCACAAAATGTCCACTCTGAACCAACACACCCCCAACAGCTTTATCAGATGCATCGATATGGACTTTAAAGGGAAGCTCAAAGTTAGGTAACCGAAGGATGGGTCCTAAAGCTATTGCTTGTTTTAGTTTCTCGAATGCAGCCACACAATGATCTAACTAGTCCCATTTTTTATCCTTCTTGAGCAAATTCGTAAGTGGAGTTACCTTATTTGAATACCCGTTAATAAATTGACAATAATAATTTGCTAAACCAAGGAAAGATTGCAACTCTTGTACCTTAGTCGGTGTTGGCCAATCCATGATTGCTTGCACCTTACTTGAGTTCATCCTCACCTGCTGGCTGCTTATCAAATGGCTGAGGAAATTGATTTCAGCCTTAACAAATTCGCATATCTCCAATTTGACATACAACTTATGTTCTCTTAAGTGATCCAACACCTGTCACAAATGAGAAATATGTTCCACCAAACTACTATTGTACACAACAATATCGTCCAAATATACCACAATAAATCATCTAAAAATTCGTATAATACATCATTCAATAAATTGCAAAATGTAACAGGAGAATTTGTTAAACCAAAAGGCATAACCAGAAATTCATATGCTCCATACCTTGTCACACAAATGGTTTTTGCCTCATCCCCATCTACAATTCGAACTTGTCAATAACCAAATCGTAAGTCCAGTTTAGAAAACCCAGATGCATTGTTTAATCTATCTATTAAGTCTTACACCAATATAATCAAATACTTGTTCTTTATTGTAACTTTATTTAGCGCTTGATAATCAACACACATTCTTAAGGAGCCATCCGCTTTCTTTTGGAATAAAACCAGAGCTCTATAAGTTGCTTTAGAGGGTTGAATATATCCTGCCTCCAAAAGTTTCCCCAATTGTTTCCCTAATTCTTTCAACTTCATAGGCGACATTCTATAAGGAACTTGGGTAGGAGGCTTCGCCCCTAGTTCTAATTCAATACGATAGTCTATGACCCTTCTTAGTGGGAGTTCTTTTGGCAATTCAAAAGGCATTACATTTGTGTAAGACTCTAAAAATTCAGCTACTGCACTCAGAATTTCCATAGACAGCCCTTCTTTTACTTCATTCAATGTTGCAAGAAATATCTCCTTACCATGTTTAAGTCCCTTTTTCATAACCATAGTTGAAATAAAAGAAGACTTCTACCTGCCTTTTGTTTGTCCCCTAATCTGTCCACACTTAATAAACCGAGGGTCTTGTTCTCTCATGGATATAATTTCACTCAAATGTGGATATACAACAGCCTTGTTCTACCGCAAGAAATTAATACCAAGAATCACATCGAAATCATCCAAAGGAATTACCATCATATTGCATTTTCCTTTCTAACCATCAATCGATAAAGGCACATTATATGTCATTCTAGTTACATCTCTAGCTTTATAATTCACTGTTTTCAACTTATTCGAACTTTTGTTCACCTTCAGTCAGAATTTAGTAGCCATCCTATCTGTAATAAAAGTGTGTTTAGCACCTGTATGAACCATTACAGTGACACACATCCCATTGGTTTGCAGCTGCAAATGCATTAACGAAACATGTGCATTACCCTTCTCTTCTGTTAGAGTATTCAGCAGTTGGAGAGGATTAACGAGGATCATAACTTCACCTTTTGGTTCCCTTTCAGTTACCATAGCGTTGAGCTTTTCTCGTTTCGGACACTCCCTTACATAGTGAGGACCACCACATATGTAACAACCAAAATTTTTATGTTTCTGACCATTAGAGAAGCACCACCAATATTCCCACTTACTTTGGCCTTCCATTTATCCCTCTATCTAGATTTAGGATCATCACATGATTTGTCATGTCCCAATTGTTTCTTCTCCTTTTGGTTGGTTTTCTCCTTTGTTGAATCGACTCGGAGGTTCCCCCGACCTCTTTGTTTTTATTTGGACATAAATCAATCAATCTGTTTGTAGCAGCAATTGGACTAGGCAAATCTTGCACTCCTCGTTGTAATTCGATTTGTGCCCAGGATTGGAGTCCCAACAAAAAATTGAAAATTTTATATTTCTCCGCTATGTTTCAAATGTCCAACATCAATGAACTGAAGTTCTTAACATAATTCCAAATAGACCCTTCTTGTTTCAATTTCCTCAAGTTCTTCTGTGCCAACCAAGAGGTATAGTAAGGCAGAAATTGTTCTTTCTGTTCATGAACAAATGCCTCCCATGTCTCAATTCTCGAATGTCCAACATTCAGGTCTCTATCAATTCTCCCACGCCAACATAATTTAGCTTGTCCAACCAGATACATGTTCGTTAATCAGACTTTGTGGCATTCTGGCTCCCTAGCCACTTTAAAATATTGCTACATATCTCAAATGAAATTTTTCAGAACTTTAGCATCCCTTACCCCATCGAAATGCTTAAGATTTGGAACTTTTAACCGTGTCCATGTGCCATCACCATCATGGCACCATGGTTTCTGATGAGAGCCAAGACATCCTCTAACACTCCCACCTTCTGTTTGCTTCTGTCAAAATGGTATCTATTCGATAACGAAAAGTTTGAATTGCCTCCTCTAGGTGATCCAAACGAGAAAACATACTCTTTGTAACATCTTCAGGAATAGCCTCCATGCCATGCTCCAACTTATCCAACCTTTTTCTAATTCCTTCAAGATTCTGGTTTGCCACCATTGCCACCAATACAATCTGCCAAGTGATGAAATAAGCTAGCAATCGCCAAATCGAGGCTCTGATACCAAGTTGTTATAAGGTTAAGTTTGAGGTTAGCTAACTCTTAAGAAAATGCCCTATAAGTGTGATCAATTCTACCCAATTGATCCAGCAAAAAGTACACCTAACGAAACTAACGTTACTAAGGGACACAAGGGTTATCTTTTACAATGAATTAGGTCTCACCACCTAGGAACAAAGAGCAACGCCTGTAGTGGACAATGTTATAAGAAGCTTCAAAAGAAGGGACAAATAACAAGAGTAACATTGTTAAATAAGTCAATAGGATATTGCAGAATATTTGAAGTAATTAGATACGTAAAACATCCAACACATGGTCTGGAGGGATGATACACATATAAAATGACTTCCCAACAGACAACAACGTTCAAATGATAAGGTCCCTAACAATTTGGACAGTTATAATCACTTTGGACAGTTAATATGTTAACTGCCTAAGTAATAAAACAATACACACATATTACAATCGGCTATCCCATGCAAGACAAAGGCTAGGTGTCCATACACCATGCCAATATTCATACAACCAACCAGATTCAGCCATATCACCATGAAGAACTATGCAACCACCGTCCATACACCATATGAAAGCTACCCACCAACGCAGCTGCACTTCCCAGTATATGGTTTGATGATTACATATCACCAAAGGAGCAAAGGGACTGAAGGGACCTTATAATACCTCTCTTATTTGCTAGCGTAACAAGACGCAAACAATTATCTCTCACTCAAGCACTGAATCAGAATACTGAGCCTTAGTTGACACTAACTCTAAACTTTTATGGTTCTGATGGTTACTTCAAGACATCAGTGTCACCTTTTCTTCAGTTGTTCCTCTCTTTTGTGATAATTAGAGTGCCATACATATTGCTCACATTGATGTCTTTCATGAATGAACTAAACACATTAAGATTGATTGTTATCTTATGCGTCATCACATGTTTCACAAAACTATGCAACTTATCCCAATCTCATCTCAAGCACAAATTGTTGATCTTTTTATCAAATCACATCTACTTCGATGTTTTCAAGATTTTCTCTCCAAACTCAAGTTATAGTCTTCATTACCAACTTGAGTTTGAGGGGGGATATTAACTTAATATTAGCAGTCAACTTTGAACATCTAATTAGCCGTCATTTTTTTCTTATAATCTTATACATTAATGCTGATTTGTTTCTTTAGTTAGAGTTACTTAGAGTGTATAAATAGATGGATATATATACATACATACATACATGTATATATATATATATAGACACAGAAATACTAAAGAACATTTCCACATTTCTTTTTTGTTCTCTATTTCTATAGGTACAATGTTGTGTCTTTAGGCTTTGAGTATATATATATATATATATATATATATATATATATATATATATATAAA
>JANZXP010000196.1:15610430-15622355 GCA_027576715.1 Erythroxylum flavicans | reverse complement strand
ATATGAAAAGAAGTATTATACTTCTTAGCCTCATAAGCATCAAAACATGATAACTAATCTGGATTGGGTTGGTAATAGTGATATCCATATCCATCACCAAAGCTATACACATTTTATTATCCAAATTGCTGACATAGATTACTTATGAAATTCATAATATGGACAATCAAATTTTAATTAATTTTTCAAATTGTAAAATAGAAAATTTTCTGATGTAAAATAAAATATTACTTTTTAATAATAAATTCATTTATTAACAAATTATGTATTAGGTTAAATAAAAATGTTTATTTCTTAATTTTCAAAATCGTATTCCGAGTATATATAATGTAGCTTTCTCATTTAGAAGAAATATAATTTAATTATATCACTGAATCATAAAACTAAAATCGTTCATACTAAATTTGATTGTTTAAGTGCTGGAAGTTCATGTGGAACTACGGAACAAGAAATCGTGTCAAGTTAGATGCATGAAAATATCTGGCATCACTGTTATTGTGACATCCCTTTATTTCATGGAAGCTTCAACTTTAGCATTTTCTTTTGTCGCACACTAACCAACCAGATATTATTATATAGAGCATTATTACTACTATACAATGATTCGAAAGCTTGCATTATGATGGCCAGTAACTATGACTTACTCAGAGGGTTTAACATCGTTTGGGCTAGCATAAAGTGGTAATAATGTATTAAATTAGTTAATCATACGTTATGACCCACCTTATGGGACTTGCATGATATTGAAGAGAAGAGATTACATTAGGTATTTGTTGGATTCAAAACGTGTTCTTGGATGATACTGAAGAGATTACATTAGGTATGTGTTGGATTCAAAAACGTGTCTATACATCCAGTTGACAGTCAAAGAGATTTGCTTATTTTCAAATAATTGGAATGCAAGAAGATTGTGTGGTTATTTGGTCAAATTTATGGTATCTTCAATCTTTATTAATTTAAATAAATATTCACTTTCAAGATATATGGTCATTCACTCTCCTTTTTCTCTATTTTTCCACTGTCAGTAAATCTCTTTGTAAGCAGAAGATCAAATCTCTCAAGATCCCAAATCCGAAAGTTCATGTACATATCTTGTTTTTTGCAGGAAATCATCGTAAGATGTGACAGAGTGAAACCTTAGGTGAAAACAAAAAACATATCTTCGTAAATTGACACGGATCCAGTTGAGTTGTACCAACAAAAGACGACGACTTTAAACTATTATTATTAACTCTTGTCTGGGCACAAAGAAACGCAACATGTCAACCCTTGAATTAATTAATTCCAGGTTGGAGCACTCTGTTTACAAAATCAACAAACGTACATAAATCAACTTATAAATAATGTTGTTTTGGATGGCATTACAAGGGCATCTGTATATATTATAAGAAAGGCCCCTCCAGCAAGTCAAGATGGGCCCGTTCCTAAATTCTGAACCTTAACGTTACGTATTGTTACTGTGATTCATATGTTGAGATAGAACGAAACAAAATTTAGAAACAGAACAGAATAAAAATTGGAGACAGTGAAGTGTTTAGTTGTAATGGACAAAACAGATAAAATTGTGTGTATCTCGATGATAAAAATGTGTTTGGTTACAGTTGACAGAACATAGAAAACAATGTCAATGGCCAAAGCATCCCTGCAGTATAATATGATTGGAAATATTTAATTCATTAATTATTTTAAAACGAATGATTTGTATTAGTATTTTTTTAATTGTATCTATAAATAAGGAATTAAAAAATGAGAAACTTAAAAATTTAATGAAATGAGCTAAAAAAGCAGTTACGGTTGCTGAAAAGAGATAAAATGGCTAAAAAACTCATTGATTTAATAAATTATTAATTGTTGTATAAATAATTAAACATATATTACTATTTATATAAATTTAAAATTATAAATAATAAAATATTAAATTAAAATAAAAATATATAAATAAAATAAATTTAGTAAATAAAATATTTCATAAAAATATATTATTGGTTATATAAATTTAAAATTATAAATAAGAAGATATTAAATTAAAATAAGAAAATATAAATAAAATAAATTTAGCAAATAAAATATTTCATAAAAAATATATTATTAGTCATATAAATTTAAAAATATAAATAATAAAATATTAAATATAAATAAAAATATATAAATAAAATAATTTTAATAAATAAAATATTTCATAAAAATTATATTATTAATCATATAAATTTAAAATTATAAACAATAAAATATTAAATTAAAATAAGAAAATATAAATAAAATAAATTTAGTAAATTAAATATTTAATAAAAAAATATTATTAGTCATAAATTTTAAATTATAAATAATAAAACATTAAATTAAAATACAAAAATATAAATAAAATAAATTTATTAAGTACAATTTTTCATAAAAGTATATTATTAGTCATATAAATTCAAATTATTAAATTAAAATAAGAAAAATATAAATAAAATAAATTTAGTAAATAAAATGGACTTGCTTTCTATTAGTCGTGGGAGGTATTTTTGTCCAACTTTTATGTGTTTTGTTTCTGTGACAGGCACAAAAAATCTTGTGTCACAGTTTTGGAAGGAACAAAAAATTTGTATTTTTGTGATCTGAATTAAGAACAAAATTGAGCAGTGTCAGCAATCAAATACTGCTGGACACAGAATTTTTGTATTTTGTTATATGTTTCCACCGACGGAGATATCAACCATACGCTGCGTGAAAGGTCACATCTCCTGTTAAGAACAAAACGGCAGCACAGCGACACGCAAACCCACAATCCACAGGCAAAACGCGAAACCTCAGGGAAATTTCACCAAAACACAGCGGCAGGAAAAGCCAACATGGGCAGTGCAAGACGACTCACAGCATAAAGGAGCAAGCCAAAACGTAAAACGCAGAGCAAAACACGGCACCAGACCAAGCCAAAACTGTTAAATTTTATATGATTGAACCTAAATAAACTGAGCACATATAAGCTCAAATGACGTTCCATCCTAAAATCAATCGGTATTAGGAGTAACTCATTAGGCTTATATGCATGCTCAAGGTCATATATTCTTTTGATATGGGACAAAATTCCACTTATATTTCAACACGTCCCTCTCACGTGTGGGCTAATTTACGGCCCAACACGTGCCACAGTCTATCGTGACGAGTAACCCAAGAGCAACCTGCTCTGATAATATGATAAATCTTATATGATTGGGCCTAAATAAACTGAGCATATATAAGCCCAAATAAGGTTCCATCCTAAAACCAATTAGTGCTAGAAAGAGTAACTCATTAGGCTTATATGCATGCTCAAAGCCATATATTCTTTCGATATGGGACAAAGTCCCACTTATAGTTCAACAAAAACGACACAGCAGAAGGAAGGCCAGAATTATCAAAACACGGAGCAGAGAAAAACACACAGCAGAGAAGAAAACGCATAAGAATAAAACACGCAATAGTAGTGTCGAATGGATTCATGACTGGAAGAGATAAGCTTTATCTCCATCTAATCTCTTCAAAACAGAAGAGATAAGCAAAAAAATCATCCAAAGATCCAGCTATGTGTGGATCTTTGGATGATTTTCAAAATATATGGTTTTCAAATTTCCTGAAAATCAAAAGGAAAGTAAGACGACGTACTGATGTAATGTTCAAAATTTCGCGAAGTTGGCATTACCAGGTGGTCTTAACACCTTTTTGCTTTAAATATACCAGGAAAGTTTCAGAATCTTACTGCTCAAAAGAGATGGAGTGAAATGGCAGTAATACATTCTTCCGATCAATCCCAGATTTATTTGGCAATGCTTCTAAACTGGAATTAATTGAAATTAGTGACAATAACTTTGTTGTTTCATTGGAAGTGTTTTATCTATGGAGGACAACCTTTTAACTGGTTCCATTCCCTCTGAACTTGGATTGTGATCCAACTTGCTAGCATTATATTTAGATGTAAACAGGTTGTCTGGCCAGGTTCCATTTTTCATAAGCAACCTCAGTCATTTTGTACCTTCCTAACGGTATCAAGTTTCTTTCTTCATTCCTCTCTCAATATACCTTCTAAACAAGCACTCCACAACTCCATGCACAAAAAGGCCATTAGAAATTGGCCAGCATCGAGAACCGTTGGAGATGTGAGGAGTTTTCATGGTTTGGCAATGTTCTACAGGAGGTTTATTAAGAATTTCAGCAATATTGTAGCTCTTACTATGGACTGTCTGAAGAAAGGGGAGTTTAGATGGGAAGAAGAGCAAGAACAAGTTTCGCCTTTATCAAGGAGAAACTATGTATAACACCAGTCCTATCCTTACCAGACTTTGAAAAGTTATTTGAAGTAGAGTGGGATGTGAGTGGGATAGGTATCGTGGCATCCCAAAAGAAAAGGCCTGTGGCATACTTCAGTGAGAAATTAAGCGAGGCAAGGCAAAAATGGGCTACCTATGATAAGGAGTTCTACACCATTGTGAGGGCTTTGAAGATATGGGAGCACTACTTAATTGGAAAGGAGTTTATACTTTACATCAATCACCACGCATTGAAGTATTTAGGAAATCAGAAGCAGTTGAGGACCAAGATGCATGCTAGATGGTCAGCTTATATTGACAAGTTCCCTTATAAACTTTTCCATAAAGCTGGGAGAAACAATGTAGTGGCAGAAGCGTTAAGTCGACGAGTATTCATGATCAGAACACTAACAGTTGAGATTGAAGGTTTCAAATACTTGAAAGACTTATATGTTGACGATGAAGACTTCAAACGAATATGGCAAACATGTCAAGGAGAGAAGTCATATAAAGACTACCACATTCATGATGGGTTCCTTATGAAAGGTAACCAGCTATGCCTCTTGCGGACATCAATGAGGGAGAAGGTAATTAGACTTACATGAAGGTGGGTTAGCTGGACACTTGGGCAGAGACAAGACACTTGAGGACATACGTAAGAGGTATTTTTGGCCTAAATTGAAGAGAGACGTTGTTTCTAGATGCCAGATTTGCCAAACTTATAAAGGTCATGCATCAAACGAGGGTTTATACATGTCATTACCTATACCTGACAATATTTGGGAAGACCTTTCCATGGACTTTGTACTGGATTTACCAAGAACGTAAAAGGGCATGAATTCAATTTTCTTGGTGGTCGACAGATTCTCTAAGATGGCGCACTTTTTACCATGTAAGAAGACAGCAGATGTGACAACCATTACTAAACTGTTCTTCCGAGAGGTGGTGAGGCTCCATATGGTTCCAAAATCAATTACCTCTGATAGAGACACTAAGTTTCTGAGTCACTTTTAGAGAACTTTGTGGGGTATGTTTGATTCATCCTTGAAGTATAGTAGCACAACTCACCCACAGACTGATGGACAGACTGAAGTGGTGAATAGGACTCTGGGTAATTTAGTGCGATGTATTTGTCTTGATAAGCCGAAGAAATGGGATTTTCTTATCGCACAAGCTGAGTTTGCCTACAACAATGCTATCCATAACTCTATTAGTTGATCTCCATTCTCTGTGGTTTACACTAAGGTACCAAATCATACATTAGACCTTATTCAGTTATCTAAAAATGTTAACATCCATGCGAGTGCAGCCAAGTTTGCTAAAGAAACCCAAGAAATACAAGTCGAGGTGAAAGAACGACTTGAAAAAGCTAATGTGAAGTATAAGGCTAATGTGGACCCATATAAGAAGAATCAAGTGTTTGAGGTGGGAGATGAAGTAATGGTGTTTATGAACAAGAAGCGAATTACTGAACATCATCACAAGTTGAAGGCCAAAAAGTATGGTCCATTCAAGATCGTGAAGAAAATTAATGACAATGCATATGTCATTCAGTTACCTTCGTAGATGGGTAGCATCAACCCAACCTTTAATGTTGCAGATATTTACCCCTACTTAATGGAGTACAAGTTAGGTTATCCAGAGCATAACTTGAGGTCGAGTTCTTTACAAGTGGAGGGGACAGACGCGGAGATTTAGGATAAAAAGATCAATTTATTTGTTTAATTATTATTTTTTACTTTTATTAGGACTACAATGATGTTTTTATCCTTGTTATTAGGTTTTAGGTCATTATAACTTATATAAATACTTCTTTATCGTACTGCAGAAGAACCTTTTTGTCGATTTTCAATCAAAATACTCTATTTCTCTTAAGGTTTTTGTTTACCTTTTGAGTTCTTTCTAGATCTTGGATTAAATCTGCGTTTTCTATACTCTTGGATTAGAGTACTACGTTTCTGCGTTGCGTCACATTCGTAAATATTTAGATGGTCATGATGCCTTGCTAGACGGCAATTTTAATCTATGATTATAAATTGTTTAACTCGAGAATTAAAGATTTTTTAATTTATCTAATTCTAATTAGGAATTAGAATTAGAATTTATAATCATTGTCAATGTATTTGGGAACTTAATGCATCTCTCATAAAGAACGGGTTGAAGAGAACAAAGTTAATTTAAACATGTTGGACTTGATTGTAAATTTTGATAAACTTTATGATTAAATATGAGATATTTAATAAATAAGGATCAATATGAGGTATTGAATCCTATTTGGGCATAATTGGTATTTAATTAGAATTATTTGTAATTCTAATTAAAGTTTAATTCTAATTTCAATTAAATTACTAAAACGTCCGAAAGCTTATTATAAATAGGATTAAGCTTTATAGAACCAGCACTTCTTGCTTAACCCTCTCTGTAAGAGTTATAGAATTCTCTCAACCTATTATGTGGATACCATTAGAGGACGGACATTTGTGCGGCTATGGTAGTTGAGATAGATCAGTTTCGAAAATAATTCGAGAGATATGATAAGAAAAGATCAAGTTTTGGAATAAGGTACAAATTTATTTTCAAGCTTTATTGTGCTTTAAAAATAAATCTATATGTGAAGTTTGAAAGATGGAATTTGAATTTTATATAAGATTTGTAAAATTTTGACTGAACAAGATATTTTAAAGATAAATTTAAACTGCTTTAATTTTAAATTATCCTTAAACATCTCAATTTTTGATGATTATTATTTTGAATCCATTATTATAATAAAAATATATTAAGTAATACATATTTTTATATTTTAAATAATTATTTGAGAAAGATATTGATTTTGTTGGGAATTTACACCTCCCAAATCCACACTTAAGGATATTTTATAGTAAAAAACAGAAAATAGAGAAATAATAACAACACAAGAAATTTACGTGGAAACTTTCAAATCGGAGAAAAACCACTGGCACCGAGAAGAAAATCCACTATGTGAAAAATTCTTACAATCACACAATTTTTCCTCTCATCCAATATCCCAATACATCAACACACCCACAAAGGAATACCCAAAACAAATCCTCCAACTCTCATCTCAAAAGAGGAATTTAACTAGAGTCAAATTTTTCATACAAATCTTTGACTTTGGATTGGTGCACTAACCAAAGAGGTAGCACCCTCCTTATATAGTCAAGAGCCTTGCTCCAATTATTTTTCCCAACCAATATGAGACAAACAAAGGAGCCAAACTCAACAGATTTATTATTCTAAAATTTTTAAAACAGGTTGAATTAAACTTCATAGATATTTATTTTCTAATTAGATTCAATATAAATTTAAGGTTATCAAAGAAATTTGGGCTAAATTTTAATTATACTCAATCTAGAAAGTCTAACAACCAAAATCATTATTTTTATTTATATATTTAAATACGATTCGATTGAGCTCCTAAAATGTGAGCTCGACCCAAGAGGGCTAAATTATGTTAGCTTTTGCGGAAACAACTTGACAAGAAAGTCAGTCTTCTCTTGGCAACGTCGCATTGCTCTGTTTGGGATAATAATTTGGATCATATATAACTTTAACATTATTAAAAAAATTAAGACAAACTTTTCCTTTTTCTTTTCATGAGTGGTTCAAAAAGTTGGTTTAATTAATTCAAAAAATGATGAACATTCCCATTGCTTTAATTAAAATGATGCTTTTAAATGGTATTGGCCAATGTTAAAAGAGTCACGTAACACAGTCTTAAAGCTCTCTTGGTGCGGTTGGTGCGTTAACGACTGGAGCAGCAGAGTCTTTTGGGAAACTATTAAAGAAAGACTCAAGTAACATAAAGTAATATGAACACGGAATAGTAATTGAATAAGTTTGGATTTCATTTGTTAAAAGCTTTGTATATTTCTATTTTATTGAATCAGAATTTGCTTTGAAGGAGAGAGATTCAAGTAAAACTAAATTGAAACAGCCGCACTTTGTGACTGCTTGACACAAAGCGTGATGGTAAGAAGATATCTTTTTGGGTTTTGTCTTTTTTCTCTCTTCATCGAAAAACAGTCTTAAATTTATGTATATATGTTGACTAGATTAAGTATAACTAAAATTTAACTTAAATTTTTTAATAGTCTTAAATTTATATTCAATATAATTCTGAATTAATAGTCTTATATAATTATATATATATATATAGAAGTGCGAGCATGAAAAACGAAGTTATAGTTATTTCAAATATTGAATAACTTATCAATTGATCACTATAAAAACATTAAAAAAATACGCTAATCACGTTTTTTATTATGAAATAAGTATAAATAACGTTGATAAAATGTTCTCATCATCACTTATATAATAACAACAGATTAGAAACTATGGTGTCCGGTCAGTCAACTTTTGACAACGACTTTAAGAGTCTTCGCCAGGTTGAGTCCCACCTTGTGCGTTCTTTGGCAGCAAACATAATAAAAGAAGACAATCATAACTTCAATAATCGCAAGTTGAAAAGAGAGAGAAAGAAAGAGCTCAATCTTCACAGCTTAAGCCAAATGAATCTTTATACTAGCACCATGCTCTCTTCATTTGCTTGTCTGCAACTGATCCTTTTACTATCTTCCAACTTCCAGTGGTGTCAGGCCAATTCTTTAGGGAATGAAACTGACAGGATTGCTTTGCTCCAATTCAGGAGTGGGATATCCAACGACCCTTTTGGAATCTTCAACTCCTGGAATGATTCCAATTCCTTCTGCAAATGGTATGGCATCAAATGCGGTCGCCAACATCAACGAGTCACGTCCTTGAAAATAACTCGAAAGAATTTGGTTGGAACTATATCGCCCTTCATTGGAAATCTAAGTTTTCTCCATACTCTGGTGCTGAAAAACAATAGTTTTACGGGTGTGATACCACAAGAAGTTGGCAACTTGCTTCGGTTGAGATACATAGATCTCAAAAGAAACATTTTAGAAGGAGATATTCCAACCAACTTGTCTCATTGCACCAAGCTCGAGGGAATAGGTTTTTCATACAATAAACTTGTTGGAAAAATCCCTGAAGGCATTGGTTCTCTTGTGGAGCTAAAGTATTTGGGCATTAGCGAAAACAACTTAACAGGAAAGTTACCGTCTTCACTTGGCAACCTCACATTGCTCAATTTACTTTATGCTGGATCCAACAATTTGGTGGGGGAGCTTCCTGTTGAAATAGGCAAATTATCAAGCTTAACAAACTTCTCGATTCCAGTCAATAGTATTTCTGGTACAATTCCTAAGACCCTTTTCAATATTTCATCGCTTAGTCTCTTTTCAATTACTGAAAATCAAATTCGTGGGACTATACCATATGACATTGGCCTCAATCTCCCAAATCTCAAAGTCTTTCTCATTTCCCAAAATAGATTCTATGGATCGATCCCGGAATCATTTGGCAATGCTTCTAAACTAGAATCAATTAATATTGTCAGCGATAACTTTGTTGGACAAGTTCCAGTCACCTTGGGAAATCTGAAAACTCTTCGAAAATTAAGGCTCGGCAACAATAGCTTAGGAAGTAGATCAGCAAATGACTTGATTTTC
The DNA here is from genome assembly GCA_027576715.1 of Erythroxylum flavicans. NCBI lineage: Eukaryota > Viridiplantae > Streptophyta > Magnoliopsida > Malpighiales > Erythroxylaceae > Erythroxylum > Erythroxylum flavicans. Next base: position 15,612,532 of record JANZXP010000196.1, on the reverse strand, counting down.
TTAACATCTTTGAAGAACTGTAACAATCTGGAGCACCTGGGCCTCGGTCTCAACAACTTTGGAGGTGTTTTGCCTACGTCACTTACTAATTTGTCTTCTTCGCTAAGTGAGTTAGTCCTTGCAGCCAATTATTTCACTGGAAGTATTCCTGTAGGGCTAAACAAACTAGTCAACCTAAGTCTTTTACAAATGGCCAACAACCTCTTAACTGGCTCCATTCCCTCTGAATTTGGAATGTTACCCAACTTACAAGGATTATTTTTAGGCAAGAACAGGTTGTCCGGTCAGGTTCCATCTTCCATAGGCAATCTCAGTCATTTGTCTTGGCTATACTTGTCTGAGAATCATTTGGAAGGAAACTTTCCTTCTAGTATTGGAAATTGTCAATTTTTGGGTCAACTTGATGCTTCTAAAAATAAGTTTAGTGGAACCATACCCAAGGAGATACTAAACCTGCCTTCTTTAAGTATAGTGCTCAATTTGTCTTGGAACTATTTAACCGGAAATCTACCAACAGAAGTGGGAAATCTGAAGCAATTGAATACATTAGATATCTCTGCAAACAATCTATTTGGTGAAATTCCAACAACCATTGGACAATGCCTTAGCATGGAAAAACTTTACATGAATGCAAATTTCTTCCAAGATTCAATTCCTTCATCTTTAGCTTCCCTAAAAGGCCTTCAAGAATTAGACTTGTCACGAAACAACCTTACAGGTGAAATTCCCCAAGATCTACAAAGCCTACAATTTTTAAGTCTTCTAAACTTTTCTTTCAACGATCTTGAGGGAGAGGTTCCAAATGGAGGGGTCTTTAGAAATGCAAGTGCAGTATCGTTGCTCGGAAACAAAAAACTTTGTGGTGGTGTTCCTGAAATTTTTCTGCCAAAATGTACCACGAAAACAACAAGAAAATCCATTGCTTTCAAGCCATCAATCATCATTCCTTGTCTAGTTGTAAGTGCCTTGTTGATATTCATCATTTTAGCTTGTTTATGGAGGAGAAAATCTAAAATGAAGTCGCCTTCTGGAACTACTCCTGTTAGAAAATTGATGAATGTTTCCTATAAAGATCTTCATCAAGCAACTAGTGGATTCTCTTAAAGCAAGTTAATAGGATTGGGTAGTTTTAGCTTTGTGTATATGGGGTTTCTAGATCAACTACAAATACATGTAGCTATTAAAGTCCTCAACCTTCAAAACATGGAAGCTTCAAAGAGCTTTCTTACTGAATGCAAAACTTTAGGGAACATTCGACACTGGAATCTTGTGAGGATCCTAACATATTGCTCTAATTTGGATTACAAGGGCAATGAATTTATGGCTCTAGTCTATCTGTTCATGGAAAATGGGAGTTTGGAAAATTGGTTGCATCCAGATCCTGATAAAAGAGGCACGATGAAAAATTTTGACCTTCTTTAATGGCTAAACATTGCAATTGATGTTTCATCTGCCCTATATTATCTCCATAACGAATGTGAAAGTTTAATAATTCATCGTGATTTGAAGCCTGGCAACGTTCTTCTGGACAGTGACATGATTGCTCATATAAGTGATTTTGGTGTGGCAAAGATCAACTCAACCATCAACAACTTTTCACAAAGCCTAACTAGCACTATAAGGATAAAGGGGACAATTGGATATACTGCTCCAGGTACTAAATTCTTTCCCTTTAATGTTGCTTCAGACTTTATCATGTTCAATTATCACTTTTGTTCATCATATTAGCTAGACAACATGTAACATCCCATCACCAATAGGAAGGGTAAAATAGTAATTTGGAATAATGTATAAGTGCTTAGAATTGTCTTGACATGTTCAAGCATACACATATAAGTGAATAGTCAATTTTGCACATGTAAATGACTGTACATGCATTCATGACATTTTCCAGTATATTAAATGTGATTTGTGTGTATGAAAAAAATTGTGTTGGAGAGGATCATCTTGATTTTCTAATTTTTGAAGAATTTTAGAAATTATTTTCTGGCAATTTCGGGGAAATTTCTGGATTAGGAAAAATGTCAAATGGCAGACTGATTGTTTATCGGTAGCAAAAATGACTGTTCAATGGCACTGAAAATTTAGATAAATGATTTTCG
>JANZXP010000196.1:15590777-15610330 GCA_027576715.1 Erythroxylum flavicans | reverse complement strand
AATACTGTGGGCCTTTTGATTCATATTGTAGAGAGCATGGTATCAGACACCAAAAGACACCTCCTAAGACTCCACAGTTGAATGGCTTGGCAGAAAGGATGAATAGAACTTTAATGGATTATTGTGGCTGTTGATCTCTATAAGACAGTATTTGTGATAGTGGATTTCATTTTCTTGGACCAAGAGAGGTCCCGTGGTTTTTATCCTTCACACTAAAGGAGTTTTTGCCACGTTAAATAATTATTGTGTTTTGTGATTGGTTTTTTATTTGTGCATTATTGGGGTAGCTTGTGATCGTTTAGTTTGCTGCCAATATTTGCTCGTTATTACTCTTAATAGATTCATTCAAGTAGGGAAAGATTTATTGATTGATCGTTACGTGTGTTATACCCGCTGCCTTCCCAACAGTAACCACATTTTTGGGTCATTTTTTACTATAGGCAAAATTCTCCTTTAATACGAGGTTCAATACTTCAACCAAAACAACTCCATTTAAGTTGGTTTATGGAAGAAACCCTCCTACCATTTTTCCTTTTGTTATTGGTGAAACACGCATTGGTAAGCTTGAGGAACAATTTCTGACAAGCAATGTTGTGCTCAAGATCCTTAAGAAAACTCTCTTAAAAGCTCAAACTAGGATGAAGGACCAAGTTGAAGCGCATCAGAGGGATCCAACTTTTCAAGTTGGGGACTCTATTTTTCTACATTTGCAGCCATATCGTTAACGACCTTTGGCTCGCTACAAGTATGAATAATTGTCCCTCAATTTTTTGGACCATACAGGATTGTTTGACCTATAGGACCAATGGCTTATGAATTGGAGCTTCCTGAATCTTACAAAGTCCATCGAATATTCTACTTCTCTTTTCTTCAACCAGTATATGGACAAGAAGTTGCAACCCTTCATCGCCACTTCCAATTAACGTTGATTATGAGCTCACCTTACCTTCAGAAAAGATTCTATCTCATAGATTAGTAAAGCTAGTACACATTCTTTAGAATTACTTGTTCAATGGGCAAATCGTCCTTTTAAAGAAGCTAGTTGGGAGAGTTATGATCTCATGGCCAAACAATTTCCTTATTTTTGTCTCGAGGACAAGGCAACTTTTTAGGGGATGCACTAATATGACCCCTTCCTTATGCACCTATATTATAAGGAAATCAAAAAATTCATATGGGGAGCACAGGGCAATTGACCAAGTCAACTTATATCACTTTTTGGGTGTTCCACTTGTCTAGTCTTCAGATCCTCTAAAGCAGCCACTTTTGACTCTTCAGCACTTCTCAACTAAAGCTGCTACTTCTCCCTTCTTCAACACCATTTAGTTCGTTTCTCTAAGTTTTATGAGTTGGTTATTACCTTTGAGTGTTTAAATACTTGTTGCTGGTTTTATTTTGAGATCATCAACTCCTCTCCATACGCATAACATCCTTGAGTACTTAAGATTCTTGCCTTAAACTTGCAAATAAAATTTCACTTTCCTATCTATAGTTTTATCACACCATCAATAAATATATTCCTAGTACCCTACCTATTAGCATTTCAATGATTTAGCTCGTAACTACCATTTGAGGAAGAAATTTGATTCAGTAGTCTCTCTGTGATTATTTTAACAAACATCCCATCTTTTTCTTATCACTGCTTCTTGATTACTTATCTTGGACACCAGAATGATTCAAACCACAAAAAGTAGATAAACTTAAATTCTCAACAATGCATTCGAGGAGCTTTAGTCATCGATTGGATGTGGGGATCATAGACTTGCTAACTAATATTCATTGACAATTACTTTGGTGGATTTATTTACTCAATTTACCTAAATATATATCCTAATTTCAACTACTATAGAGAAAAGATTAATAAGAGAAATATTCTTCCTCCAATAGTTGTATGATGCCCACACCCAAAACTTTAAATCTTACTTAGTATATGGTTTCTTTGTTAATTGTTTGACTGAAGTTTTACTTCAATAGAGGTTAATGATAACAAATAGAAGACATGTTCCTTGCACTTCTAGCAGTGTTCTTCATTTTAAATAAGGCATAAAAAGTTCTCTACATGAGACTTATAAAGCATACATAAAGCAATTCTAACACCTATAAGCCCATTCTAATGACGATGATCTACATCAACAAAATAAATAAACAAAACTTTAGGACTTGAGAGTTTAAAAGGCATACCGTCACTGAAGATGCAGTAAATTTTTCCAAGTTAGCCTCCACTTTATGAAACCTTACATCCCTAATGTCCTCAATCAATGATCTAACCTATAAAAAGAATCAAAAGGAGCTCTTAGCAAACATACATAAGCATTAAATGGGACCTGCTGAATCTTTAAGCTCACCATGTAAACGTCAGGAATGTCATCACGTGCACTGCCATCAAGAACAAAAATTTTAATATTTGAATTTTTCCGGTTGTGAATTTCACAATCAAGTGATAATAGTTTAGCAGTTACTGGTCAAAAAGGAGTCTTGAGATTTCCACGTAATGGAAGGGTAATGGCTGAAATGCATGAGAATCTCGTTCACCTTCCAAAACCTGAGTCAAGTTTTCTAAAGCATGTAGAATGGTGGGAAAGATTAAAGATTACAATTTGCTTTCTAGCAGGAACAACAATTGGAAGTACACATTAGGAAAGCCAAAAACTTGAAATCATAAACTGTTTCATGAAACAACAAAAAAGAAAAGAACGCCCAGAGCAATGCATAGCATTGAAATGAACAGCTACAACTAATTTGAGAAGAAAAAACAAGAAACTAATTTTCAAGGTTGAAGAGGGAGTTGCTGCTAACCCATTATAAGAAGTGCGTGATTGATAAACATATGTTCTCAACTGAAAATTGAGAAGTGAAATTGATTAATGGATTTCTTTTACTGACCGATCAAACACTCAAAAGGAATTCACAACTCTTTAGATAAAAGGGTCCTTTGTTTAAGCAGTTCAATTTTCACTAAAAGGATAACAACCCAACAGAAGAAGAACCCACGCAGGCTTGTAGAGGCAAACCTTTAACTACAACTAATCTCTATGATATGAGACTATACTATTCAAGTTCACACAAGAAAAAGTGACATCCATTCAATGGAGCTCATATGTGGGTGTTATAAGCAGAAACCTACCAATTGACATCCACTGCGGAGGCCTAATAGTGCATTTCCCTCGCTTCTTTAAAGCCACCGCTAACCACAGCGGCACTTGAGTCGCTATTTGCGGATAAAATGGACCATAATCGCCCTGCAACCATACCAAGTCAGTACATAATCAACATCCATTACATAAATATATATTTAGAGAACTGAGACAAAATAATTAGAGAGATAGAGAGGGAAAGCAGAGAATTACACAGATAAAATTGAGAGAATCCATCCTGAGATTGGGAACAATCTCCACCAATTCATCTTCTGCCATGAACTCGATCTGTGTAAAAAAGGACCCAATGCATTTTCAAGCAAGAACATACAGAATCTTGTACAAAGTAGTTACATTTAATTATGAATCGCCCACATGCAAACAGACCTCTTCAGGAGAAAAGACAGAACGTTGACAGTCAGATTGCCCCGCCATTTCTACAAATACAAGAAGACGTAAGGTTTACTTATGCTATTAGATGAGAGATTCAATGGAGGCAACGGCAAACAGAAAATGAAAAAGAAAAAAGAGGACTAGAGCATTGAAATGCGAGTGTGGACTCTGAATTTGCGGGTTTTATTTATGGCGCTAAAATTTGATCAAAATTTGCGGGAATAAGTATTCCCCTTTACAGCTTTACTATGACAACTTCAAAGTAATTTACACAAATACCCTTAAGTCCTCTTTTCGGGATTCTAGGTGCGAGTATACAATAGTCATTTGAGAAAAGCGTTAAGTCAGCTCCTGGTTAGACATGTTAACGGGCCATGCCAGGCCAAGCTGAGAGTGGTGGCCCATGCGGGCTGGGTTAGGATAGGCAAGCTCATGGTCCGGCCCGTCGATGGACTGATCGGCCTGTGACCTGAGCAGGCCCACTCATTTAATTTTAGAGGAAAAAATTCAAAACAACGTCGTTTTGGGAAAAATAGGCGGGCCATATGTTGGCTAGTAAAACAAGCTAAGCTGGGCCGGAATTGCCACTCCTACTCTTGGTATGATCCATGACCACGAAATGATCATACGTATCAACGAAAAGCGTGACTGTGAAGTAGGATACTAACCAAATTTCTATCAGTTCATACCTTATCGATCGGTTGTAGTTTAATAATAAAATAATTTAAAGATATTTTTTATATTGTATATATTTAAATGTATATGATAAATTTTATGAGATAATTATATATCACAATAAAATTATAATTATGAGATTCATATTACATTTATGTATTATCTCTAAATTATTCCTAGTTATTGTTCTATTAAGATTGGATATTCATAAAACATAAAAAGACTACTACACGTTATATTTTTCCTTATGAAAGAAGTAGTCAATTTCATAAGCTAAAGTATGGAGATAAATAAACGTGTAGGTGTTTATTAGTTTACTAATCTGACCTAATATAAGAAATCTATTTAAAACATTACTTATATGCCAATGAGAATTCTCATTATGATGATTGTATAAGTGATCATTTGACTTAAGGTCTCCAAAGTTATCTTGTATATGAATTTTTATATTTTGATACTACTTATGACATTTTCTAATTATGAATAGTTCAGTTGGTAGTCATTGGATATAGCATGAACTATACGAAGGTAGATGATTGATCAAGATAAGATTCATCACCCTAAAGTAACTAAGAAAAATATTTTGTTGTGCTCAATTTGTATTGATTTGGAAATTCTTGGCTAAGGTAGAATAATGTATTGTAAATAGTTTACAGATATCATTAATTGAATCAATAGCTAATAACAGAAAACCAATATGATTAGATGCCAAATATAGTTGATATTAATTTCATGCTCTATGATTACAAATGTTTAATTGGAGAATTAGAAATAAATTAATTTTTTTAATTTTTCTAATTATAATTATAAATTATAATTCATCGTCAATATATTTAGAAACTTAATGAGTCTCACATAAATAACGACTTAAAGAGATCAAAGACATTTTGATCAAATTGAAATTAATTGTAAAGTTTGATAAACTTTATGATTAATTATGAGATATTTAATAAATAAGAATCAATATAAAATATTGGATCTTATTTAGACATAATTAATATTTAATTAAAATCAGAATTTAATTTCAATTAAATTACTGAAATGTTTAAAAGTTATTATAAATAGATTTAAGCTCTAATAGAGCTAACATTTCTTGGTTAACTCTCTTTATAAGAGTTATGGCGTTCTCTTAATCTATTATGTAGATATCGTTAGAAGTTAGATACTTGTGTAATTAAGATGGTTGAGATTGATAGATTTTAAAAAAGATTTAAAGGATACGACAAAAATGTAATTAAACATTGAGAATAACGTATGAACTAATATTCATGCTTTATTATGATTTAACTGTTAATTATTTTATATAATTAAATTGATCTTAATTTTTGAAATTTTAAAATATTAAAAAAATTTGTAATTGTTTTACTACGGTCAAGATCGAATTATTTAATTGTTAATGATACTAAATTTTAGAATTGAAATTGTAATAGTTGCAAACCTAAAATCAATTCTGATAAAAACTGAAAATTAACAATATGAAAAGTTCATATTAATTACAGAGATTCAGAATTTTGGAAATTCATAAAATTAAAGTGAATATGTTCATATAATTTGGAAATTTCAATAATCTTTGAACTCAGAAAATTGGAAACTTAGAAGTTGTGGGAACCTCTGGTGTAATGGCTGGTTTTTGAAGCTAGTGCATATGATGCTTTGATGTTACGGGGCTTGAGATTAGAAGTTGACAATAAGATATGAGTAGAACGAGAATTCAGAAAATAAAAAGCATATGATGTTTTGATGTTGTGGCTGCTGGAAAACTTGAAAAACTAGTGGAGTTTTGGTTGTGGCTGCAATTTATGGAAAACAAATTGTTTGTGGCTGATGAAAAACATGAAAAACTAGTGGAGTTTTGGTTGCTTTTTACGTATTGTGTGCTGTAAATGGTGGCTTTTTCTGGCTGAATTGTGGTGTGAGTGAGCAGCGTTGTCGAGAGGACTGCAAACACATGGTGGCGACAGCGGCTTCGTCTAGCGGCGCAGGACAGAAGAAAGAGGAGTCGATGGCAACTAGTCCTTGGCGACGTAGAGGATGACGGCGCGTCTGGGCAGAACTTTGCTGGTCGACGACAACGTGGGATGTCAGCCGTCGATGGCAGTTTGGAGGCTAGCTAGTGAGATGCAACGCTGCAACTGATAGGCAGTGGCTGGTGACGGCTGGCAGGCATTGGCTGGTGGCTACTGGCGAGCAGTGGTTGGAAATTGCAAAGGGCAACGACGGCATCTTATTTTAGGGTTTGAAGCTGAGGTCTGAGAATAAGATAAAGAAGAGGGGTGTCCGGAAACTGGGTTAGGAAAGGCTGTGTTTGGCTACATGAAAATCTTATCCTAAGTTTGAAATAGTTATATTCTAGGACTTAAATAAGGAGTGTTTGGTAATTAGCTTAAGTTTGACTTAAATTAAGAATAAGTTATTCTAAGTCTAGAATGAGGATTGTTTGGATATGAGTTTAAGTGTGACTTAAACTATAAAATGTTTACTTATATAACTTTTGGATTAAAATAATTCTAAGATTAAATTAAGTTATTTTAATTTGGAATCTTGTATTTCTAATTTAACCAAGTTGTAAACATAATTTTAAAATTGTTTCAAAATTAACATTCAATTCTAAAATTATGTTAATTATTTGTGTTAATATGTTAAAATTAATAAATAGATTGATTCCTAATTTAATTTTAGAATTAATTAGTTTCAATTAGAAATTAATTAATTAAACTATTTAAAATTAAAAATATTTTCTTAAATAATTAAAAAATGTGTTTCTTAATTAAATTTATTTAGAGAATTATTATCCTATTTATTTAAAAATTATTTCTTCATTTATGAATAATAACAATAACTTGAAGGCCCTCTGCAGAAAGGTTTCGAACATGACCGCAGATTATGGGAACTTAACTAATAAATAGTATAAGATGTGTTTCACGATGGGTAGTCTTTCGAGCTTGAGACTATGTCAATACGATCTCTTCTTTTATCGATGGTTTAAACAAACATAAAGAACTCATAAAGTCAAAGCATCCATACTTAACAATTGATGACGTGAGTGTGAGCAATGTGCCTACTCTTAAAGCTCCCAAGCTTAATTCTTTGAGTCTACATTCGATAACTTGGTTGGTGTCTTGAAAGATTTGGATGGGTGCTTTCAAGAAAGATTTGAGAGTTAGGGACTTCTAATCTTTGAGAAATATCTATCAATAAATCCTTAATGTCTATTTCATCTTAAGACCAATTAATAAATGTTTCAATAGCCTAGTTTGTAATTCTCACCCTAGTCAATTACAGGTATAATGTTCTTTTTTTTTTAAATACAAGTGAAAGGCATTATTTATACCCTAACATCTGTATTATAATTTAAATTGGGCCATAAAATTTAATATCATTTAGAAAGGAAAATAATATTGTGAAAATCATCTACTTAAATATCCTTAGATTCTCCTTAAAATTCCATCGATTAGAGCTTACGTAGCTTTTTAAGTTAAAAGGGTCCACTAATACCTTGCCGACATTCCAACTAGTATTCCCAACCAAAAACCCTTTAATTTGGGAAATTTAGATATTAAACCCTAAATTCCAATTTATCCCTCTTCACTGATTTACGTCAGACCTATTTGAAACTTGACCCGCTTCTATTGGTTGCTTCTTCAGTTTCTTCAATTGTTGGATTCCATCAAAAGCGATGCTTAAGCAATCTGTAAAGGATCCAACTTTTGGGATTTTTACTTTCTTATTCTCATTTCTATAATTAACATGTGCCTGAAATATTATCCTATTATAACAATAGCCTATATCAATATTATAATTTTCATTTAGGACTTGGTAACTGGTCACATGCATTCTTTGTTTGGGCGTTTAATTATTATTTGAACTTTCAACTTGGCAAAGAGAATGCATACTAGAAATAAAAAGGTGATGAAGTACAGAATGTTTAAGAGTGTTTGTTCTTAATAAGACTTCAATTAAGAAGGATGGCTAATTTTTACGTGTATCTAGGGTGAAAACAGTGGTGGGAAGTTTTGTTCGGTCGACGGTAGAAAATTTTGAGGTGTGTAGGTTGTAATGATTATATAGCAGAGTAAAATTATTATAAAAATTCTTAATTAATTTTCCTAATTAGGTAAATGAGTGGTTAACTAATAAAGTGGAAGGACTCAACATTGCTAGCTAGGATGCAAGCACTACATTAGTAGGCCAACAAACTTAAAAAATGCTACATCAACCTCAATTGATGGAATCCTAACCAAACTTTGGGTTCTTTCGGTTTGAAATTCAAATTAGACAGTTTTTACAACATTAAGGTCCTTCAATGCTATTAACTAAATATCAAGGTTTAAGTCAGATTATGGTACAATGTTAAGGTCCACTTTTCGCCTTCAAATGTGCTTATTTATCTTCATACCCAAGATAGGTAATATAGATGTTCCCCTTTTTAGTCCAATTTGTCTTTCTCTTTGTAATACATTTTTCTTTAGAACTTTCTTTATATGTTGCATGATTGATTCCTCACTTTACCAATGAAGCATATCACAATTATAATCATCTCTCTTGATGCTTTTATATCTTCATCGGTTTGACTCGTAATTGTAACAAATCAAACTTACGCTTCATTAATCGTGTTTTATTATAGAATAATAATAATAATTGAAATAAATCAATAATTCTTTTTGTGTGTTATTTGTCTTTGTAAAATGCTTAATCATGTGATGAATCTAAGACATGTCTATACAATTTTGTGTATGCGTCTTATTTTTAAAGAACTATATTAATGCATGTGCGTTTTACGTTTAGTAAAACTTCTTAATTGTGAGATCAACCGTAGAGGCAGGTTTACATGTTAGGATGTGCATTTTTTGTTTAGCAAAAACATCTTGATTCATGATTGTTGAAAAGGCATATATACTTCTTAAGTCAAGCGTTTTACCTTTAGCAAAATTTCTTAATGCATATGCACTTTACCTTTAATAAAAAAATCTTAATTGCATGACCTGTGTAAAGGCATATTTACATCTTTGGATGTGTACTTTGCCTTTACCCAGATATCTTTACCATATGACTATCTCCTTTGATAGGAAATTGTAATATTTATAGAAAAACAACATTTATAAAGAGGATTCATATTGCAAAAAGGAAATATCCTTTATTAATAATAGGGGCATAAATGTTACTTATTATAGATTCGAGCTATTTGAGTATTTTGCTCTCACTGAATATGACATTTTATAAGTCTTTAGTCTTATAACTTCTATTAAAATGAATGGACCAAACTATTTAGGAGTGAGTTTCCTTCTTACTTAGGCTCTACCATATACATTCGCTCTCTTTCTATAGCAGTTGAGTTTCTAAAACAAAAAATCATTTCTTTTGCATGGCAGTTTTGAAATTGGGGTTGATATTTAATTTATAGATTGATATTTATTTTTTGTAGAGATATATGCACATCCATGTATTATTTTTGTATATCTTTATGTCACATTGCATGTGGGTTTATCAGAAACAACCTTTCTACTAGGTAAAGGTAGGGCTGCATATTGTCAGACCTCTCCAGACCTTACGCCTCAACGAGACTTTAACTGAGAGTTGATGGTAATGATGATGATGATGATGATGACGATGATGATGATGATTTGTGGACTAATTCCTTTCATCTCTTTAGATCGTTAGGAAAAATATCTTTACATAATCCCTTATCGAGGAATCTGTCACACTCAACTCCATCAACTTATCCCATTAGTTCCTTTTTATGCTTCTTTTACAACTCCCGTATGTCAATCTGCTTAGAGGGGAGGATAACATTATTTGGAAACACCCCAGATAAGGATCTTTCACTAACCAATCATGTAGGAAATTTTTGCAGAGGCATTACACCATAATTCCCTAGACTAAGGTTGTTTGGATCAAGTGATACCACCTTTAAGATGCCTTCACTCTATAGAGAACTATGAAAGAAAGATTGCGAATAGTAGACAGGTTGAAGAGATTTCTCCACATACCAAACTAGTGTATCCTATGTCAAAAGGCTAAAGAAAATTATGATTACTTGTTTTTCCAGTGTGAATTTGTTATATCTAGTTGGAAGTTAATTCTCCACAAATGTTGCATTGTAAATTCCCCTACTGATTGGAACTTGACCAAATCATTAAGCAGTCAGTTTGCACTCTTGAATGATGGTGTCATCTGGTGCCTATGTATAACTCTTTCATTTATCATCAAGGCCATCTAGGATGAGAGGAACTCTCGTATATTTCAAATCGAAGATCAACCAAGGAGCAGTTTCATAATAACCTGATCCAACAAATTAGAACCTATCTCAGCATACACAAGAACAATTTTCAAAATTCTAAGTATTGGGCAAGAATGTGGAATATTTAGTTATTTCAATGTCTAAGAAGGTTACTATTTTGTTTTAATTAATGTATGTTAATTAGCATCATAACTATGTACTGCTCCTTGTAGCTTGTAAATCTCTTGTTTGCCTGTAATGGGCATTAGCATTCTCATTAGCTTTTAGGGATGTGAGGTAACACCATCTTACCACCTTCAAGTCTCTATGTACCTCAACTACTACGTTGTTAGTTGGAAATTTCATTAGTAATTGATAGGGAAATAGAACAATTTTGAGGGAGTTCAAACAAAGCATTTCCCAAGATGATGTTATAACTAAAAGGTGTAACCATCACATAGAACTTTACATACCTAGTCGTTGAACTGTGAGCTTCATCAAGAGGGTAGTCTTTCCTACCATATAAATCTTTCCTCCTTTAAAACCAACCAATGGCTTACCCAAGTCCGAGATGTGTCTTATTGAACTATAGGGTTCGTTAAATTGTTATAAAGCCAAATGTCGATAGAGTTTCCACTATCCACTAAGACCCTTCTTACTTTTTTTAAAAATTTAAATATATTATAACATATTAAAAGAGATACAAAGTCTTACAATGGAAATTAAAAGCTATTAATTAGCTTATACAAATTTATATTACAAAGGAGCAAGCTGTAAACAAAAATGTAGCATTGTATTTAGTGTTGAATTAGAATGGCAATTGTGTTTTCTCGTATTTCCAACTCTCTGCTTTAATTAAGAAAATCCTAGTGCATTCTTCTTGGTTGTTTGCTTACCTTTAAAAATTTTAGCATTCTTTTGTTTCCATATGGCATAAATACAAATTCCTGTGGAGTTAACTATTTACAGTTTCCTCTTCCTGACAAAATAGTTGGCTCCTTGCAACCATTCTAATATATCTTGAAAGTGGAGGAATTTTTGGTCTAAAGCTAAGAATCTTGCATTTTTTCCTATATCTAACTATGTAAGTACATTGAAAGAATAAATGTGATGTGGATTCATTTTGAAGCTTACAAAATACACAAGTTCTTGATAAGTTAAGGAAACTCAATATGCTTTTGGTTGCAAGTCCATTCCTCAAGCATAATTATAGCATAAAAAGAGACCTTAAGGGACTGATGTTTGTTCCATACTGGTTTATCCCATCTCACTTCCCTTTCCTTCCCTATCAAGTATTCTCTGCAATAATAGTTAGAGAAACTACCAATTAAGTAAGCATTCTAAATATTTCTGTCTTTAGTTTGTTAGTGAGGGATATAATTTGGTAAGAGTGAGGTTATGTACTGTGGATGGTTTGCCAATTGGTTCCCTACTATCCATTTCTAGACTTTAACCTTCATTTAAAATTTTCTTTCACCAAAAAGTCTTAAGTTGGATAAATGAAGATTCCATTCTTCAACCAATTATCATAGAAGATTAAAAATATTTTCCCATTGCCTATTCTACAGCTTATAAACTAGATATAATGTCCCTCATTTTACAAATTTGAAACATAAAATCAAGGTGATTGGGCACTCATTGAGCTCCTACAGACTTTTCCCCTTTAGCACATATATTGTACCCATCTGGACAATAAGGTGTCCTCCCTATAGATTATCCTCTATACTCTTTTAGCTATTTGTACCTGATTGCTGGTTTTGAGAGCTTGGATGCCTGGCCCTTCTTCATTGTAAGGCAGACATACATTTTTCCATTTAACTTTAACCATTGTGTTCCCTTACTCTATAGGAACTTCTTCATCATTTTTACTATAGATTTGGTCACTCCTTAGAAGAGCAACATATGAGCTTCATACTTTACGGTTAGTTAAGGTATATATAATCACCATCACATCATCATTAGGTTTGGCTAACTTATGATCCTTATTCTCAAAGACAATTAGCCCTATATATTTCCTTTTCCCCTAAATTAATTTACGATATTAATAGAAGCCTTTAACCTTGCATACAAACTTCTTTAATTAGGTTTCGCTTAAACATGAGTCTCCTCCTATAATGATATTTTTAACACCAACTCTTGGGATGACACCTTAGGATTATTCTTATGCTCATATGCTCAAGACTTGCTTCTACATCTCCTCTTGTCTTCAACTTCAGTACTTTCAAAATCAAAATGCCTAAGCTACTCTTTCTTCAATAAGTTAATGGCCTTTTGTAAGTCTCGATAGTCAATAATCTCTTACTTATAATCTTTATCTAATCATCTAAACTCAAGGTTGCTAACCAATGGATTATGTATATTTATGATATGTTTCACTTTTAACACAATTGATGATATGGTTCAATGATGTGTTTAATTACAGGAAAGGTGTATCCTCAAGTTTGTGAGTCTTTTTGCTCCCCTTTTTGTTCACTCATTTCCCTTAATCTTCTTTTCTTGGGATATTGATAATGTACTCTCTCTTCTTCCTTTTCCCTAGTTCTAAAAGATGGTTGCTTTACTTGGTCCTCTTCAAAAAATGTTCTAGTTCTTTAAAGTTGATATACCTTTATGCTCACTTATGTTGTTCTAAGGCATATACCTTATCCATTAGAAGAGATCTTCACATATATTGGAGGTGACACAGATATTTTTGGAAAAGCAACGAGTACTATATAGAATTCAGTTTCAGCACTTAGGTGGCCTCATACTAAACATTTGGTTATATTATCTAAAACTTTCTCCTATCCATATAGCTCTTCTAAAAGAGTTAAGGAATGCTTTAAACTTGGATTTGAGTTGCCCAAATTTTAATACGAACCCTCTTAAGATAGTCTAATACCAATCCTTAACTTCTATAGCTATAATAGAAAAGAAAACTTTTCAATTTAATGCATACGTAACTATTTATAAATCCATCATTTTTTGATAGTATGCAACATGACTGGTAAGAATCATCACACTATTTTAAGCATCCAAATTGGGCAATTTAAACTTTAGCAAAAGTGAATCGCTCATGATTTTATCAATAAATGAGTTATCTGGTATATGAGGAGCCTTCTCCTACGATATACCAGAAGGGGAAGAGTGTCTCTTTGTCCTTATTTTGAGGATCCAACTTTAAGGAATTCTAAATCATATTTATGTTATCTAAGGATCGATTATGTCCTTAACTTCTTTAGAGATTTGGGCTTTCCTTATTGAAGATGGAACATATTGACCATCCTCTTGCTCCTACAATTTGAATAATATTAGGGATGACATTTGGGCTCGAGCCCAGCTTGGCTTGAGGCCAACAGGTTAAGCTTAGGTTAATTGAGACTCAAACTCGAGCATGATAGACCTTACAGTAAAATGATATCATGTTCATTTATAAGCAAAACAATGTCATTTTGTTGTAAGTTTTTTCGTTTTACAAAGTGTAAAATGGCATTAATGTAAAACAATGTTGTTTTAGTCTAGGTTAAAAACTTTTCCCTCCACTCTGCCTCTCCTCTATCTTCTTCGATTCTTCCTTCCCTATCACATTCGGACCTCTACCTTCTTCACTCTCTCTCTCTCATACCAAACTTCAGTTCACTACTGCTGCCTCTTCATCATGTTGCCCTGAACCCCTCTACTTGACTTCCTAGCCACGATCTTTTTTTGCTTCGTCGCCACCCACCCATAAGGTAAATCTTTTGATTGAAGACTGAATTTATGAAATATTGGAATTTCTGAGATTGTTGCCATAGGGGGTGTTTTTGCAGAGTTACATGGTCATATACATGGGCATATATGTGTTTATGTAAGAGACTATGAGTTTTAGGAATTTATATGGTCACACGAGTTTGTATGTGTTCGTGTAAGTATGGAAATGTAAATACTTATATGGTCATATACACGCCTGTGTATGTGATCATATAAGTCCTGAAAATACGTGCATGCCCATGTGTTGTCTGACAATCTTAGTGATTTGCACGTTTACATACATGACTGTGTATGTGACCGTGTAAGTGATGGTTGATAAACTTTAATTATATGATTATGATTTATGTTCTCCTGTTATGTCCAATGTTTCCGAACTATCAATTATGATTATAAATAACATATATATTTATATGTTGATTGTTTCAAATGGATGAGTATATTTCTTCAGTGGAGAGTTGTAATATGATATTGGAGACAGAAGTGGAAACTTCTAATCCCGCACTAAGTAAAGATAGATGTCCAGGTTAATTTAAAAATGAAGTTTGGAAACACTTCAATAAGGCTAGATCAATGGACAAAGTAGAAAAAGTTGAATATATGTATTGTCAGAAGATGTTAGTCTGGAGTTCAAAAGGTGAAACCTCTCATTTAAACAAACGTGTTGATTCATGTAGTGAAAAAAAGATCATATTAGGAGGTTAAATAATTTTGACCCCTAACTTTATAAGAGGAAAGAATGAAATGACTGTAACATCTTATGAAACCAACAAATCAAGATTTTTTATTGCTTTTATGGTAGTTGGTGATGAACATCCACTATCTGTTGTTCACACCAAGAGATTTAGGATGTTTTGCAACTCACTCTAATTGACCTTCAAGGTTTAAACTTGGAATGCGATGAAGTAGGATATTATGAAGATATATGAGGAAAAGAAGAAAGAAAATTTAAGAACATTGTTGAGTATTGAACGACAGATTACCATTACAACAGACATATGGATAGCCAATAATAAAAAGAAGGGTTATATAATAGTGATGACGCATTTATGTTGACAATAATTAGACTCTACATAATAAACTTTTGAGGTAATTTATATTTTTTAATATTTTTAGTGTTCATTATGTTTAGGGATGGCAATTCCGGCCCGACCTGTTTTTAGCCCAAGTTTGGCAGGCCATGGACGGGCCACAGGCTGGCCCACGACCTGGCCATTTTGAGCAAAACGGTGCCGTTTTGTATTTTTTAAATTAAAAAAATATAGACGGGTCAGAATTGGCCCGGCTTGCCTGTGGCCCACCAGGCCAAGGGCTGGACGACCCGTCGGTGGGTCTGGCCGCAGGCCGGCCCATCCCGGCCCACGCAGGCCACGGTCCAGCCTGTGGCCCTCTGTAACTGAGGTCAGGCTGGGCCGGGCCGAGGGCGGCTCGGGCCCAGGCCCGGCCCGGCTCATTGACATCCTATGTTATGAATGATGTTGGTCACATTTGTACATGGTAGGTTCATATATGTGTCGACACCATATTCAAGCTAAAGGTTGGCAACCGTGTTGGGAGATAGTTTGATATAGAGTAATTTGACACCAAATTGTTTCACCATAACAGTCGATAATTAGAGCATGAATGATGCTATGATTAAAAATTTGAAGAATACAGGTTGGGAGTCTATTGGTTAGTGGAAGGTTATTCCATATGCATTATTTTATGTATATTTTGAATTTGCTTATGAAGGAAGGATTGGATATGATAAACATTACAATATACTTGATTCTGAACAATGTAGTATATTGGAGTGCAACACCTAAAATAGTTAAGAAATTTGAAGAACCTACACGACAACTATGCATTCCAAGTACGAAGAAGTTGGTTTAGATTGTTTAACCAGATGAAACTCAATCTTCAAGATGATGAAGTCAAAAATCTAATATATTGATATGTTTACCAGACTGAGACAAATAGATTCTCGGTACACTTGCATGCCTACAGAAGACCAATGAGAGTAGGTTAGAGAATTTTGTGTGAAGTTGAAATTATTTTATACTGTGTATGAATTGTTCTCAAAAACAAAATATCTAACCTGACAATGTTGCTTTAGCATTTTTTTAGATAAAGAAAGATTTATCTAATTGGATGTTTGATTCTAATGATGTTATTTGGGATATGGCAGAACAAATGATGGAGAGGCTAAATTCTTATTGATATATGGTTAAACATACTGTTGCTGTCTTATCTGTGTTGGACCTGATATATAAAATAGAGGGGGTTAATTTTATATACAATATGTTGCATGGTGATCGAGCTCAAAAACATATTGATGTCATTAAAAAATTTTGGCCTGATTTGTATAATATTATCAACTCAGAGTAGACAAAATTTATGATCGAGTTAGCAGTAGTTCAGGCTATTTGACTCTGGCTTCAGTTTCAGCTTCAGGCTCATTATCTAAGAGCAATTTGTTAGTTTCACATACAAAATTCATGAAAGAAAAAAGGCTAGAACTTCGTACAATATGATGAATTAGATAAATAATTGATGGAAGATTTTGTAGCCGAAGTTGAAGGTGTGTAGTTTGATGTATTATTATGATTGAAGGGTTGTGGAAATAATTTTTTGGTCAAGCAAGTAATTGCACGAAACCTATTAGCAATTCCATCATCTATTTCGATCATGCAAGTAATTTCATGAGGCTTATTAGCAATTCCATCATCTATTGTTGCTTCGAAGTCAGCTTTTAGCATTGGTGGTCAGGTTATTAGTCCTCATTATGTTGGACTTCATCCTTGTACTGTGGAAGCCCTTATGTATACTCGAAGTTAGTTAGATGATGAAGATATTAAAGGTAAACTCTTTTCTTTTTGATATATTAATTTTGTCTATTTTTTATTTAATCTTACCTTATATATATTTTTAATTTTTATACTAAGACAATCACAGGTGCTGATGCGGAAGTGTCTACGCATACACATACTCATACTCATTAATCAAGTGAACATTATTTTGATAAAATATTTGATGATGAAGTTATATTTAATTATTTATTAATTATTACCATGTGCTTAATATTTTTTTAATGTTAATATTACAATACTAAATATAATGTTTTTACATATAGAAGAAGTGATGCAAACTATTGACGATCCTAACTATAAGAATTAGTTGCTCTCTCTTGTCTCCACTCTCTCCAGTCTCCAGTCTCTAGTCTCAATCTCTCACAGTCCTAGACTCCTAGTTCAGAATATTATTTCAAGATTTTATCTTGAATTTTTGTGAATTGTATTATTTAAAAAATTTAGATATTGATTTTTGTAAATTATATCATTAGTTAATGAATTTTGTTCTTATCATCAATTAATTGAATTGATCAATTTAGTTATATTCTTTTTCTTTCATTTCTTATAATCATATCCTCCTTCGTTAATGAATTTAGTTTCATCTTATTCAATATATCAATAAATGCGCGTTTTATAAATTCATTGATTATAAATCTCAATTTTTGTTAATCAATTGAAATTTATAACTTCAATTAATTGAATTGATCACTTTAATTATAATATTTTATTTCATTTCTTATAATCCTATCCTTCTTCATAATGAATTTGGTCTCACCTTATTTATTTTATCAATATAAGTATGTTTTATATATTCATTTATTATAAAATCTCAATTTTTGTTAATAAATTAAAATTCGTAAATTAATCACTTTAATTATATTTTTTTGATTCTTACAATCCTATCCTCCTTAATTAATAAATTTAGTTTTATCTTATTTATTATATCAATATATGTACCTTTTTATATATTCATTCATTATAAAATTTTAATTTTTATTAATCAGTTTAAAGTTGTAACTTCAATTAATTGAATTTATCACTTTAATTATGATGTTTTTCTTGCATTTCCTATAATCCTATCTTCTTTCATTAAAGATATGGTTTCATCTTATATGTATGTTTCTATATTGATTTATTATAAAATTTCAATTTTTAGCAATCGACTTAAATCTGTAACTTCAATTACTTTAATTTGTCACTTTAATTATAATCTTTTTCTTTCATTTCCTATAATTTTATCCTCTTTCATTAATGAATTTGATTTCATCTTATTCATTTTAACAAAATATAAGCATTTTATATATTCATTTATTATAAAATGTCAGTTTTTATTAATCAATTGAAATTCGTAACTTCAATTAATTGAACTAATTACTTTAATTCTAATCTTTTCTGACATTTCCTATATCCCTATCTTTTCTCATTAATGAATTTGACTTCATCTTATTCATTTTATCAATATATGCATGCTTTATAAATTCATTCATTATAAAATCTTAATTTTTATGAATCAATTGAAATTTGTAACTTTATTTAATTGAATTTTTGATATTATATTTTTGAATCAGTAAATTTCTATTAAAAATAAAAAATAAAAGTCGAGCTAAGTAAAGTCTGATCTTACTTGGGCCTTGAGTTCACCCATATGGTTTGATCGGGTCTCAAATCAGGCTCGAGCCTAGAGATAAGACCCGAGCTCAACTTGACCCACTACTACCCCTAAATAATATATCTCACATTGGCTAGTAGAAGCATTTTAGTCATTCTATGTGGGACTCAACCCATGAAAATAACATTGTTATCCTTAAATAATTGTCACATCAATCTTCTAGAAGCAACTTTTTTTTTTGAAAAAGTAAATGGTATTAATAAAAATAATATGTACAGGTCTTCAGCCAAGATAATAACGTAACCCATCTAACAACGACGTCGCATATCCAAGAAACTTGAGAAAACAAAAACAAGAAAACGACACCGTTAAGACAACAAATAACAAGCTCTCAGTCGAAAGGGGTAAAGTCGTTGTTCACTTTTGCCTTCATCTCCAGATGTCCCTAAATTAGGGTTGTCGCCGCAATCGCCTCTCCTCCATCTTTTAGGTATTTGATCTCTCCTTCGGCTTCACCTTCCTTCATTGAATCAGTAACTCATTTGGTTACTGTTGCAGGTTGTAACATCCCGTTTCCATACAAATGGTTGAATTATAGAAACGGGTACACGTGAGATCAATTGGAGAAATTAGGAAAACACATCTCATGCTCATGCATTTGTGAACATTGATTTTTGCACATGAAAAATATCTGTACATGCATTCATGAGATTTTTCCAGTATAATTGTGAATAAATGGGAATTTTGAAAAATAGGCTTTGTGTGTGTAAAAATTGTGTTGGAGAGGGTCATTAGGGTTTTGAGATTTTTAGAGAATTTTAGAAATTTTTCGGGGTCATTTCCGGACCAGGAAAACTGCCAAGCGGCAGAATAAGTGTTTACCGGTAGAGGAAATGACTGTCCAATGGCACTGGAAACTTAGACATATGAAATTAAGAATTTTTGAATTGAGCCATTGGAATTTTGGA
>JANZXP010000196.1:15552672-15590677 GCA_027576715.1 Erythroxylum flavicans | reverse complement strand
TTTCTTCACAATTCACTTCAATCTCTCTCCAATTTCCAATGGCTCATTCCAAATATTCCAAAACGCTTATGTCTGAATTTCCATTGCCATTGGACAACAAATTTCCTACTGAAAGACTCCTATCGGTCGCTTAGAAATTTTCCGGGTCCGGAAACAATTCCAGAAAAACCCCGAAAAATTCCCATAATTCTCTAAAATTAGGAAAAGCACTAGAGTCCTCTCCAAATCAATTTTTACCCAAGCAAAGTCTATTTTTGACACTCACTGTTTATGTACACTAATACCGGGAATATGTCATGAATGCATGTACCAATATTTTCATGTGCAAAAATCACATTTTCACAAATGCATGAGCATGAGATATGTCTGTCCTAACTTCTATAATTGGTCTCCTCGTAGACCCGTTTCCCTGATCCGACCCGTTATGTGGGACCGGGATGTTACATTTACTTTTTAGTTTAATTTGGTGATTTTCTTTAAAGCCTTTACTCAACAAATCAGGATAGAGTGTTTAAGATTGGATATGTTTTTATTTTTTTGTTCAAGGTTAATTTAAGTGAACTAATTTCACTTCTGTGGGAGACGTTGGGTAATCACTACAACTACCTCATATACTTACGAGTAGGATAGCCTAGGTATTTTTAGACCTTATTTGGGCACAACAGTATGCCCACTTAAGATTCAAATTTCCTAAGTTATCTTTTTTAGAATCTATTGTTCAAGAATCTTTTCCATCATCTGTTTCTTTGGTGGTGGTTGTTAAAAATAAGATCATTATTAGAACCTAAATGGTCCTATAGGTCTACTTACAAATCCTTTCCATTTTTTAAAAAATGGTTATTCTTTTATCTCAGATTGTAATTATTGAGGAAGGGGTCATTCTTAATAGCTTGTTTTCCTTTATAGGTAGTTACGTAATTAAATTCTTTATAGTGATTTGGGGTTAGCTCCATATTCAAACATGTATGTAAAGGATGTTCATACATACCACACTAATATCATAACTCTCTATTACCTATATTTTAGTTGGTGACATCGTTATTTGGTATAAAAGGGCAACTACTTATGATACCAAGTCTAAAGATGCTTAAACCGCATAAATGGAAGCTTTTGATTTTCCCCCTTACCACCTTAATTGACAAATTTTTAGCCTAAGTCTCAATGATCTACTTTACTTCCTTATTCATTTTGTAGATATCCCCTTACCTTAATATCAACCAAAGTTTAGCATGTTAATGTGAGGCCTTCATAAAAGAACTACATAATCAGTTGTAATGAATATTGATGGTGTAGGAATTAGCTATGGAAGGCTTTATATCATTCTAAGCTTTATGGAATGATTCCCCTTCTTTCCATACAAAGATTTAAATTTGAATCCCTAGCTTGGTAGTTTTATATGGAGGAAAGAATTGTAAAACAAAGGTGTCATATACTTAATCTCACTCTTTAAAAAAAATCCACCTCAATAAGTTCCGCCACATCCTTGCTTGATCTCTCATATGGTCAAGAAAGTACCTCATTTGAAGCTCTTCTTTTATAAAGCCATTTAATAGAATTACTTGATACTGAATAAAATTATTGCTTAATATGATGCATCTTCCTAGGTAATCCATTAAACATCGATAATAAGGGGAGATGGACTTTCTTTAACTTATTATTTTATGTCCTTTAACTTAATCTAAAGCATGAGGAATTTACATTTATCACTAAAAATTGAATGTCTCTTATACTTATTCAAGGTAGTTATTAATGCTCTAAACCAAAAAAAATATGTTATCCTAATTTGCAACCATGCTTTCTCTCCTTCTTGCTTTGTATATCTTTAGGTTCACTCGATTTTAAGGTTTATGGGAGTAAATCTTCCAAGTTTGCACTCATGGATCTCCTATCTTGTTTCAACTAACCAAAAAAATGAAAGAAAATAAAACAATAGAAAAGCTAGAATTAATAATATAGCAAGTGAATATTCTTTGATAACTAAGCCAAAAATTGATCAAAATTTTTTACAAGTTTGTAAAATCAATTGAAACATGTTATAAAACTAGAATATTCTAGGTATCAATCCCACAAGGATTGTATTACTAAGTTTATTAATCTTAGTTAAATATAGAAACTAAATAAAATAAGATTTAGTAAGAAGTGATTACTTTTTAAACCAATGAAAACAAGATATTTAAGTAAAGAGAAATCAATAAGACAAACGATGGTTTTTTTATGTTCACTTATATGGAATTCTAATTTTCATGTAAGATTGATTATTAAGGATGAAATAACAACTAATGTATCTATATCCTCCTTTAAGCATATAAGTAATTACCATCTCTTATATGTACAATTAATATTAATCAACTTATTAAATATAATTAATATATTTAATTATCACTATAGTTGAAGAAATCTCTTTCTCTAAACCTATAATGTTTATTCTTCTAGTGCATATGTTATATTTCACCTTTCAATTTATCATACAATTCCTAAGCTTGAATCTATAATGATTAGTCACAAACTCAATAATTAAGATTAAAGAGAATACATTTTAACCAATTAATAACAATTCATGCATTAATAACTGAAAGATTTATCATAAACTATATCTCTAATCCTAAAATGGGATTTAGCTACTAAGCATCATGAAAACAACACTAAAACAAATCAATATTAATATAAAAGAAAGTGAAGAAGGAAATATAAAATAAGATATCTTAGTTGTGTCCAAATTAATGTTGATCTTCTTGCAATTCTCGTTCCAAAGCCTTCTCATATATTAAGAAACTCAAAAAAATCACCAAAACTCAAATTGGTTGTCACACACCTCCTAAAAATCCCTTTAAGTTAACCATAATAATAGCACTCACAACTGGGGTTTACATTAGAGTCCTTAGGTGTTTTTAATTCTGCATTTCCTTTGATTGCATGTATAAGAATTAACATTAGAATAGCTTCCACCTTAAATAAGTTTTATTTTGGAACTTTATTTATATAAAATCAGTATGTTATTAGCACCTAACATCATTTTGTAATTGTTATCAATTAGGTTTCTTTATCTCATTAACTTTGTAAGAGACAAACGCCTATCTCCTAGTTATGTCTAGTGCCTATCTAGCCCTTTTCACTAATTTATCCAATTTTTGACATCTTTGAGTTTGAATCAATCTCTGATGACTTTTATAAAGTTGTTATGGAAAAACATAGAAAGATTCCAAAAGAAATGTCTAAGGTCTTGGATTATAAGTGGGGACTCTAAAACTACTTAAAAGATCTTAAGGATTGTGTAGAAAATTGCAAGTTACTAGCTTGAGATGTGAAGGTAGTGTCTTTACTTGGAGAAAAAAAATCTTGAATCAAGTCAGAATCTTAGGAAAAAAAAATAAGATAGAGCTATAATTAATCTTGAATAGCTTATTAACTTCCCTTAAAGCGAAGCTTGGTTTATACCGCCCCTCTTCTTTGATCATAGTCTCACTCAAATTTATGAGATTATCAAGAAGGTCAATACAAGATTTCCTTTATATTTAATCACTTTCTTGTTCTTAATGAAGATTTTCAGGAAGCAGTTCAAAAGGGGGTGGAAATTAGAATTCAAGGTAGCAAGGAATTTATGTGTACAAAAACTTAAATTTATAAAGCAAGAGCTTAAAAGGCTCAATGAAAAGAGAGTTTTGATTATAAGACAAGTTATAGCCTCTGTAAGGACAAGCTTCTTGTTATCAAGTAGTGCCTTTCAAACAATCTTGGTAGCAAAGATCTCCTAAAAGAGGAAAAGCTAGCTCTAAGCAGTTTTCTGAAACTTATTAATGATCACTTCTTTCTTTTGAAACAAAGATTCAGGAATAATTAACTAAGATAAGGGGAAATATGCACTAAATAATTTTTTCAAATCTATAGTATCAAAAGAAATACTAACATAATCTATTTGTTTATTTCTCAAGATGGGAGATTTATATCCAATAAAAAGGTTTTAATGAAGGAAACTATTAAATTCTTTTCGGAACTGAATTGGTACTAGCTCAATTAATACCTCCATAGTTCAAACTCTTAGTTTTTTCATTAACATCCAAATTAGCTTTAAAGACTTTAAGCTACCAACAAAACTAGTTGATGATAAATGGAGTGTTTTGTATTTCAATTGAATGGCTAAAAAGCTCTTAGTCTAAATGGTTCGAACGATTTCTTTTTTTTAAAGCATGGTCACAAATGAGGAATTTGGGAACTGAAGCTATTCAAGAGTTATTTAATTGTGGATCCATATCTAAGGAAATTAACAAAACTTTCCTTGTCTCTTATTTGGAGAGTTTAGACTAATATAAAGTTATCTCAAAGAATTTAGCTAATAGGATAAGAGTAGTGCTCATTTCATTAATAAGTGAAAATTAGGGTGCATTCACAAAAGAAAGGCAAATTGGTAAAAATTTGCTTATTACTTAAGAACTATTAAGGGTTAACTATGGAAAATTTTCCCAAAAAATAGTGCAATTATAATTGATTTTAAACTGCATAAGCTGGGAATTCATACCTCATCAGTTTAAAGTTTAAAGGTTCCCTAACATTTTTAGAGACTAGATCAAATCTTGCATTACTACTACATCATTAATTATGCTTATAAATGGTATCCCAACTGGAGGACTCAGATAGAGAGATCCCATTTTCCTATACTTATTCATAATTTTATGGAAGCATTGACTAGATTACTAAAGCATAACATATCGAGAGAATCTGATTTCAATCTTCATAGCAAATGTAAAACACTAGGCTTATCCAGCTTATGCTTTTATGATGATTTGATTTTGTTCTCTAAGGCACATATCAAGTTAGTTAAGATCTTAATGTTAACTCTAAAATAGTTTAAAGAGATCTTAGGTTTGGATATTAATTATAATAAAAGCCATATCATTCTTGCAACCAATGCAAACTATATTACTGATAGACTCTTTGCATTAACTATAATGAATATTAAACAAACTTAACTCTTTGTTGATAACAAGATTATAGTTCAAAGAATGTTACATATAATAGAGAAGATTCAAAAGAGAAATAGTTGATGGAAAAATAAAGCCCTATCTTTTGGAGGTAAACTTTGGCACGTTAAAGATATATCGAACTCCTTACATATTTATAGATTACTCATATGTTCCTATCTAAAATTTTAATCAAAACTATTAGGGGGGTATGAGGAAGTTCTTATCAAGTAAACTCAATGAGAGCAGGTACAATACAAAAGTTAAATGATCTGAAGTCTGCAAGCCTTTGGATGAAGAAGGATTTAGAATCACTCTAGTAAGAACTAATAATAGGATCTTGATGGGAAAGAGGCTTTAGGGAGTTTTAAATGGATAAAGATTCCTTTATGATGAAATGGATGCATAGCTAAATTTTAAAAGGAATGAGCATTTAGGGTCTACCTATTAGAACCTCTTATATTTGGTTCTTATCCTAGCTTTTAAAGCTGAGGGATACCTTTGAGCAAAATATCAGCTGCAAGATCGAGAATGGAAACATGGATTCATTATACTATGATAGTTACGGAAGAAATGACCTATTAGTAGGAAACCAAAGAGCTATTCAAATTATTGGAAACATCCTTGAAGAGTTTAAGGTATATATATGGGTAAAGGAGAGATAATATAATAGTTTGTCCAAGGAGCCTGAGCGTTTGATTTGTCAATATAATCGTAATTCTGAGTTTAATAACCAAGTTAATGGGCAGTTTATAAACAAAGCATATCAAGATTGGATAGCTGCAAGGCATCTAAAGGTGAGCTAGCACAAGTTAATATGGAATAAAAACCTTATGCCTAAAATTTCAATTTTATTGTGGTTAGCTATAAGGAAGAAAATGAGCACAATTGACAAATTGTATTATCTTAAATTGGTAGTATTTGTATAATTTCCAAGGAAAAGTAGGAATCATTACTACATTTATTCTATAAATGTAACGCTTTTCCCTATATTACTCAGTGGCTATAAAGGGATAAAAAAAGTCACAAAAGTAATGCAGTGGTGTACTTAACCATCCTTGGAACCTATATTAAAGAGCTCTAGAAAGAGAGGAGCTTAATATGCATAAAAGGGCAAGGAAAACTCTAATGAAGTAGTGAAGCCATAGCTAGCATTAGAAAGCAACTGATTAGTAGTAAGGAAGCTAAAGAATGTGATGTAAGTATAGTTATAGCATGGTGAATTGAGCAAATGTAACTCCTTATACTTAAAAAGTAAACATATTAGTTATTGGCTAGAAACTTGTATATGGCTGGTGAGTATAAACTAGTTGGAATCATAATAGAGAATATGTTTCCTTGGGGTCTTTTTTGTAATTTTATCCGTCTCTATTAATTCATTTATTTAACTTCTAAAAACGTTGTTTTCTATCTTGTTAACTTTTAATGACTCCAGTATCTTCTCAAATAGGCAATTATAGAGAAAGTTGCACTCAAATTTGGGATTTTTCTTCCAAATCAACACCTCTAAGACCTAAACATAGCAAAATATTGTATAACTTACATAAAAGATGCTATAAAGATGCTAAATTATAACTAATTTAATCCCTAAAATGTTTAAGATATATCCATATCACTTCGTTGGTTTTTATTGTTGCAAATAATTTTTAAAAATATTATATTTTATTTTCTTAAGCATATATTTCAAATTAATAAAATAATGTATATTTTATAATTTTGGACAAAATTATGATAGTTTTCTTGAATTTGTTTTCTTTGTTTTAGGAAGTTATTAGAAAACCATACTCTTTTTTTTAATTATGAAAGTAGTAGAAATATTTATGTAGATATCTTTTATCCAATTTAAAATCTTTTCTCAACAATATTATATCTATATCTATATATATATATTATTTGTGTGTATGTGTGTGTGTGTGTCATCTTGAATTTATAAATATATTTATTTAGAATGCATAAACGATATTAATAAATTTAGGTTAAATTTTATTTTAAGCAACTTTACTTAATATGGAAATACTAGAAAAATTACTAATTATATCAATAAAATATATAAGGCTTTAATTTGATACAAATATAGCTTATCGTTAATTCTATCATTATAGATAATAATGGGTCAAGTTAGGACACTATAAGAGCTTACCTATGGATTATATAATATTTTTCAATGAATTCCTTTAAAGCTTACCTTGTCATAATTAGCCATAAAATATTAAGTTGTATCATCAATGGCACCAAAAAATTGAACGAATTGGTTTATGGATCCATAGTAGGGAAGAAAAGTCCCAAAGTTTAGTTGTAGTTTTAACGTAGATGCTCTTAATACATATAAAAAATCTTAAGGTTATTAAACAAATAGAGATGGATCTTATAAGTTTTATCCATAAAGTTTGCACCTGGAAATAGGAAAATAAACTTCTTAAGAAATGAGATTCATGACTACAAAGGAACACACATAGTGACAACCAATTAAAACATTATAAAAGATGAAGTTTTATTTTAGAATGGAGAGGTTGGACTAGAGTAATTTATAGAAGCAACAGAGATATAAAACTTGATACGATCTTGCTATAAGAAGTATTACTTGGGAAATATATTATGAAAGTAACATATGCATTTATTTTATTTTTAATATAATATAATCCACTATTGTACCAAATAAGGTCGTAACATATGGTTTTTGAAGTAAAAAATACATTAATATTGATGAATATAATTTTGGTGATATTAGTAGCTATATTACAATAAAATTAAGTAATATATGAAAGATGAAGTTTAATAGAAGGGTAAAATGAGTAAATGAGTTAATTGAGTAAATTGATCAATTAAAGGATGGAGAGAATGAGCAAAGTGGAACACATATGAAACTTAAGAGAGTTTTAAGGGAATTCATATGAAGGACTGAGAATAAGAAGGAATTAAGAACATCACAATTTACAAAATCAGTGTAATCTTTCTTGTAACCTTAACTTGGTAATTTCAATACATTAAGGACCCAATCATTACATGATGATTTATACTTAGGCAATATTTCATATACTTTGTCATATCAAAAGAAGGTTTCAAAGAAAAGCCTCTTGATACATTAAAATAATTTTAAAGAACTTTTAAATTAATTTTATATAAAATTTTTTGTCAAAGAAATGTGTTTTGATCTTTGAAAGAACTTGATAAGTTTTGAATTTTTTTTCTGGAAGTATAGTCAACCAATGTAGTGATTTGGACAACTAATATTAGGGGTTCAAAGTGTCTTGGGCATAATCAACATATCTTAGTTGACCAGTATGTCATACTTGTTGACAAGTCTGTCATACTGGTTAGCAAGTGTGTTGTGATGGTTAACTAGTGTACTTAGAAGAAAGTTACAATTTGTAATGAGATTTTGCATGTCAAAAGTGATTGGGGTGAATTACATGATTTTAAGATTTTAATTAAAGTATATACTAACTTACAAAAATAATGTCTATAAATTATCTCAAATACAAAATGAATTTAATTATGCTTATAAACAATAAAGTAAAGAGTAAGTGAAGAGAAACGCAACAATTGGCTCAGCAAACAATCATTTCCTACATCCACTCTCAAGACTCATCTTGGACTTCCACTATAGTTCTTCTTTCAAAGCGGAGAATAACCTTTGTACAATCTTTTATTTTCACAAAGAGGAACCTCCTTTTCAATCTCTTTTTAAGGTAAAGAGGAACAGTAAACCACTTTTAAATAAACCCAAAAATAGCGTACAACTCAAACTTACTCACTTGGATACTTAATCACAAAAGGTTCATACCTTAAATGAGACAATAAATGCTCAAATGATTAAAAAATACTTAGAATGATAAAACACCTATTTATAGTGTTTTAAGACCCTAAATAATAGTTAGAGCTAAGAACTAGTTATTACATGATTATATACAAAGCACTGGTTGACAAGTATATATTAAAAGGTTTAGATTCACTAGCCGTCAGAACATTGGTCAACCAATAAATCAACCAATGCTACAAAAAACTTTCAATACTTCAAATTTAACAACTTTATCATATATTAGTCGACCATTAATCCATATAAATCGACCAATCACCATAAAAACCTGACTTTAACACCTTCAAATGCTCAATCTCAATTTGATTTATGTTGTTATAATATAAAACACTTTCCAAAATCTTCCCAAAGACTATTTGAAAGGTCAAAAGGATTTTATATATTAAACAAGCTTTAATATCTCTTGATGAATGTAAAGACTAATGTAATAAAGTGAAATGAAATGTTTATGTATAGTCAGAATTTTAGACTATCAAAGACAATCAAGATGAGCTTACAATAAGTAATACATGAAATAATCTCGATGTATCTTGATCTTCCTCTTTACTTGATCTTGATATTGAAGATTGCAAACACAGTCTTTTCTTTCATAATCCTTTGATACAGTAATATTTTGTTTTCATATTCCTTCATGTGAACAACATTAAACTCATCAGTAGTGCTTATTTTTCGTTATGATCAAAACCTCAATTGGATTCTCCTTTGGTTTAACGCTTTTGAAATATTACAGAGTTTATAGAAACTTCGATAGGCTAAGTGTGCACTTGAGTACGTATGAGCATTTCATAAATCATATTGAGTCTTAGTTTATTAGAGTGACCAAGAGAGAAATATTTTGAGTTATATTATGCAATTAAGGAAATTGCTTAATGTATATTTCATAGGAGTCCTATTAACCTTAAATAAGATTTATAAGAGTTTTCTCTACATGTATGAAAAGCAAGATATTTGTAAGAGTTCCTCTTCATTGATGATAAAGAAGAAGTTTTGTAGATGATCCTTTTCACCCATTGAAGAAAGCAGATAATGAATTGTCAAATAAAACTTAGGAAGTGGACATTGAATGAAATTTATTTAGTTGAATCACTATAAATTGGTTTTTGCTTCTTTTTCCGTATGCTCTTTTACTATTATTGTGTTTGATATGAAATTATTTTATATGAATTTGTCATAACCATTTATTGTAATATGAATTTGATCTTAGTTTACAAATAGAGCAAAATGTGACTACACATAATTTACCTTATATATCATTCACGTACCAATACACGTGGATGGTGACATCGAATGGTGTTTAATAACATAATATTCCACATTAGAAACATTAACAATATTGATAACAGTGAGCTGTATTTGCAATAAATTGAAACTTTAGGCATTCAGTTAATAAAAATGGAGTTATGGCTAATACTACATAATTGAGTAAAGTTATGAATTTATAATATAATATACTTATGAATTTATATTGTGTCTTAATTTTGTAAATGCATATCATATTGTCTATCAATTTTAAAAAATATTCATTAAAAATAAATAGAAAGTTGGAGTTACTTTCATTGATATGTAACACATGTAAGAACTTGATAAAAAAACTCTACTTCACAGTACAATATATAATATATCTTGAGTTTTTAACTATATTTATTATAATGTGAAAAGATATCAATAAATTGGTCAAAAATAATATTTATATAATATTTAAAATTTTAAATATTTATTTTAAATAAATGTTAAAATAAAATTTATTTTCATTGTGATTTCTCATATGATAGATCTTGATTAAAATATCTCTAGTTATTTTTTTATTAAAATAAGTATAAAAACTTTGAATTTACTTCTAAATTTTTTGAATTTATCTATTAAATACAGCTATTGCTTGATGGATAAATTTTTTATATAGTAAATTTTAAATAAACAATCATGTCTCTTCAACAAGCATATACTTACATACATTTATATATTTATTAGTTATAAATCATCATTTCAATTTATTAGATGTATAATTTTTTAAATTACACAATAATTTATATATATTTACTATATTATACATTTTAATATAAATAATAGAGATATATATTAAAATACTTTTCTCTTCACATATTTGAATAATATATAAGAATACTTTTTTTTCTCTAATACGTTAAGATAAATCAACTATATATAAACATTTTACTGAAATTTTTTTGATAAAAAGTAATATTTTAAAAATATTTATTAAGAAACTTTATTATGTAATAAAAACAAAAAACGTAATGTAAACTATACTAATTATTTATTTTATCTTATATTCGATTTCATCAAAATTATTTAAAATAATTATTAAAATCACTTATTATTTATGGTTTATATGTATTGCAAACATTATATGCCTTTAAAAGATTTATAATTGCATGCATTATTTATGGTTAATGTCAATTATAATTGTACTGAACTTATTAGTTCGTACATTGTAAGCTTTCCAATAAGTGTGTGTTACTGGGTATTAAATAAATTTAAGATTTGTCTCTACCAAAAAGATGATTCTTGTCAAATTCTAATATGAAAAGGTTACTTTAGTTATTACATAGAGGTTATTTAGCTATATATAGATATGGATTGAGAAGTTAGGTTATTATAGCTTATCTTATACTTTATAAAGGTTCTATTCGAATTTTGAATTTATTACTCTTCATATCATATGTCAAAACATTAAAAATAAATGCTTAAATCGCATTAGAAATTAGAGATACGGTATCAAAATTGAATTGATGAGAACGTTACAGCGATGAAGTTTTAGGAGTTGGATTAAACATATGCTTCCTTGCTTATATACAATATAGATAAAGAACGTGTACTGTTACACCGTGTTTCTAATATTAAAGAGACTAATTATTGACATACTGAAAAGTCAAGTCATTATAATTAATTATCTTGTGTTTATAAGAAATTTACTCATATTTCACGTAACATTTGAATTTATTACTCTATATATCTTATGCCAGAATTTGGGAACATGTTAGTATAATTAAACTAATAACATGTCAGTTCAATTATAATTAAACTAATAAGCAATAAAATTTCATTTCAATTGATCGCCCTCATTTGTATAAATTTAAACGTACCTAGTGCATGAGATTTTGGCCTTTGTGGGAGTTTTGAGGAGGGTTTATTATATACACAAATTTTTTTTTTAATTTTACATATAAGTTGTTTATGTACCTTTGCTTTAACTTAAAACTAGAAATGGGCTAAATAGTCAGGGAAACAACAGTTAAGCCGTCTTAGCTCAGCCGGTAGAGCGCATGGCTTTTAACCATGTGGTCGTGGGTTCGATTCCCACAGACGGCGTATTATCGTTTTCGATTAGATAATTGGTCGAATGTCGACTAAACGGTATAGGAGTCAACGATATGGTGATCGATTTAAGAACTAAACAATTCGTTTGTACTAAGCGTGACACCTCGGCTCTCTGGATTCCACAATTTTGAAGTTTTTGAAACTTCAAACGGTTCATGGACTTCACGTTCAGCAATTCTTGAGTATTTAATGTTTACCTGAAGCAAGTTCATGGGATAGCCATGCATTTCAATAATAACCGCTATATTACCTAAAGATTCTTCCATTCCACCGCATATTTTCACTTTTTCCTTTTCTTTTTCTGTCTCCCATTTCTACTCGTCCTATATTTTTATTTCAGCTCTCCTAACTAACTTTAATGCCACCCACGATCTTCCAAGTAAACCCCCTTATGTCCTCACTCTCACCGTTATGTTGAGGACTTTGGGACTGTAAGTCCCTTAACTTCTGATTTGTTCTTTCAGATTGTCATATTCCGTTCTTTTTCCCATTTATTCTCGTAATTGGTTCAATAATGAAATTTGAAGACTATCTGATGCAACCAGGTGATGAGAACCAGACAAGAGTCGACTTGGAGGAGGAGGTAACTTAGCGAACTGATAAATACCCTTAAATTAAGTATTGTAGAGAGTAGAGATAGACCTTTCTTGCATAATGATGCAGGTTGACAAATTGCAAGGTGAGTTAGACGAAGAAATGGCAGTGAGGAAAGTTCTGCAAAGCGCTCTCCATGGACCAATTCCACCGCATCTTCCTTTTTCTCTTCCACCTCTAGTAAGTACTGAGTAGCAATAGTACTATAGCTTCAACGAGTTAACTCCAAAATAAAGAATATATTGATTCTTCATGTTTCAGGTTCAGGGTCTTCTCATTGAACTCACAGCGGTGGAAGAAGAGATTGTGTGGCTAGAGAAAAAAGTTGAAGAGCTAAAGCTGAGCTTGTATCTGGAAAGGAAACAAACTAAAGAATGGAAAGTAAAGAAACAGCAGCGAAGGAAGCAGATGAAGCACAATAATCTACAGCCGTTATTTTCTCCTGGAAAATGCATTCTTAGTGACGATTTCCATGAGCTCTCTAGATCACATCATTTTGAAGATCATAAAAAGGAGAAAATCCAGTTTAGACGGGTATCTTCGGGTTCTGCAACAGAAATTCTTAGCTTTTCTTCCCCAGGATCCACTAGTAAGCTTATATATTATACTTATCGATCACTGCCAAAAATCTTTATAATCATTTTTTGAGATTGACTCATCTAGTCCGAGTCTGTACTTATTAACATATCATACAAGTACAACAAAAGTTGGAAGGAAATTTTTACTTTCTCCCGCTGTCTTTATTGTGAACAGAAGAAAATTCAAGGAGGCATTCAGGAAG
This sequence comes from Erythroxylum flavicans, assembly GCA_027576715.1. NCBI lineage: Eukaryota > Viridiplantae > Streptophyta > Magnoliopsida > Malpighiales > Erythroxylaceae > Erythroxylum > Erythroxylum flavicans. The sequence goes on along the minus strand of JANZXP010000196.1, from coordinate 15,577,194 downwards.
AACTATAAAAGAACAAAATTTTTATAGGGAGATTCGCAGTGATAAACCGAATGAACTCTCAGAAGAATTGCTGGGATGCCTAATAGGCTTGTTTCTTGATCTAAATCAAGCACCACAGGATAGAGAAATACCTGCGACAGTTCCAAAGCTGAACCTGTCCTGCATGAACTCGAAGGGATCAAAGACCTTATTCAACTGTAAAGCATCCATGTCCCTATTTAATCAAAATGTGTCAAATCTCGACCCCTATGGTATTATTCCAGATTTAGATGGCACAATCAGGGACATCGGGCCATACAAGAATTTCATCCAGATAACTAGAAATTCATTGGACGTCAGTCAGTTCTCAGAATCTTCACCGATGGCACGAAAATTCAGGTTGTATACATGCCTTCAATAAGTTAAAATTATTATCATTTGAAACATGTACATGGAAATTTCTTTTTTCACATATGTATTCTATATTGCACTTTGTTCCAGGTATTTATTGCAAAGACTAGGTAATATTGACTTGACATTCTTGAGCTACAAGCAGAAGCTGTCATTTTGGATCAATGTCTACAATTCTTGCATAATGCATGTACAGTAAGAAACCGTCTGTTATATCAAACAAAACAACTAAACTGAAGTCTCATACAGGAGTGTTTAAGTGTCTTCTCCTTTTCATTTTATATCAGGCATTTCTGGAAAATGGTTTACCCTCTTCGCAGGAGAATCTGCTGAAAATCATGAAAAAGGTTAAGTGATTTGTCTAGTCATCAAGCATTTACTTGAATAAAGTAAATATGATAGAAATGGTTACGAGACATAAAAATCAACAATTTTACGAGGATTATTTTTTAATCAGGCTTCTTTGAATGTTGGCGGTATAGTGCTGAACGCCCTGGCAATTGAGCATTTCATTCTTAGGCATCGATGTGATTCAGAAGACGTAAGTCAAAGGCTTGTCTCCCTGACCCCAATAATTTACTCCTCCAGCCTGCAAGGTGTCTCTACAATTTTGAAAGATTTAGATTGGCAACTCGCAACTGTTATGGATAATTAATTTTACAAATTAATCTTAGGCTGTCCTATAAGTGTCTTACCTTGACGCAAGAGTTTGATAAGGTTACAAATTCTCTTACAAGGGTCCTGAGAATGAGAAGGAAATGCTACTACGACGTAGTTATGGTCTCGGATATCCAGAACCCAATGTGACATTTGCTCTTTGCCGAGGCAGTTGGTCCTCACCAGCAGTAAGTACAATGCTTCTAATTCTTAAAACATATATAACTAATACATGGATTGGTACTAGTGACGAGCATGAGACATGGAATGCAGTTAAGGGTCTATACTCCAGACGAAGTGATAAATGAACTGGGTAAAGCAAAAGTGGAATATCTGGAAGCATCAGTGGGAGTTACAAGCAAGAGAAAGATTGTGGTTCCTAAGCTATTGCAATGGAACATGCGAGATTTCGCAGATGACATGGAATCCATGTTGGAATGGATTTATAGCCAATTACCGCGTTCTGGATCGTTGAAGAGATTGATGATGGAGTGCTTCAATGGAGAAAAGAAATCAAGAAAATTAGTGGAAATTCAACCTTACGAGTATGAGTTCCGTTACCTACTGCCTTTGTAAGAAATGTTAACAGGGAAGAAATTAAAAAAAAAGAGGTTTTCACAGAGTCGGTTTATGAGCAAGTGCTATCTTGAGTCTTAGCTGCAGATTGTTCAGAGGCGTACTATCTTCCATAGGTCGTTAAAAAAATGTCTTGAAACCCTACTTTCGTTCAATCAGTAAGTTACAATTAGTGATATAATTATTTAAAGGTATTTTTTCAGATTTATATGATAAAGTTTATGAAATAAATAATATCCTATAAATAAAATTATAATGAGAATATAATTATGAGATTTATATTGAATTTGTATATTATCCTAATAATTATTCCATTAAGATTAAGCATTATTAAAGCTTTAAAAGAATATCACACATTATGTTTCTTTTTTATAAAAGTACTCAATTTTATAGACTAAAGTATGAAAATATTTAAATAAAAGTATGAATGCTTGAACTGACCCCATAAGAGAATTCTAAATTGGATATTACTTTGAGATCTCAAAAGTATTTTATATAGAGATTACTATATTTTGATTTATTTATGACCTATTCTAGTCAAAGATAGCTCGGTTAGTAGTCACTAGATGTAACATGAACTATATGAAGAAAATTAAGTAATTAATATAAGATTCATCACTTTAAAATAATTAGGAAGAATATTCCATTATTCTCAATTATTATTAATTTGAAAAATCCTTAGCCAAGATGGAATTAAACTCTCAAAATAATTTTCAAATGCTATTAATTGAATCAATTATTAATGGTGGAGAACTAACATAATTGAACTCAAATAGAGTAGATATTAATTTCATGTTCTATGTTCAATCGGAATATTATATGATGAAATGATTTGGATTATACAAAAAATTATACATTGAAAGATTAGTTGAAACTACTTTGACATTTCTAAATATTTAGATAGTCATAATGCATTACTAGACATTAATTTTCATCTATGCATATAAATTATTTAATTAGATAATTAAAGATAAAATTAAAAAAAATTTAATTTACTAATCCTAAATATGATTTAGGGTTATAATTTATATCCGTTGTCAAAATATTTAGAAACCTAATAGATCACACACAAAAAACGAGTTAAAGAAAAAAAGTGTTTTAATCAAGTTAGACATTATAAAGTTTAAAAACTTTTATGATTAAATATAAGATATTTAATAAATGATATCAATATGAGATATTGATCTTTAAATTAAATTACTAAAATATCTAATTCCTATTATAAATAAAGTTGGGTTCCAAACGAGCTAACACATTTTACATAATCTTCTTTGTAATAGTTGTAAAGTTATTAACATATTTGATAGATACTGTCAGAGGCTAGACACTTGTATGACTATGATAATTGAGATGAGTTGATTTCAGAAATAATTTGAGAGAAACGATAAGAAAATGATCAAACTTCAAAATAAAGTACGAGTTATAATTTATGCTTTATGGCATTTTATATGTTAATTTTGTTACAGAATTTATGTGATCTCAACTTCGAAAAGTCATATGAAAAAGTTTTGTATTTATTTTATAGTACAGGGATCAGATCTCATCCCAATTTTTTAATAGTGGTATCCGAGCTATTTTTAATTCTATGACTTAATTAAAATTATTTGATTGTTGTCGATATTAAATTATGGAATCGAAATTGTAATGTTACAAATCATATTTTTCTGAAAAGTTAAGATTACCTAACTCGTAATATCACATTGGATTTGAATAATAATATGAAAAGTTCATGTTAAAATCATTTAATTTGAAACCCTAACTCTAAGATACCTGAAAAATTCTTATTGTTTTAACAATAAATCGAAGCAAAGTTCACCAAAGACACTGCACAATGATGAATGAAAGTTTTGATTTTTTTAAACCTAGTTCCCGCACTATAACAAGCCCTTTATCAATTGTTGATAGTTGAGGCAACAACAGAATTGCATCTATTTTGGGTGCCTATATTTCTGATAATGGTCTTGACAATTGTTTGTGTTGTATGATTATTGAAATATGAGATGGGTGAAAAATTTGTGGCGAGTTGTATGACTTCTGTTAGAGTTATGACAGTCACCAGTGGTTATGCTAGTGTAAATAAAGAAGAATAGGCAGTGAGCTATTGCTGAATGCACAATGTATCACATGGCATGACAAGCACTGGAGGCTAGCAGAACCTATCGGAGAGGGTGGCAGTCGATAGCAACGTGTGAGGCATATAAAGGTCGGCGAGGAGAAGGAGATTTGTCAACGATTTGGACTGGTGGCAATTACCAGAGAAGCCAAAAATGTTTTGGTTCTCTTTGCTTGCGGTTACTGGGTAAGACTCTGATGATGGTAAGAAGACATTGGAAATGTGGATGCTCCTTGATGGCAGGAGAAAGAAGTAGCTCTTTATGGCTGCATCTGGAGATGATGACGGCATTGATGTGGTAGTGTTTTGGGCGGCAGGCAGTAATGTCTAGAGAAGCCGAGAAGATTGCTAAACCATTGGTGGCGACGGTAGAGTTGGGCGATTAGATTTTAAGCTTAAGGTGTCTAGGATTTCTAAGGTGAAGAAGATGAGTATGTTTGGACATATAGGTATAATGTCGTTCTAGGTTGGCAATAACGAAGTCCTAAACTAGAATAAGGGCTTTTTGGCAATTGGTGTTAACTTATTCTAGGTTAAGAATAAGGTATTCTAGTTTAGAAGAAGGTTTGTATAGGTATGAGTTTAAGTGTGATTTAAAGGAGGAAAGGGATAACTTAGTCAGCCTTCAGATTAAAGTCATCCTAAGACTAAATTAAGTTATTTTAAATGTGAAATAATGTATTCCTAATTTAACCAACTTCTAAACTTAATTTTAAATTTGTTTTAAAGATTAAATTCATTTCCATAATTGTATTAATTATTTTTCTTAATGTGATTAAGAATAATAATTAAATTGAATCCTATTGAAATTTTAGAAAGGTTGTTTCTATAATTAAAATTAATATATCCTAATTAGATTCAAATTAATTAATTAAATTCCTTAAAAATAAAAAAGTGTTTTTTTAAAGTAACTAAGAAAGGTGTTAATTAAAGTTTATTTATTTCATTCTGATTCAAACAAGTTAAGTTTATGATTTTTACTTGTTTAGAGAATTACTATTATATTTATTTAGAAATTTGTTCTTTATTTATGAATAATATAAGTTTCTTGATTTTTTAGAAAAGTACTTTCTTGATTAAAATTTGAAAATGTTCTCATTTATTAATTAAGAAAAAGAGCTTTCGTTGATATTTTTAAAATAATGTCTAGCTTATTAAGGACAATTTTTTAATAAATTAATAAATTAAACTCTAAATAAAAATTGAGAAGAATTGCTCAATTAAATGTAAATTTAAATTAGTAAAGCCTTTTAAAGTAACTCATAGTTGGAAGAGGAAGTTTTTATTCCTTTCCTTTGACAATAGTAGTGAGTAGTGTTTTAGGCTTACATATAAGGATCCCAACTTCAGATTCAATGATAGGAATAAGTCTAGTGGTCTATTATTTGCTTGAGTTACATGCGTTAGTTGAGCATAGTAATTCTCTCTCATGAAAAGATACCATTAAAGAGTTATTGATAGAGGTTGAAGTTTTTAAAGAATAGACAGGTCCAAATCATGATTTGCACCATATATTTCACAGAATATTTAACTTAACCCCTATCTTTATCTTTCTACTAAATTAGTGATGAATGCATAATAAACTATTTAATCTATGTTTAATGCATTTTAATTGATTATTTAAGAAATTGATTTTGTCTTTTTGGTTCTTAAGTCCTTTTTAGCATGTTTTTAGATCTTAATTACCCTTATAGATTGAAAGGAGAATAATTTAGGTAGAATCGAGCTAGAAAATGAAAGAAGTGAAGCTATATTGGAAGGACACGCCCGCGATGATGAAAGACATGCCCGTGTGTGAATTAGAAACAGATGTGTAAGGGATCGTGTAAGTCCCTAAAATCATGTACGGGGTTGAAAAATGTTGTTTCACTCGTTTTGAGGTCAGATACACCTATGTATTGATGGACACAACTATGTCCACAAACCTTGTAAGTTATTGAAACTATGTTTCTGCACAACTATTAAGTTTTAAAGTGATTTTGAGTGACATGGTCATTATACACAACCAAGTGGGTGACTGTGTCCAATGCAAAAACCTTAATTTCAAAGTATAAAAGGGAAATTAAGAAGGGAAATTAGAGAAGTTCAAGTTTTAAACTCGAGAATGGCAAAGAAGTATGGATTAACTTAGAGATCTGATGGAGAACCTATTTCCATCGAAGTTTTAGTGAATTGTATTAGAGAAAAGGGCATATATATATAATGAATTATCTTATTCTTAGTTTTTTCTTATAAATCTTTAAATATTTTTTTAATTTTTACGAACTAAATTTATCTAGTGCCTAAGTGGGACGCACCTTGGGATGGATTTTATGATTTGATTCTTTATTTAATGTAATTTAATTGTCGATTCATTATATTCAATTATGTTTTGATTATATTTTGAATTAATATTTTTATGAAATTATTTCATGTATGATTTCATACAATTAAGATTAATAAATCCTTTAAATGAATAGATCTTGTACAATTGGAAGGCGTTGCATGCAAGCCTACATATAGGTCACATAAATTCTCTAGATTAGGGTCAAACCTAATAATGAAATTAAAAAATCAATTAAAGTAATATTAAGGGTTTTAACTAGAAAGAGATTTCAGTTAGTTAACTTGGATGCAAATGAAGAGATTTCAGAAATCATCCAAACTCTTTATTTCAATCATTTAAATTATACATATCAAATGTATATGCAATGCTCATGAGACTCACTTTCAATTATTATTGTTATGACCGAGTGCCTGTAATTGTTCCATATCTATTGTGGATACCAGGCTCAATAATAACTGTCCCTTATCCGTTGGAGGTACATGTCTCATTTTATATAGTGAGCTTGTGGCTTTTAATCATTTTATGAGCGTTAAGCTCTTTTTTGGTGGCTACTTCGGTCATAAATGCCTTTATGTTATCATGCATTCATGTAATGGAATGCTTCACATGCATTCAATCAATCAATTGTGCTCAATCTTACACATTCTTGTTCACTTTCACATTCTCATTCGCATTTATCATCGGACCTTAGTCCAGCATTCAACATTTAAGTTAAGAATCACTTATTCAGTCAAATTCACATACAATGAGCACTTCCAATAATTTTCATGCATCAAACACCTCAGACATTCAATGTCTAGAATCAACACATTCACATCACACAATAATTCAATACAGAAATTAAAACAAACAATTAATTAAGAGGAGACCATCTAGGTCAACTCACAGTACGCTCCAGATTAGCATTAGTTTCCATGATCCGAAAACGTTTGGATGCGTATGTTCTATCCTGTATATCAACATCATGCTATACGCATATTGCATACACATTATTAATTACACAATCACATTAACATTCAATTATACACATATGCATATGTGTAATGTATAATGCATGCTCACATTGATTATTCTGGATATGTTTCCTTAATCACATCACTTGATGATTAACAATATCATTTGTGTATGTCAAGCTTACACTTATGTTCATAGATCAAAGAACTTGGCTAATCTAATATCATCAATCAATCACCCTTCATTTCTTTTCTAGCATTATAAGATCATATAATATCCAATTTGTCATTCAACTTTACTTAATGCTCATCATTCATCTCCTTTGAATCTCACTAGCATTCATAAGATCACTTTCATTTCTATAATATCTCTAAATTTTCAGAATTTGTCTCACTGATATCAATCATCCATGCTTAAGTTATAACCTTAATTAGCACCCTAAGTATATCACACATTTAATCACTTCATCCATCATTAATTTATGTTCATTTTTAAGCCCCAATTAAGTCTAAATGGCCAGTAAATGTCCATTGAGTGGATGTCATGTACACTGGGAGGACATTCTCGGGTTTTCCAGTTTTCTAGCTCCGCCCATGTTCGTTTGAAGGGACATCATGTCTATTGGGCAGACATTCACAGGACACCTATAGAAATGTGAAAATTTGACCTTTTATATAGTGAAATCTCTCCTCGAGATCTTCATAGAAGTTATAGAAATCGAAGTTCTCTTCAAAAGCATAATTGAATGACCTCAATCTGACATCCACAACAAAAGTTATGCCTCTTGCCCCAAAATTTATTCATTTGCATCCATATTTTCCAGATTTCTAACTCTTTGCTTACTACATTCAACACTTTATGCTTGGTCTGTCATTTCTAGTTTAATTACTCATCATTTCCCCATCATTCTTAACTCCATTTCAGCTTAAAATCATCTATAAACAAATCATAGTCCATGATTGATCATGAACACTAAAAACAGAACATATACATATATACATTCATCATTAACTTTTTGCACATGTTCAACTTCATTTCCACTTTCATTTCATCTCTAACTATCACCTTAATTCTTACCATTTCAAGACACCGCATTACTCCCTTTCTTTAACTTTAGACTCATTTTAGTTCATCTCCAAAACACCTAAAGAGATCCACATTAATACACCAAGAAAACAGAACATAAAAGCCATTATCTATCAAATTTTCTGCACTTTTTCCTACACCATCTTTAATGATCTTTTTATTTCAAACTCATCTCTACAACAACTTATGAAATATTGATCATCATATATGTAAAAGCAAGACAATTATATGCTCATTTCATGAACCACACTTCATCATATGTTCATCACCCATTCATCTACATTTTTGCACGCTCTCATTCACTATTTACTTTATCAATCCAATATTATAACATTCCATAATCTATTACTTATCATAAACATAAAAGCAAGATATGGGTATGTCCCTTATTCATCCACGTTACACATATATTCAACACCATTCTTATAATCGGTAAATCTCAAAATAATCACCCTATTTAATTCATTCAAACAACCCATGAATATCAAAGTGTAACTTGCTTGATAAAACTCCAGGCTCCTTCTTCAATCAGGTAAACCCTAGCTCTTTAAAACATCACACTATCATCTTTCATGGAGGAATGGGTTGGGTGTTTTAATGACAATAAGAAGACAACAAAGATCTTAGAGTGATAATGTGAAAGAATAATAACAAAACTTAATATTGAAGGTTGGGGAAAAGAGAGTGTCGTATAGGGATAGAAGAAGAGAAGAATGAAGAAGATAAAGAACAAATGTAGAGAGAAGAAGAAAACGTGATTTATCCAAATGAAAGACAAAAATAATAGAGATAGTCTAGGAAGAGTAAGTTACGAAAGTGTGAGCTGTGTGGCATGGCAAGTGACACTTGTCACTTGCCACATGTCACCACCTTATGGTCCCTTTAATAACTAATCCATTTGTCTTCCAATTTCAAATCCAATTATCTCCCAATTTTCAATGGCACTTGTCATTAAATCCTAATGTCACTTATCAAAATTTTCACTGCCATTTGACTCTTATTTCCACTGCCATTTATTAATTATCCTGCCACTTGGCATTTTTCCTAGTTTAAAAATTACCCAAAATTTTAGAAAACTCTCAAATTTCACCAAAAACTCTAAGTCAGTAATTTAATTCACCAGATTAATTTTCAAGACATATATTCAGTATTCACATCATAATCACTTTAATAAAAATCATTTATACCCGAAAAATGTGCAATTTTCAACAATCATGTGTATGTGCATGCTAATATTATGCATGAATATGAAATGCAATTTTTTTCCTTTCATTTCTATTTCTCATTTACAGAAATCTAGGGTTATAACCCTTAGTATAGAAATGGGATGTTACAATTATAATGGTATAATCCTTATTGCTTTGAACGTAAGCAAATCCTCTCATCTACGCATTAATCAAAAACCCTAAAGAGAAGGTTTGTGGAGAGACCTCAACTTTATGAAAACTAACAACTTAACCCTAGGTATTATACGTAGAATTTCAATTATATTAAGATTTAGAAGGCCAAAAAGCTAAAATGAACCATTATAATGATAAATCTCATATAATGCACTACTCATCTTATACTTTCTAACCTTAGATATACAAGACACTTCTATATATGAAGTAATAACTAGATAACATACAGTTTCTTATAAATAATTTAGATAAGGCTTTGATGAACTTCAGTTGGTTGTGATTATTTCCTAATAGCTAGGCACACTTTAATAATCCCCATCATTTTGATCACTCTCCAATTAAAGCAAATTTGGCTTTTTTTCCACTAGTAGGAAAGGTCCTTTTAAAATTAACAACTATTTACTTGGATCTCCTTGATTTGAAGCAGTATTTAACCAACGGTTAAGTACTAGAGTTGATGGAAATGAAGCTTTCAAATGCATACAAAGATTAAAAAAATTTCAAAGTAGAGCTCAAAGTACTCGATAGAAAAAAATTACAACACAAAACTTACTAACAATAACGTTGTATCAAAATTCAACCTTATACAAAAATAACTTGATATAAAAATATAAAGGGATACCTTGACCAATTATATTTAGCTAGTAGAAATTTATAATTCTCTCATAAGTCAAAAATTAAGAAATCAATGGCTGAAAGAGGGTGAGAGTAGCACAAAGTGTTTCCAAATTCACTCTTGGCCAAAGAAAGACAAATAATATTACCTCACTTATAAATGAAGAAGGAACCATCATCAAATATCCATAAAAGCTGGAGAATTTATCTTATTACTTCTTCAAAGAAACAATAGGAAGTGCTAACGATATTGAATTTGCTTTATAAGACATTAAACATTTTTTAACTATGTTTGAGGAGTAAAAAACCTGCTTATTGAACCATTTATAAGCTTAGACATTAAAAAAGAATTATTCAACCTAAGACTTAATAAATCCCTTAGTAGATGGGTTCAATGCAAAATTCTTCTACTAAATATAAAATATGATAAGAAACATAGTTACTAAAGCTATTATGGAGTTCTTTAACAAAGGCATAATGTTGATAACTGAACAGGACTGATACTTTTTTTAACCCCAAAGTCCCAAAACTCTCAAAACTTAGGCTGTCTAATATTGCAATGTCATTTATAAAACTATCTCCAAGTTACTTATATCAATTTATAAATGATTATAAAAAAACTTATTAACCATTTCTAGGGAGCTTTTATCAAAGGAAGAAGCATTGGGGACAATACATAGTTCAATATCTTTTTAAAAACTATAATAAAAAAGGAGGTCAAAAGTTGTGTATTGAAGGTTAGTTTCCATAAAGCCCTTGACATAATTAACTAGGAATTTAACTTTTAAATCTTAGAGGTATAAATGTTTTCATCTTAATATTTGAAATAAATCAGATAATGCATAAATAAACTCTACTTTAGCATAATTAGTGATAGAGAACCAATTGGATTGTTTAAAGGTTCCAAATGAATCAATTAAGGCAACCATATGTTCCTCTACATTTTCACCTTATATATTGAATGCTTAATAGATTGAAAGAAGTGATAGATTTAAATATCATTATAAATGTGATAAGTTGACATTAGTTAAGTTATATTTTATAGATAACTTAAGGTTATTATATGGTTCAAATATAAAATCCATTAAGGTCCTTATAGAATCTTTCAATGAATTTAAAAGGATCTTATGTCTTTCCATAAACCTCAACAAAAGCAACTTTTGCCTATCAGTTAGTGATTTATAGATAGTTAATCAAATTTTTGTACATACTAATTTCAAGCAAGAAGTTGCACCTTTCAAATATTTAGGAATCCCCCTCATAAATAAAAGGCTCATATATTGGGATTTTCAACCATTTATGGATGCAATTCATAAAAGATTAACTAACAGAATATATTCCTTATGTTTGTAAAGATTACAACTAATTTCTTCTATCGTTAGTAGTTTATAATTGTATTAGACTTCTCACCTACACCTACCACATAAGCTAGTTAAGATATTAGAAAAACTAATAAGAAATTCATTTAGCTAATAAGGAAAGGAATTCAATGGAGCTAATGATAAATTGAATGATTTCTGTATACCTAAAGCAAAATGGTATTAGAGATCACCCTCATATAAACAACCAAAAAAGGTTTTACTAACTAAAAAGATTGGGGATGCTAATAACAGAAAAGGTATCTTTATGAGTTAAATGGATGCAGTATAATTTTCGCAAATGAGAGAGAAAATGAAAATCAAGTCTAAAACCCACACTTATGGATCTTAAAGCAAATCATATCATTGAGGGATCAATTATATATTCACTTAACATTGACGGTAAATGGTAAGTAAAATTAGTTTTAGCTTGATCAATGTCATAATCTTGCCCTTTATAGAAGTTATAAGAATATATTCATCTAATATTTAATTTACCTAGTGATGCTAAGATAGCAACAATTATAGATGGAGACGTATAGCAATTGTTAGCTCATCACTTAAAAGGTTTTCGATCATTATGAGCAACATTACTAGACACAAAACCTAACCAGAATGAAGATTATTTTTTTAAATAATTGTATTGATATGAAAGGTAATATAACAATATTGTAAAACTAAAAATGAGCTTATATGAAGAGCTAAACCACCCATAATTAGGTAAAATAAGAATTATTACAATTTGAAAATTATGCTTAAATATAAAGCTTAGCTATAAGCAATATATTGGAACCTTAATAACACTTTTATTTAGATGAGTTAAGCTTGGGTGAGTAGTCATGGATTGATTGAGCTTACAACCGTCTATTAGGTATCCATTATTCCCTAACTTTGAGCCATTTCTTTACTACAAAGCAATTGTATGTTGTGAGTTATAAGTTGTTCTCTTATCTAGTAAATTAGTAAATCACTTTTTTAATGATTTGATGACTTTGTTACTCCTTCCCTTCATATATTCTTTATCCTTTTCTCTCTAAATGCCATAAATTACACTTCCAAATTCAATTTCATATATCATTAAGTCACCCTTTCATATGTTATACTTTTAGCCCATCCATTCAATAACTTTTGATCATTCCATCTAAGAGCATACTACGATATATAGCTATTGTATCTTCATATATATGCCTAATATAAACCTACATTGAAATATAGATGATTTATAGTTTTAGGTTCTTTCTTACATAACATGTAGTAAATATAAGAGTTGTTATTTCCTTTTGGCCTACACATCATTTTTAATCTCATTACAAGTTATAGGATGAAAGAGACCTTTGTTAAATATTTCTTGAACCATACAATCTTGAACTATTTAACTTTCTAAGCTAGAGTTATTAACATGTCTTTACATGATTTCTTTAAAAAATTTCCTTATGCATGTTTCATCCAAGTCACCAAGTCTTCCCTAGAAGAATTTTGGAATATAGTCTCGAACATTGGCCATTATGACAATTTTATTTGATGTTACAACACCATTTGTCATGATTTATGATCTCTTCGTCTTTGGCATCATCTAGAATAACATTTCTTAAATTTGCCATCAGATTAACTAGATGAAGTGACCCCAGCTGATTCTAATTATCATACCATATCTAAATAAAGTTACCATTCGTAATCACATACTTTCTCTTATTATATAATTTCTCCCTTAGCTTAAGAATTTGTAATGATGTCCAAGAGTAATTAGTCTTTAGAGTGACTTTCGAAAAGCTCTGTCCTTTTTAATATTGATTTATATCCATTTTACATATAAAGCCTCTTTATCTATTAGAATTCTCTATATCATCTTTGACATTAGTACCTTAATGATCATTGGAATTATGAGGGAGGGGGGTGATGACAACTCCTCCTTCCTCCTTTAATAAATACATATCTGTCTATTTTACTTTTATTATTGATTTCTCAAAAATATCACTTAATAATGGAAAGCTTCTCATTATTTTCTCAATTTTTTTCGAGTTCTTAAGGGGTATAATGTGGGAAGACTACTAGGTATGCATATTATTAAAAACTAAGTTGATGAGTTGAATCCTTCCTGGAAAAGAGAGGTTTCTATTACAACATTAGTCAATCCTCATTTGGGTCGTACCTAGAAATGGTAAGTAGTCTCTATATATTGGTCTTTTAGATGTAACAAATATACTCAGATAAATGAAAGTGGGATTCATTAGTTTAAGACCTGTCAAGTTTGATAGTCAGCTAGCAAGATGATTAGCTTTAGTAAATACAAAGAAGTGAATCTTATCCTTATAAATAGAAAGCCCTAAGAGCTCACTGAAAATTTTAAACATAGTCATTAAGGAGCTTACTAAGTTAGCATCCACTCCGAAAGGTGAGAGCAAATTATTAATGAAAAATAAGTTAAAAATTCTTAGCTTTTATACTTATTATGGAACTTGAAATTCCCATCTTATCTTATAATGTATCTAATCAATCTAGTTAGTACTTCAATGCTTAATATAAATAAATAAGGGAAATAAGATCATCTTGCCTTAGCCTTTTTCCCTCCTTTGATTAGATTTATTAGCTTACCGTTTATTAAGATGTTATAAGAGGTAGCAAAAATTCATTGTCCAATCCATATTATGAAATTTGGTGGAAATCCAAAGGCTTCTAAAGTGTACAAAATAAAACTCTAATTGGCAATCAAGATTTTTATAAAAATCAACCTTGGTAGCATAATTTCTTTTGTTGTAACTCTTGAATAGCTCTTGTGCTAATAAGATGTTATCGCCAATCTGTCTCCCTTGGATGAATGCTTTCTAAGATGGATTAATTTAGGGCTTAATCACATCTTTGAGTCTTAAAGCTATTAACTTTGTGATGATTTTGTACATGGTGTTACAATATGAAATTGGTCTATGTTCTTTAAGGGAAGCTAGATTTTGGAATTTTAGGAATAAACTTATGAATGTTTTGTTCAACTCTCTTAACATCTTCCCTTTACTAAAAAAAAATCCATAATTACTTTAGTGACTTGAGTCCTGATTTGATTCCATGAATTTTGGAAATTTTATATGTTTAATCTATCTAGACCTAGGGATTTATTAGGATTAAGCTTAAAAAGTGCTTTCTCCATATATTTTGCATTTAAAGGTCTAATTAGATTAGCTACTTCTTACCTTGTGATATGTTTAAAGATAAAGGATTTTAGTACATTTACAAATGAACAACCATCAGTTTGAGTTCCAAAAATGGCTTGAAAATATTTGTGAGCCTTTTGCAAAATTTTATTCTAGGATTGGGCTATTTGTCCCTTCTCTTTATTAATGAGGCAATCATATTAATTTTTCTCTTGAAAAGAATGCCTTATAGATAAAGCTAATATTCCTGTCCTTATCTTCAAGCCACTATATTAGATTTTTTCTTTAATAAGTAACTATTAACTTCTAATTCATAAATGTAGTTTAGTAAGTTAATACTCTCTTCATTTTTCTTTGAAATATCCTTTAGAGAAAGATATAGATCATTTTGAGTTTAAATAAGTTTAGCTCTTGCCTCCATTATTACTTGATGGGTATTGTTGTATCTTTTTCTGGTTAAGTTTCTTAAGTTTCTCTTTTACCATTTAAAGCTTCCCCATGTGCATGTTAACTTTGCATCCTTGAAATTTTGAAGCTATCCCTTTAGTACCTACCTTATTAACCCCTACTAAGCAGTTATTAAAGTGAAAAGGCACTCTTCTCTAATATCTTAAAATTAAGTTATGAATTACAACATGTGAATTAAGAATATAGGATTACTGAATATTGCCTTATTTTATAGAAATTTAGATAATCAAATATCAATGATAAGTGTCATGTCTAGTTTTCTTATTTCCTATATTTTTCTTATTACTTTAAGTGAAGTTGTCCCCTTTATAATCTAGATTAGTAACTTTTGTATGGTTAGAATTCCTAAATTCCTCATTGTAATTCCTAAATCCTATATTAACTTCAACAAATAGGAGGAGAATACTATTGAAATCACCTAAAACTATATATAGTGTATCCATAAATGCATAAATCTCCCCCAACTTATCCATAATGAGCATCTCTAAAAACAAGATTGGATTTACAAACAAATGTGACATATTTTGATATTATTATGCATAAGTTTTATTTAAAGATGAATAAATTGGTCATTGAGCATAGACTGAGAAACTTATAATCTTTCTAGATTATAAGTAATAACAATAATTTTAATAAAATTATGACTAGTGATTGAAAATAACTTACCAATGCCTTTTTAAAAAGTCTATCTTCTTATATTTTTTAGATTTAATATTTGTCTATAAAAAACTTAATAATATAGGTTATATTTTATGTAGGTAATCATGAATTACCTACTACTTTTTTGAGCTATTGAGACCCCTTGCATTCTAAGCAAGGATTGAAATCAAGAGGGATAATAGGTCTAGAACTCTTATATCTATTCTTCATGTTATATTTTCTCATATTTACAATTCTAAATTCATAATGAGGCCTCATTTCTACCATTTGTATTTTTAGATGGAGTAAAAGAATCATAAGTGTTTACTTGCGTTTTTACTTATAATCTGTTATTATTTTAAAAAACATCCATAATTATATTTTGTTTTTCTTAACTTGGAACCTTTATACTTTTTTTCTTCATCTTTATCTTTAATAGTGGTAGTCATTCCATAATTATATATCAGTTTATATAAGTCTTGGTTACACTATTTACTAGTGACTGCTTCACCTTCTTTAAATAACTCCATTCTTATCAATTCATAAAAGTACCCTTGATAGAATTCCTTACATGTTTACTTCAATTTTTTTCCTAGCTAGATAAATTTGGCCTCCATTGATATGAGATTGTGAACACATCCTTAAACATTGTGTCGTTATCACCTAATATCATGAGCGATATTAGTTTAAACAAATTTTAGTGTAAATTAACTACTATATAAACTTTAATAGCCTATCCTCTTCATCCATATTATGGCTTCATCCATACATGTATGTTTTCTAATGTAGTTTACCAAATGACTCAAACCATTAATTGACTAATACTCTAACATAACATTGAGTATGTTGATCTAGATAGGAACCTACTTTTGTTTCAAATTCTATATTTATATACTAGATTTCTATTTCTAAAGAAAAATAATCTTATTATTAATATTCTATAGACCATCCTTAATGACTTTTATGCATTTTCCTCTGAATCAAATTTGAAGAGGAAAAGATTTTTCTTACTGATCAAAACCTTCAATAGTCCTATAAGTGTATATTAGGCATTTATTTAAGAAGAAGCCAACTAAAGTAGAAGCCCATTTATTTGCTCTATCTCTAAGAAATTTCATCGATGGAGCTACTATACAACTTCCTTTAGCAAAATTTGGTAGAAAGCATTAAAATTTGTCTAAAGGGGAAGATTCTTTTACAACTTATTGACAGGTGAATTTAATGGGCCTAGGATTTTAAGTAACAATAATAGGTTGATGAGTAGATGGTTGGGATAATGGATAATTCAAGTATAAAGAGGGAGGTTTATGGTAGCTTAGATTATTATACGAGGTCCTTTAGATTAGCCAATAGAAATGGAGTTTGTGATAAGGACAAAGTGAGGGAAAATTATGAGGGTCCAAGATGTCTATCTAGTTAAGATTTGATTAGAGTAGGGAAATCTTACTATAAAAACCAAAAAAAACTAACAAGAAAAAAAATTACTTGTTATAGAAATGGAAAGCTAAAATTTGAAGAAAAATCCCTCTAAGCAGAGGAAGAAAAAGATACTTAATATGCCTCTAGGCTCACCTGTAACGAAAAGTGAACCTGAGGAGCCTTGAAAGCACAAAAAAGTAGGAACTATATTAAAGGGAGTGATTCAAAAGAGAGATAGAGATAAGAGAAGGGATAAAGATTTCAAGATATAGGGATAACTACGAAAAGTCAACAAACGATAATGTCATACACCACTGAGCATGAAGGACGAAATATGATTTGAAAACTTAAGAAAGTAGAGAAAGGAACGAAGGGAAAGACGAGAGCGTTAACCATTACTCTTACACAATTTAATAATGAAGATGATTTATTAGTATGGACTAAATATAAATTTATTTTCTTCACTAATCAATCTTGTTTAGGAATCTTCATAGATGTAAATCAATAAATCCCTTGTTCAAAATAGTCTAAAATGTCAACAATTTCCTTAAAGCTTCTTTCATCTTATGACTAAAGCAATCTTTGGATAATAAAGATTTTAGGAGAAAGAAATAAATGATGGTTAAGGAAAAACATGATAGAGTTCTTAAAAAATAAGGCTTGATTAAAAAAACAATCATTTGAAAGAAATTTGTTAGATTTTAAAACAATAGTGTACGAGATAAAATTTATTAACTTAAATGTTACAATTTTAAACTTGGTCAGTATTTCTTACATTAAGTTTCTTGGTCAATTATAATGTAAATCTAAAATTTATTGAATTTTATAATAATATTCAAAGCAACAAATTATATCAATTAAATGTTTAAAGTTTCATTCTGTCACATATATAATCTAATAAGTTGATGAGTAAACTCATAGTAAAGTAACATCAAAATTAACATCTGAGTTACAAACACATGGTGGTTGGGTTATAGAAAATCTCTTATATCATCTTCACTTTCACTTTCTTCACTTTTCATTGTTAGATGCCATTAAGAAGACGATGGTATGCTTTAAAATATCTAAGCTTTGATCTGACCTCATTTAGGAGGAAAAGTTGTATTCTTGTTCTTTTAGGAAACCTTATAAAAGAAGAACAAAAATGGATTTGGGTTCAAGATAATAAAGCCAAAGTTAAATCCAAATTTTAAAGCAATAGAGATAAATACACTAGAGGTTTATTTTATAAGACAACAAAGTACATAATTGATGGGAAAAATGGTCGTCTATGGTGGATTTTAGCACTTCATGAAAGAGAAATGTAAATGTTTGGAAATTTAAGTTATCAAACCTCTTTGGTATCAATTTGAATGTGCTATAAATTTTGAAAGAATAAGGGAGTGTTTAGATGAAAATTTTCAGCTTAAATTCAAACAATTTAAAAGTACAAAGCAATTGAATGTAAAAATACTGATTGCTAAAAGAATCTAAGGTACAAAATTTAAAAATGCCTAAAAACCCTAATAATTGTTGATATATTTTAAGAAATGTTTGGTTGGATAGTTTAAAAGCTGGTAAGGAGATATTTGAACCATTGTTGTTCTTTAGTTTTTTTAACTATTTAATTATTTAATCAAAAATAATTATATCATTTAATTTATTATGGAATACAACTTTCTACTAATATGGGATGAGGATTAACTATCATAATCTAATTAGCTAAGGACTAAATTTACAATAAATTAATATTTTGACATTTAATTAATATAATTTATTGTGTTAACTAAAATTATAAATTTTGAATTTAAAATATAATTCACCTAAGCATTTTCACACAAAACAATAGTTTATAATTTAATTTTTGAAGGTAAAAGAGTCAAATTGAACCCCAATATTTTTACAAGAATTCAACTTAAACATTTGACATGTTCAAAAAGAACATTAATGTTTTAAAAACATTAAATTTAAACCTCAACTTAATTTATACGTTAATCCTCAACCATAAAATGTATACTAGGCACTTTTTGTAGGTCCTTATTAATAATGTATTTTACGATTGAATTCTAAAAAATGAAAAAAAAATCTTCTTTTTCTTCTTCTCCTTCTTCGTCTCCTCTCTCGCTCTCTCTCCCCTTCTTTTTTTACACCCCTTGTAGTTAACCATTTCACTACAAGAAAATCATAAATTATCGACGGAAAATTACCAAAGGAACAAATATCGTAGCTAATTAGAGACAAAAAATTAATATCCGTCGGTAATATGTCGTGAAAATTTTCATTTTGCGACGGACAAAATTTGCATTTGTAAAGGTGGAGGGAAAATATCCCGCCAAATTTTTCGATAAAATATAGCGATGAAAATGTCATACCTATCGGTAAATTAGGCAGGCACGCTTGCCGTAATAAACTAGCGTCGGGTATTTACTGATGGATATATTTTTGGTCAGTGAATTACCGACAGTATACCCGCTTCGTCAATAAATTTACGCAGAAATGCTTAGTTCAATAATCAACGTCGGGTTTTATCGACGGTAATGTATTACGTCGATGATTTTTCGACAATCTGATTACTCTGTCATTAGCTTCAGCTTAGCCATTTAAATAAATCAAAAACAACGTCGTTTAGTTTAATACCAAATGACGTCGTTTCCATTCAGGGTTAAACCCACCCCGATCCTTCCTCCCTCATTTTCTCCTCTGTGTTTTCACGATTTATTCTCCTCATCGTTACTCATCGTCGTGTTTCCTCACCATCACTCACCCATCACGTGTCATCATCGTCATCTTCCTTTAATCGTCGGTTGAGGGAACATTTTATTATTTTGATTGTTTTTTATGACATCGTTGAGTTTTTTTATTACTGTGATTTGTGTACAGCTTTGATTCTCATTGTCTTCTTTTCTTTGTTTTGGTTATCTTCTTTAGCCGTCGGACACTCTAGCTCCATCATCTTCTTCCTTCACTTGCTTCAGTGACTTTTTCTGCATTTTTAATGGATTTTTGTGTACTTGGTTTATTTTGGATATTTGTTTATGGTTTGAACCTCCTATCTGAACTTGCTGCATTTTTAATGTAAATGGCCTACACCAACCAAAACAATATCAAGACTTTAGTGATAATTATATAGATTAAATATGCTTAATGAATTTGACTAGGTTAAATTATGCATCGAGAGGTGGTAGCTACCAAATTACATATACTTGAAAGCCTTAACGAAAGGTATAGATACTTTAGGTTAATTGTTATTTTAACCTAATAATTAATTATTTATAATAATTGAAATTCCATATAAGTGAACCCAAATTCCTCATTATTCGCTTGTTAATCTTTCTTCATCGCTTTAATTAATTTGTTTTCTTTAGTTTAGTCATTATATTCTCTTAAATCAATTTGTTACTTTATTTAGTTTATTTGTTTAACGAAGATGAATACTTTTATTGACTAGTTCTTTTTGGGATCAGTACTCTATAATCATTATAGTTTAATAAACTATCTATAATTGACTATGTGTGCTCTCAAATATAGAATAGATCATCTTACTATTAGATTGAAGATAGCTCTAGCAATACTTAACTCTTCTGCTCAATCTTCTTTTGTTCCTTATAAAAGTGTTAAGGATAATATCCTCATTGTTAAGGAACTAATGGAAAACTATTATTGGTGTATTAAAATTCAAAACATGTATGCTTAAAATGGATTTTAAGAAAGCTTTCAACATTGTTAATAAGAATTTCCTAATTTATATCCTTCAAGGTATTGGTTTCCTAAATTAGTTTATTCAATGATTATATTTTTTTCATCGATATGGTATGCTATTATATTCTTATTAATGGTCAACCTACTTAACTTTTTATGTAACACCCACGTACCCCCTAGGAGGATATGCAGATGCTACGCAAAACAAAACAAAACGAAAGTAATCCAATACATACTAAAGCATTTCTAGAAACTCAAGGTGCATACATTTCATTCATCATTGGTTGGGTTATAGTTAGAACATAACATACACATTATACTTCTTACATACAAGCCTTAAATCCAATTCCAAACTGTATTAAGGTTTTTTTTTACAAACCATTAAGCAAAACATAAAATACAACATATCTCATTACATTAAATAACAACTCAAAATAAACTGAACATTTCCTGAACAAAACATAATCTTCATGGCCACTATGGTTATCTTTGTCCCAGTCTCAATTCTTCTTATCAGAACCTATACGGAGGCAAAACCACCTTGCTAAGCATATAGCTTAGTGGGGAATAACTAAACAGCATATAAACTAACGACTGTCTCTAACAATCTTCTAGCATATTCATAAACTGGATCTTAACAATTCTCAAAAAAACTTTTATTGCTCAAATTACTGAACATTCAATAACATTTGCTTCAGATCAGAATATAACATATCAGAGCAGAATATATACTTGCTTCAAATTTATAAGTATCTGAACAGAATCAAAATCACAAAATAAAAATTTAAAGTATCTGAGCAAATCTTGTTTATATCATATCATCATTTAGCTGTATCAGAACTTAACTTAACTTATATCAAATTAGAATTTATTTTATTTCAGAATTGGACATATATCATAATACAAAACAAGTTAGCCTACCAATCCTTTTTTTTTAGAAGTGGGTAACGGGACTATAACAGGAGATACCTATTGGTATCATAGAATAGGAGAGACTTATGTCTTGAGACCAAAATGTCCTTATCAGGAGAAACCGAAATGTCAATATCAGGAAAGACTTATGTCTCAAACATTGAAGTGACATTATCAGGAGACATCGATGCAACACCCCTACTGCTATAAGGTACATATCAGAACACCCTTATGACATTCCAATACATACCCTATAATAACGGCGTGTTAACTATCACACTTTCACTTTATTACATGGAAATTAATCCAACTTAACCATGGCATTAACTATTATACAAGAAAGTCACCAAATTTTAAAAACAATTTTCCTCTTTTCATTTCATAAATACCGAATGTACATACATTGTAACTTTCCAAGATATATACATGTACATCATCAAAATGTACTACATGAAAGAGGAAATACAAAAGATCTAACTAAATCCTTCAGTCCAGCTGACCGACCTTTGAGTCATATCTTCTTCACAAAAGTACAACAATTAAGATTCTTGTACGTTCTCTCAGTAGCTAGAATCCTCTCTATGTCTTGAAATGTCAACGTGCAATTTTGGGTGAGTTTTGCGAACTCAAATGAGGTAACCATCATCGATGGTTCACTCAATTCATACATCACATCAATACATGTAACATATTTTTCACATCTTTACATATTCATAAAACATCACCTTTCACTTTCAGAACAATCATAATGATCATTTCATTCATGTAAAATACACATATCAAATATAAATGCAATGCATGTAAATTTCACTTTCATTTATTATTGTCGTTGTAACCGAGTGCCTCTTTTACTAGCCCATATCCCTTAGTGGATACCGAGTTGCATCAAATAATGTCCCATATCCCTTAGTGGATATCAGGTACATTCACAACTGAGCCCGAGGCTCTAATCACAGTCTAAGCCTTAAACTCTTTATCCTGGTGACTCCGGTCATAACTTTCTTTATCTTTTATGCATTCTAATATTGAAATGATTCACATATCATATGTTCAATCGGACACATGCTTGCATATTCATATTCAAATCACATCGGAACCAAGGTTCAGCATTCAACATCACTGTTGAGTAACATATATTCAGTCACATTCACATACAAGGAGTACTTCAATATCATAATCATCAGATCAGAATCATCAAACCTTCACGTTCGGAATTCAACAATCAAATCAAATTCATAGATAATTCAGATTAGAAATTAAGCAAACAAATAATTAAGTAAGACTGTCTAGGTTACTCACAGATTGATTCTGAACCTATTGCCTCAAAGTTCTGACAACGTTTAGATGTTGACGTTCCAATTGCTCCTCTATAACAAACAATATACACATATCACACTTTATCACAATTATAAGTATTCATTTATGCACATGTATATATATGAAATATCTACAATACATGTTCATGACAATCCTGAGTATCTTTCCATTATTCTCATCATATAATCATACATATTTCCAAACTCACATAAGTATCATTTATACTTATGGTTTATACCTCAATAAAACCATAAAAATCAAAATTCATAACTCATTTCTTCAATTCAGATTTTTCCTAAGACACATTTTTGGGTCAACTTTCCAAGTTCTTTTTGACCAAGAAAATGAAGTAATTTAAGGATACTTTCTTCTATAAAATTGTTCCTATATCGCTTATGTTTCTAATGACACCAAGATCATTCAATTTGGTTCAGCATCCTATGAGTTATGCTCAAAATACCACAGGCTGTGTATAATTGAACTTTTGGCTAGTTCATGATCATACCCTCAAATTGTACAACTCATAACTTTCAACTCAGGTATCTAAAAATTACAAAATTAATACCAATTGAAAGATAAGAGAATGAACTACAACTTTTGTGAAGATAGCTTTGTCTAATTCAGCCCATATCCATTCAGTTTTTATGAAAACATCAACACATAATTTCTGTCTCAGGTAGAACTACAACCTCAATCAACTCAATTTCGCACCAGATTTTGAAAGTCTTAGAGATAGAATTAAATTTATACCTTTTTAAGAACATTTTAGAATTTTGTCTCTACTTTAATCTGAATTAAGAATAACCTCATTTGGACATATACAGCTCAAGATATCATGAAAATACCAACATATGTTCAATAAAAAAATTCCCACATACAACCCTCAAGGTCGCGATCGCGACTCACCAGCCGATCCTGACTTTACCGGTCGCCCACGCAGAGTCGCGATCGCGACTTGCTTCTAAACAGCTACACTCCTTCTTCTATCTTTTTTTTTTTCAAACTTCACTTCCATTTTACACTTAGAAAATGAGGTTTTTAGGCAAAGTCTTCTTCTAAACAATTGTTCATCCATGTCTTAAGTTTCTAAACAACCTAAGTTCATACAATTTGGCTCAATAATCTGAAAGTTATACACAATTTACTACATATTGTTTAGAAACAGAGACATAATTCGAAACTCAACTTCAAGACAAATTTCAACACTCTTAGAGGCAGAATTCAAACTTAATTTCTTCATGAAAATTGTATCCATTCGTCTCTAGTTTAATATAAATTAATAATCATCCTATTTAAATACCCATAGATCACGATATGTCTAAAATACAGATGCATGTTCTGTAGAAACACTACATCTAACACATTTCCAACACATTTCATTATCAATTTCATCCTAATTCATCTCTTTTGCTTAGTCTATCACTTCTAACTTATATCCACATCATTTCCTCTTCAATTATACCCCAATTAC
>JANZXP010000196.1:15522214-15545843 GCA_027576715.1 Erythroxylum flavicans | reverse complement strand
TGTTTAGCTTGTGATTAAGTTTGGATGGTCAGATTTGAATGTATGTGTTTGTCTTGAATGTTTGAACATTTGAGTTTGGATTTTAAATTCTGAGGGTTTTGCCGCAGTGAACCTTTTCGAAGCTAGCTTCGTCGCGGCGAAGAATGACTTCCGCCGTGGCGAACTTTTCCCGAAGGGTCCATGGAGATAACTCCATGGGTTCACCGCGAGGAACCTGTATTTCGCCGCGATGAACTCTCCTTTACTACCACGCTGAGATTTATTATGATTCCAATACTTTGCACCTTTCTTTCACACCACCCTCACTTGACAGTCCCGAATGGTCACCATGGGTTTCATCTTGAGACCCGACCTAAATATATTTTAGTATCTGAATTGATAGTTCGGCTCTGAAAACGGGGTCTAACAAATGTGCTTTTTTAGAGGCAACCTAAGGGAAGTAAATTTCTTTTCCTTTAATTTTTAGCACTAGTTATAATATGCATGTGTTTTTTGATGTTGGTGTGTTTCTTACTTGTTTTAAGTTTTCAATAAAATGAGAGAAAGAATAAAACAAACAAACATTTGCTCGTTTGTTATTGCTTCTAGTATTATATAGTCATGAGTAAAGAATGAAATGTCTAGAGAATTTCATAGCAACTCTAGCATGTAGTTTTACTCTTGTGATTGGTCGATATGCATTATCTTTAGAAGAGTAGTGACTAGTGGTAGATAAAGCTAATAAGATTTTGAGCCTTATTAGACTGACATATCCATTTTAGTCTCATTGTCTTTTGATAATGTGTGACCTTTATGGCATTTACATCTTAATTTTACATTGAATTTTTATTTGAGACCACATTTTCATCACATGCATTAACATGGAAATGATTAGGCATTCTTTGTTTTTTGGAATTACATTAGCCAAATAGCCTACCCATTATATGATTTTTCCCTTGTTAAGCCCCTTTGAGCTTTATTTTCCATTTCTTTATGTATTAGCCACATTACATGCTTTAAACCTAACCAAATGTTCTACCTAAGCCATAAAGCTAGTGGAGCATTTGTGATTATATAGTTTGTAGATGTACAAAATTCTAAGCGTGTGGGTGTACATATGTGTGGGTTGGTTATAATGTTGGGATGCTATTTTATGTCTTATCATTGAAATTCCCATGTTGATGTATTTTCTTTTAATTTTTATAAGAGAAAAGAAAAAAAGAAAGAAAAGAGAAAAGCAAAAACAAAGAAAAAGGAAAAAATTTAAATAAATGTATCAAGGAAGAATTGCATATGTGTTGAAAAGTTGTTTATGATTAATGCATCCTTCTAAAGTTGTAATGAATGTGTTATTTGAGTATGTTGATATGAGGTAAATGTTGTCTTCGAAGGTTCACTTATTATAGTTTCAATGTATTATTATCATTAATTGTATGAGTGATTCCTTCTAGTTGGTTATGCTTCATGTGATTTATGGCATGAAAGCTTGAATTAAGTTATGAAATATAGTTGTTGCATTCGACATAGCTGACGGTACCCAATTTGTATGAATGTCAACTTGTGCACTTGATCTCATATTGAGTGTTGCTTTGTTTGACTAGCTTTAATGGCTTTTATGCTACTTGACCCAAATACATCTCACCTTACCTTTGCTCACATTACAACCCTAAAAAGTCCTTTGATCCATGATTTCGCATGTCAACTTTAATGGTGGAGAAATGAAATAATATGCAAAGTTGTGGATTGCCTTGAATATAAATGATGTTGAGTGTACCCCTGCATATATTTTATTTAAACACATTTTTTTAGTCTACCATTAGATTGCTTGGTTTTTAAAGGTATCAAATGTTGATTGATCATGAGTAAAAGCTTGGAATGTTAAGTTCTTGCTATGATTTTGAAAGTCATTCATCTTTGTTTATGATTATGTATTCTTGGAACATATGGGAAATGAGTCAATGTTTTTAGGCATATGAGCTTAATTTTGATGTTTTGCCCGAGGACGATCAACAGATAGGTGTGGAGGAAATTGATATGTGTTTAATTGATTATTTAATTATTTCATAACACTTAGAGATTAATGACATGAAATTGCTTAAGATACTCACTTTAACTCATATGTGATTTTAGGCGTGATTCGGAAGCAAAAAAGTTAAAGTGAGTTGAAAGCATGATATTTGGGTCATTTTCGAAAGGCTAATTTTCACTTGTCATCATGGAGCAAGAAGAAGAAAATTTAAAAGACAAAAAAAAGATAAAGAAAAATAGAAACACAAATAAACCAAAGTTACTCAGGGATGTTATGCATGGACCATGAAAGGTCCCATGCAATGTGTTTTATGGGAATTAAATGAAGACAAAAGTAGTTAGAAGAGAAGCAAAAATGACAACAAAATATAAAGGAAACGCTATAACAGATGCACACACACATACGTTGAACAAAACTGACAGAGCAAACGTCTCACGCTAGAAGAAAATGCAGTGCATACTGGAAGCATTGAGGGAAACGACAACATGGGCCGAGAGGAGCAAAACACAAGTGTAGTAGCAGCAAACACAAATAGAGTCTGCATTTCATGCAGAAGTTACGCATGAAATGCAAACATTTGACCAATAACAAAACACAAAGTAGTGGTAGCATGAGGGGAGTGAACAGTAGGGTGGACTGAAAACTAGATATAAAAAAGAGAGAGTAGCGTAGGAAGCGAGAGGAGGCGCTACAGGAGAAGTCTTCACTTTAGGGGTTTAGACTGGGACATTTTTAAAGGGCAAAGCTATGATTCTTTAGAGACCTATGAAGGGGTAATTTACCGACACCGGTTCAGAGGCAACATTGACATCGACGACCCGGGTTAAAAGTATTTCATAGTTTTTGTTATTTCTTTTTCTCTTTAGAAATTGACTGCGTTATCCTATGTTAATTGATTTAGTTTTTGTGTGTGAATAATCATATTCTCATTATTGTTCAATTATTTGTGTATGAACCCATGGGTATTGTGAAAAGATGATTTGAATGCGTTCATTGAATCATTTATTTACAAACCCATTGCTAGAATTTCGATATAATCCGTAATTGTTATGTTGAAATTCATGTGTAGCGACTAATGATTTGTAATCATTAGGGATAACTTAACCTAAGTTAAATGACAAATCTTATGTGGTTGTGGCCTTGATTAATCGGTTTTCATAATTCGTAATTTTATTGCCCAATTAAATCTAGAGATCACATCTTAGGTTATTTGGTGGTTAGGTTTAATTAACGATCGTATCTTAATTAAACACTACCTAAGGGAAAACTCGAGTTACTTATTAACCCACAATTAATAGTTTATAGGAGAGGTATGAGAACAACAAAACAATAAAATATGTTTAATTATGGTGTAGGCCGAGATTAAACTAAAGAATCGGGTCCCTACCGAATTTCCCACTTTTATCCTTTTTGCATGTTTTCTTAAAATGGATTTTGTTAGTTAGTTTAGCTTTATTTTATTTTTATTTCTAAAACCAAAACCCCCTAAACCTAATCACGGATTAATTTCATTTCAATAACTTTACACACACTCTCTGTGGGATCGACCTAGACTCACCACTACTATAGTAGTAGTCTAGTTTATTTTGACTAGTGTAATAACGCATTGTCACATATATCATGGCGTAGTACTACTAACTCCTTAATTGGCATGTCAACTTTACCACATTCCTCCAATTCCAATCTATTTTACTAGGGTGAAATATAATTAAATTCCATTGAAATTTCACAATAAAAGCTCATAATAACCAATTCAGGCTATTCCATGTTCGACCAAGTAAATGCCATTCTTTAATGTCATTTTTTTCTTCTGTTATTGGTTTTAATTTAATTCATACAACATTCAAAACATATCCATCTCACCAATTAGTCAAAAATAACATGTATATCAAGTTTCTTAATTCAAACATAATGTATGCCAATTGGGGAAAATACAAATTTTAAGTACAAAATCTCAATTAATCACATATACTACGCATTTAGCATCCAATTAAATATTTTTAAGAACAATTTCATAAAATCCCAATTTTATCTCAAGAACCCTAAATTACATAATACACAATTTTAGGAAAAAATATAATTACATGAAAACATACCAAATTGATATCCAATTCTTCAAATTAAACTTCCATCAACTTCAATTTCACCAACAATTCCTTATTCCTCCTCTTTCTCTTTCTCTCTCTCCTTCAATTCCTCTTCTTTATATTCATAATATTGCATAAACATTCAATTTCATGCATTTTATTTATCAGTGCTTGCAACTACACCAAAATCATGTACTAAAAATAATAAAAACTCCATTATCTTACCTTACAAATTTTCGAGTATTATTGATCAAGAACACCCATATGCTTTTTTTTCATCTTTTTCCAAACTTTTTGTTGATATAGTGAGTTTAGGAATCCTAGCTTGATGATTTAGTGTTTAATAGGTGATTTCGGGGTTAAAAATAAAGAAATTTGGCTTGAAAATGAAGGAAAATGAAATAAAAATGAAGAAGAAAGGAGGAAGCTTGTTCTTGGCTATCTTTGGTGAAGAAGGGAGGGTAGGTGGCCAAGAAAATTACATGTGGTCCCTTAATAACACTTTTTCATTTTTGAAACAAAACCAAAATAACTTTAACTTTTGATCCATTCTTTTATTCTTGTCAATAAAAACACCAATAAGAAAAATATCAACCTCATATAAAGGCCTTTATTAATATCATTTATTTCCATTAATATTTTCGGGTTTGAATTTTAGCCTTTCTCGGATCAAACTTTGACCACTGGTCAACTTTTGGTCAAACACTCAAAACAAAATCATTTTGACCTCTAATTTGATCCTCGGGTTATCATTGAACAATATTATCTGATGCCAAATAAAATAAAATACAATTTGAGTCCCGAGTGTCACTATTCACCTTGAGATACATTATTTATGATCCAAAAAGTACTATTTATGAAATCAAGATTTTTGGGGCATTACAATTCTTCCCCTCTAAAATAAAATTTCGTCCTCGAAATTTACCTGTGTCAAATAGTCATGGATAAGACTTTATCATGGTTTGTTCTGGTTCTCATATAGCTTCCTCGACCTAGTGGCTCGTCCATAGTACTTTCACCAGTGGAACTGTCTTGTTCCTTAGTTGTTTTGTATCTTTTGCTAGAATCTTCACCGGCTTCTCTTCATAAGTTAGATCTGGTAGTATTTTAGTATCTTCCAGTTTTATAATGTGTGATGGATCAGATTGATATGTCCTTAACATAGACATACGAAAGATATCATGAATCTTTTCCATATCTTGAGACAATGCTAATCTATAGGCTACTAGTCCCACACGCTCAATGATCTTAAATGGACCAAGGAATCTAGGGCTTAACTTACCCTTCTTACCAAATCGAAATACTTTCTTCCATGGTGAGGCTTTCAAGAAAACCGTATCACCCTCAGCATATTCAATGTCCTTTCTCTTCAAATCTGCATATGATTTTTGGCGATTAGAAGTATCTTTCAACCTTTCCTTTATAATTTTCACCTTATCCTCGGTTTCCTTTATCAATTATGGACCCATGATCTTGCTTTCACTAAGTTTTGTCCAACATAAGGGTGTTCTGTATTTTCTACCATAAAAAGCCTCATACGGTGCCATTTGTATGCTTGCTTGATAGCTATTATTGTATGCAAATTCAATCAATGGGAGGTGTTCATCATAACTTCCTTTAAAATTGATAACACAACTCCTAAGCATATATTCTGGCACCTGAATCACTCTTTTTGGTTGTCCATCTGTTTGAGAATGAAAAGCTGTATTAAAATTCAGCTTAGTACCCAAGGCCTCATGTAATTTCTTCCAAAATCTTAAGTTGAATCTTAGATCCCGATCTGATATGATGGAAGATAGTCTTCCATGCAACTGCACTATCTCACTGATATATAATTATACATGCTTTGAGATTTGATAGTCAGCTTTGATAAGTGGCAAATAAGCTAACTTGGTCAATCTATCTATAATCACCTATACGGAATTATGTTTCTTCCTAGTTTGAGGCAAACTAAACAAAAAATCCATCATGATTTGATCCCACTTCTATTTAAGTTTTGATATTGGTTGAAGCAAACCCGATGGAACTTGATGTTCTGCTTTTACTGTTGGCATTGAAGACACTTGGTAACATAATCTGCAATGTCTCTCTTCATACCTGACCACTAATAATATGTCTTCAAATCTTGGTACATTTTAGTACTTCTTGGGTGCACAACATATGAACTACTATATGCTTCCTTCATGATGTTCTTTTTCATCTCATCTTTATTAGAGACATAGATTCTATCATTTTGATATAAGTAGCCATCCTTTTTTATTGCATATTCACTATCTTTTCCCTCCTGAATTTGTTTAAGAATGGTAACTAGCTTTTCGTCTTGTTTCTATGCTTCCTTGACTTTTTGTAACAAGTTTGCTTTGAGCCTCAACTCAGCTACAATGGCTTCATCACTGGTTACAGATAATCTAGCATTCATTGCTTTTAAAGTTGATAATGATTTCCTACTAAGAGCATTAGCTACTACATTTTCTTTTCCTGGATGATAGTCAATGATGCAATCATAATCTTTGATCAACTCTATCTATCTTCCTTGCCTTAAGTTCAACTCTTTTCTGTGTAGGCAAATATTTAAGACTTTTGTGTTCTATATAAATATAAGATTTCTCTCCATATAAGTAATGCCTCTAAATCTTCAAAGCAGAGACTATGGCTGCTAACTCTAAATCATGGGTCAGGTGGTTTCTTTTATGAGGCTTAAGTTTCCTAGAAGCATAAGCAACTACCTTTCCCTCTTGCATGAGTACATATCCAAGCTCGTTATGTGAGGCATCATTATAGATCATAAAGTCCTTACTAGGTACAGGTTGTGTAAGAACAGGCGCTTCAATCAATATGACCTTTAACTTCTCAAAGCTTTCCTGACATTTATCACTCCATATAAATTTTGCATTCTTTTGAAGTAACTCAGTCAAAGGTTCTACGATTATGGAGAATCCCTTAACAAATCTTTTATAGTATCCTACCAAACCTAAGAAACTTCTAATGTCTGTAGCATTCCTAGGTGGTTTCCATTCTAGAATGGCTTATATCTTCTTAGGATTAACTCTAATACCATCTGTTGATATGACATGATTAAGGAAAGAAAATTCATCAAGCCAAAATTCAAATTTACTGAACTTGGCATAAAGTTGTTTATCCCTCAAAATCTACAAAATAATTCTCAGATGCTCATTATGCTCTGCTCAGTTCTTAGAATACGAAAGATATCATCAATGAAGGCTACCACCAATTGATCTAAGTAAGGATAAAAAATATGATTCATAAGATCTATAAAGGCTACGGGAGCATTTGTAAGTCCAAAAGGCATTACTAAAAATTCATAATGCTCATATCTCATTCTAAAAGTCGTCTTAGGGACATCTACTTCCTTTACTCTTAACTGGTAATACCTTGATTTCATATCAATCTTAGAGAAAACACCTGCACCTTTAAACTAATAAAAAAGGTCATCTATTATAGGCAGTGGATATTTATTCTTCACAGTCACTTTATTCAGTTATCTATAATCCACACACAGCTTAAGAGACCCATTTTTCTTCTTAACAAATAACACAGGTGCACCAGAAAGAGACAAACTAGGGCTTATAAAACCCTTCTTAAGAAGTTCTTACATTTGGATTTTCAATTCCTTACGTTCTGTGGGTTCCATCTGATATGGTGCAATAGATACTGGTGCTATACCAAGTATCATATCACTAGAAAATTTAACTTCTCTTCTAGTGGTAACCCGACAACTCGTCTAGAAATACATCCTAGAAGTCACATACAGTTGGTATATCTTGAATTTTAGGATCATCCTTTCTATTTCAAGAACACAAGCTAAGTAAACCACACACCCTTTTTTAATAAGCCTTTTTGCTACTATCGCTGATATAACATTGGTGAGAAACTTTGACCTTTCGTCAATAACTATGATCTCATCAATATCCATTGTTCTAAGAATGATTCTTTAAAATGAAAATCTACCATTACATGATATCTAGATAGCCAGGATCACATCAAATTTGTAGAAAGGTAGTTCAATCAAATCATCAGGAAATTCATAACTTTGTATTCTTAACGGACAATTCTTGTAAACCCTATTTACCACCACACTGTGACCCAAAGGATTTGTAACTAAATATCATGTTCAAGAGTGTCAACAAGTAACCCTATATTTTCAGGCAATGGCATACATATATATGAATGTGTAGATCCTGGGTTTATTAATCCATGAACAAAAATGTCAAAAATAGTAAAAGTACCCACAATCGTATCTGGGGCTTCCTGGTTATCACAGGCCACATAACATATGCACGAGCTAGAGTATGGGTATTAGATCCATCAACTGTCTCTTATGTGATACTCTAACCACTAGCACTAGAACTAGCTCCCGTTCTTCTACCTTTGCCCCTCAGAGTCATAAGAATTGGTCTCTCTGCTTGATTAACTGTTTGATATTGTCTACCAACGTAATCTCTCTAAAAATGCTCCATAGATCCACATTGTAGGCATGCTCCCATCATCTTCCAACATTGTCGACCATGTTTCTTCCCATAATGCTCACATGGGATAACTACCCCACATCCTGACCTACTTGCTGTACTAGCTATAGGTAGGGCCAACTGTATTGCCCTAACTGTTGATCTTTGACTCTGCCTTAATTGGAGATAGGATGTCTGTGTTTGTGCTGGAGCTTGAGACCCTGAACCCTTTTGTTTCTTACTGGATGAGAAGGATGAACTAGATTATCCCTGACTCCTCTTCTGTTGTCCCCTATTTCTCCATTTCTATTTATCAATATTAGCCTTTTCAATCCTCAAGGTTGCTTTCGCCATCTCTCCATAATCCCTAGTCTGAAGTGCAACAAGGAGTTTCTTGATGTCATGGTAGAGGTTTGCTTCAAATCTCTTACACTTATCTGCCCCCGTAGGAATTAATCTCTCAACATTCATACTCAATCTATTAAACTCTTTCTCATATTCTGATATTGTCCTATACCCCTATCTCAAATGAAAGAATGCATCCCTCATCTCATCCTTATAAGCCTCCCCTTTATATTTATCTGCAAATTAGGACAAAAAGTACTCCGAAGTAAAATCCTGTGGTGGAACAAGTCATTTAATAGACTCCCACTACTAATATACTGGTCCCTGAAGAATACTATCCGCACATTCGAATCTATCTTTTGGTGTGCAATGGAGAAGATGAAAAATTCTCTTTATTTTGATTAGTTAAAACTCAGCATCTAGAGCAGTAACTGATGACTCTACTAGAAAATCCCCGTCTCCCTAACTCCATTATCTTACCTCCCCTTTATACTTAACTGTCCATCTCCATGTCAAACTCCTTGACAAAATAATTTACCCATCCTCTAATACATTTCAACACATCTAAACCAGACTTCATACATAACTTTCATGTATTCATATATAATTCACAAAAAAATCCTGTAAAATCCTTCATTTCTTTATGTATACATTTCGTAACTAAAAATAAAATAAAATATTGTAGTATATCCACTTCCAAGTCTTCTGAGATCCTCCATATGACTCTTGTCTTATAGTAGATCCACCACAACTTTCTTCTAATTCTCTTCAAAACCTACATGCGGAAAGAAAATTCACGCTAGGCTATAGACTTAGTGGTGTTCTAGCAATTCCATTTCTCGTTCAGTTCAATTCATTCAACTATAACATGCATAATATATAATATTTTTCAAATATAAATATCTTCATTTATTTCTAAGCGTAAATAGGCATTTAAAATTAAGTTATGAAATACAAGCATGTATCTATTTTAATAATTCATATCTAATTAAACAATGATGAATGAATTGTGCAATTTAATTTAAAACCAATTACTATTTTCATTTAAAGTTACTTAATCATTAGTTATGTATGTGTATGTATATATATAATTGCCCCAAAGTAAAATCTAATGGAATTCTATTGTCGAGCCAGATAAGTGGGATTTTAAAATATGGGACCAAGTTCTCGTGACCATACATTCTTTTTTTTTAATATTTACATATCAAGACTGAGCCCTCAGAGCCATGCAGTTCATAACTCAAATCAAATATCTTACACTGGAACCAAGCTCTCTTAGCCATACAATCTTGTAACATATATCATGATACAGTACTGCTAACTCTCTAATTAGCGTGTCAACCTTATCACATTTATCCAATTCCTATCTATTTTACTAAGGGTAAGTCTAATTAAATTCCATTGAAATTTCATAATAAAAGCTCATCATAACTAATTCAACCTATTCCATATTCTGCCAAAGTAATTGTCATTCTTTAATGCCATTTATTCCTTCCATCATTGGTTTTAAATGAATTCATACAAAATTCAAGACATATTCATCTCACCAATTAGTCAAAAATAACATGTATATCAAGTTTTTTAATTCAAACATAATGTATGCCAATTGCGAAAAATATAAATTATAAGTCAAAATCTCAATTAATCACATATACT
This sequence comes from Erythroxylum flavicans, assembly GCA_027576715.1. NCBI lineage: Eukaryota > Viridiplantae > Streptophyta > Magnoliopsida > Malpighiales > Erythroxylaceae > Erythroxylum > Erythroxylum flavicans. Next base: position 15,535,281 of record JANZXP010000196.1, on the reverse strand, counting down.
ACTTCATTTAGCATCCAATTAAATATTTTTAACAACAATTTCATAAATCCCCAATTTTATCTCAAGAAGCCTAAATTACATAATACACAATTTTTAGAAAAAATAGAATTACATGAACATATACCAAATTGATGTCCAATTCTTCAAATTAAACTTCCATCAACTTCAATTTCACCAACAATTCCTTATTCCTCCTCTTTCTCTCTCTCCTTCAATTCCTCTTCTTTATCTTCATAATATTGCATAAACATTCAATTTCATGCATTTTATTTATCAATGCATGCAACGACACCAAAATCATGTACTAAAAATAATCAAAACTCCATTATCTTACCTTACAAATTTTCGAGTATTATTGATCAAGAACACTCATATACCTTTTTTCATCTTTTTCCAAACTTTTTGTTGATATAGTGAGTTTAGGGACCTTAGGTTGATGATTTAGTGTTTAATAGGTGATTTGGGGGTTAAAATAAAGAAAATTGGCTTGAAAATGAAAGAAAATGAAAGAAAAATGGAGAAAAAAGAGAAGGCTTGTTCTAGGCTATCTTTAGTGAAGAAGAGAGCATAGATGGCCAAGAAAATGACATGTGGTCCCTTAATAACACTTTTTCTTTTTTTAAGAAAAAACCAAATTTAACTTTAACTTTTAATCCATTCTTTTCTTCTTCTCAATAAAAATACCCATAAGAAAAATATCAACCTCACATAAAAACCTTAATTAATATCATTTATTTCCATTAATATTTTCGAGTCTAACTTTTACCCTTTCTCAGGTCAAACTTTGACCACTGGTTAACTCTTAGTCAAACCCACGAAACAAAATCATTTTGAGCTCTAATTTGATCCTCGGGCTATCCTTGAACAATATTATCCGATGCCAAATAAAATAAAATTCAATTTGGGTCCTGAGTGTCACTATTCACCTCGGGATACATTATTCACAACCCAAAAGGTACTATTCATGAAATCAAGATTTTTGGGTGTTACATATATTATATATTTCATTATAATATAATATTAAAGTTATATATAATAATTTCAAATTCATAAAAATTTATGCAAAATTAATTTATAGACTCGTGTGTATTAAAATGTACTACATTTACTTATATACTTAAAATAATCATAATATAATATTATTGTATCGTGTGTATTGAGACTAACATAATAAGAACAGATATATGCACTAAAATATTTAAAATAAATTAATTTGTTAATATTGTATCACATGTATATGTATGTAGGTATAATCATACAATTAAAATATGTATGCAGGTATTCGTATTTACGAATGTTTTAGAAACTATTATTAACCCATTGTGTAAAGTATTTCACCCAATCGAATAGTCCTTTTTTTTGTGAAAACACACCTCCATAATTATAGTAAACTCAAGTGAGACAAAGTTTGACAATAACAATAACTTCAAAGAAAAAATTAATATGAATATCAAGAGTAATTTCTGGGTCATTTACCAATAATTATGTTCTTATATTTTGATACAATTTTTTAAATATTTTTATGTGACTAAATAGAAATAAAGATATGAGATACTTCTACAATTGTATTTATCAAATCCAAAAGTATTTTTGATTTAATTAATATTTTTGAACTAAAATTTATGTCAACTCTCAGCTAGTATAAATAAAATATGAAATATGTATTCAAACAATGTTAAATTTTGATATACAAAACATAACAAAGTTTTTACAAGCAAATGAATGTACTACAAGTATTTTTAACTTTTCAAAAGAAAATGATCTTTATATTTTATTAATATACTAATACCTTTGAATTATTTCTCAATAAAAAATTATTTTCTAGAAATAGAAACTTCCAATATATGACAATTTAATGAATTTTAGTATTAATAACTAATTATTTTCTTAACTCAAATTCATAATAAAGTTAAACTCAAAATTGAATAGAACATAAATGAAATAACCCAAACAACTTCAAATCTTCAAAATATAAATATTAAAATTCTCATTACTCAATAAAACATATAGTTTAGTATGTAAAATTCTATTATAGATTCTCACTAAATTCTTGATTAGATTTTGTAAAATAGAAATTTACTACATTTCTTTTGATTCAAAACGCACAAAGTTAGGTTTATATATATACAAATTTACAAGACTAATTAGGGAATGTAATTCTAATGATCAAGGGATTATAGTCGTTGTAATGAATTTATAATTCTTATAATCAATGTTTAATCAGTAACACTCCCCCTTAAGTTGGAGCATAAATATTGATTATGTTGACTTGTTACAAATATGACTTGAGAACTATTTAAGGCTTTTGTAAAGATATCTTTGAGTTATTTTCCAATTTTGACATATCCTGTATAAATCAAGTTGTGATGCACCTTTTCATGAATGAAGTAGCAGTCAATTTCAATATATTTAGTTCTTTCATCAACAACTATTTAGAAGTGATATATAGAGTATCTTGATTTTTTCACCATAATTTTGCTAGTATTAAAGCTTTAAGACCAATTTCAAATAATAGTTGATATATCCACATTATCTTATATGTTGACTGTAACATAATTGGATCTAGATATCATAATTTGCTTCTTACTTTTCAATGAAATCACATTTGCTCCAACAAAGACATAGTAGCCAATAGTATATTTGCGATCAATCTTAGAACCTACCCAATTAGCATCTGAAAAACATTTCATGTAAGTATGACTATCATTTTCTTATAGTATCCCTTGTTCTTGAGCCCCTTTAAGTAACATAAGATATGTTCTAAGGTCGCCCAATGATGAATAATTAGAGAAGATATTAATTGACTTACAACACTGATAGAATATGCAATATCAAGGATGAGTTATTGTAAGGTAGTTTAATTTTTCATAGTTTAACTTTTCAACCACTCATTTATATTTCAGGGTCTTTAAGCAAGTCTCCATCTTTAGTGAGTTATAAATTAAGAAGCACTGGGATACTTCATGACTTTGCTCCTAACTTTCTTGGCTCAATTAATAGATCAAGTACATATTTCCTTTGGGATAGGAAAATGCCTCTCTTGCTTCTTGTTACTTCTACTCTCATAAAATATTTCAGAGCCCCTAGATCTTTTATATGAAAATAACTGTGAAAATAAAGGATTTTAATGATGAAATGCCTATATAGTAATAACAATATCTTCCACATATGCAATAAGAAGAATATCCCATATTTAGATTGTTCATAAAAGTCTGAGTGATCAAATTTTCTTTTATTCAATCCAAATGTTTCTACTGCTTGACTAAATTCTTTAAACCAAGCATGTGGACTCCATCTTAAACTATACAGACTTGCCAAGATGACAAACTTTTCCATACTCCCTTTGAGCAATAAACTCAGGCAGTTGCTCTATATACATTTCCTCTTAGAAGTCACCATAAGTGAAGGCACTTTTTTTATATCTAATCGATATGAAGACCAATCATAAGTAGCTACCATACAAATGAATAGACAAATAAATGCTAGTTTAGCAATAGGAGAGAAAGTATTAGAATAATCCACACAAGTTTGAGGATAACCTTTTGTGATAAGTCATGCTTTAAGTCGACCCATTCATCCATCAAAATTGATTTTGACTAAAAAGATCTATTTACATCCATTACTCTTCTTTCCAATACGTTTTCTTATTAAAATCTATTTACCATTAGCATCCAAAACATTCATCCCCTTTATTATAGTTTTACACTAACCAAAGTGAGATACAACTTAATAAATAGTTTTTAGGAGAGACATGAAATTAAGTAAGGCAATAAAAGACCATGAAGTGGAGGATAAATGATTGTAAGAAACAAAAAAAGCAAATATAATAAATGCATTGGCAATTAGCTTTGTGAAGGGAAATTGGGATATCATCCAATATTGAATCTAATATCAAAGAAAAAACAAGTATAAAGTTTGTATCAAGATGATTTCATCTTTAGGAATAGACTGGATGGATAAGTGGTGGAGTAACATTAGTGGTCTATTAGGTAACCTTATTAACTAATAAAGTATCATCCTCCTTTTTAGGTATTAAAAGAGTAGGGAGGAAAGGAATATGTTCAAAAAAGGTAACATCGACTAACATAAGATAATTGTTAAGAGTTGTATTATTAGGATTGATATCCTTTTCATAGATGAAAGTAGCCTAAAAATACACATTTCGAATATTTAAGATTTAACTTAGTAACCTAAAGACAAACATCATGAAAAAAACAAGTATTGCAAAAACTCATGGTATAAAAGAGAATAAAGGTTTAGTAAAGGAAAGGAAGTTATAAGAAATCTCAACACAAAGAACAAATGAAGGCATGTAATTGATCAAAAAATAAGTCGTGGAGACCGCATAGGCCCAAAATTGTTTGGGAACATTCATTTGAAATAAAAATGCTCGAGCGGTTTCAAGCAAATGATTTTTTTTTTCTTTAAGCTATACCATTTAGAGATGGTGTGTCAACATATGAAGATTGATAAAAAAAAATAACTTATTAAAGCATGTGGGTTTGGAACGAGGTGGAAAAATATTCTTTGCATTGTCACTTTTTAAATTATGGATAAAACATTAAACTATGTTTTGATTTTAGTATTTAAAGTAGTAAAATGGGAGAATAGCTCATAATTTTTTTTCACTAAATACAGCTGAGTCACATGAGAAAAATTGACAAAAAATGTAAGGAAGTATTGAAACCCAATTTTGGATATTACATGATATGGACCCCAAACATCATATTGTATTAATTCAAAAGAAAAACTAGATATTTATTAACACAGGAAGAGAAGACACAAGATGGTGTTTGGAAAATTGACAAGACTCACATTCTAAACTAGAGACATTATGAACCTTAGGACATAACTTCTTTAATAAAGGTAAAAAGGAAAGTCCTAACCTATAATGAGCTAGTGGAGTTAAAACACTAGAACAGGCAATGGGTCTAATTACTTGGGTATCCAAAATATGGAGACCCCCTTATTCAAGTCTTTTATGAATAATCTTCTTCATCATAAGATCTTAAAAGAGACACTGATCAAGAAATAATAAGAAACAAAAATTTAAAGCACGAGTGAGTTTACTCTCAAAAAGTAAATTAAAGAAAAATTCCAGTAAGTTTAAGACAAACGATAATGACAATAAATGAGTGGGGTACAGCGGCAAATCCAATAACAAAAAAAGTAGATCCATCAACTAAAGTAACATGGGAAGGAGATAAGTGTTTTTGGAAAGTAGAAAAAAATATTGGGATTACCTATCATGTGATATGAGGCACTACAGTTAATGACCTGTTGTGAGGAAGAGGAAAGAAGACAAGTAGATGTTTTTACTTGAATCAACAATAGTAGAGATAGGGTGACAATAATTTTTTTTAATGTTTACCACTTAATGAATTTAGTGAATTCATCTACATAAACTATAATCATCTTCTCAATGGATGAGCATAGTAGTAGCTGTAATATGAACTGAATGAGTTTTCTAATAGTTATATTGTAGCTTTCGACATGTGTGTTTGGTATGACTTGGTGCATTACAATTTCAAAAGAAGATTCCTCTTGCATTTTGATTCTAAATTCCTATTTCTCCTTTGTTAGTGTTCCTAAGAGATGATTTTCCATGATCATATCCAGTATTTCAACTCATAAGAGCACTAGAGGTTTGAGTGGTAAGAGCAACAAATGCAATGGTGTTTATATGATGCATCTGAGTAAAGACCTCGTTTAAGGAGGACTTTTTAGCTCTTAAGAGAATTTGAGACTTAACAATCTCAATCTGTGAATTAAGTCCAACAAAAAAACTCATGATTGCCGTATAATCCCATTAGGCTTGTTGAACTTAATTATCACGGCTAACTAGTAACAAAATAGTTTGTTCTTTATAGATCTTTTTGAAATTCATAAAATAAGCTTGAAAGCATTGGTCTTGTTATTCAGCCCAATAAAACCCCTTCCACACCTCATAAATTTGGGAAATATTTTATTTTTCAAAAAATATAAATTCCAAATAAGCTGTTAATTATTTGAAATACACACAATGATTAATTAGATTGATGACCTTGTTGTCAATATAGCTCTATATTTGGAAGAATAATTGAGCATCATCTCACAACCATTCTTTGCAAGTATAATCCAATAGAGGATTATCAGGAAGGTGATGATTCCTAGAAATGCTCCTTAGATAAATTCAAATTATCTTACTAAATAAAAATAGTTAAGATCAATTAATTTATGTTCCATAATTTTTAACATCATAGGAACTACATCTGATAAAATATTTGTGTTTGTCAGCCATAGAAATAACAATAGCAAAAATTAATGTAAGTGAGTTAGATGCAAAACCAAAAACACTCCGAGAGAGTGCAGGCCTCTTAGATCCCATCAATCACACTAGTTCAAGTGTAGAGATATTCTGAGACAGCCACACAAACTGATAAAACTAAAACCCAATAGCAACGCATAAAAATTAGACAAACCTAAATAGTAAACTTGGAAACACCAGAGAACTAGAGGATGAATGGCAAGAACGGGGCAAATCTAACTGGAAATAGTGATGATACGAGGGGCCAGACCTTCAAGAGCATCGGTAAGAAGGAGTCGACGTTCGAGAATGTGGACCGTATTTCAAACGTGGCTAGCTGAACAGTGATGTTACTACTAGTGTCGACGGTGAGATCAGTGGGCAACCGAAAATGATGACAAAAAAAAAAAACACAAAGTTTTACTCCTATAAGAAGAACTTCAAGCAAAGACTGACGAAGAAGAAGAGATAAAGACTGAGTGCTCTAGCGCTGATACTATGTAAATTAGAAATGTAATGTATTTCTCTTAGATTAAAAATGTACAAAATTAGGGTTATAAATACACACACGCACACAAATTTACAAGACCAATTAGGGAATGTAATTCCTATGATCAAGGGATTATTATCCCTATAATCAGTTCATAATCCCTACAATTAGATTGAAAGATATATAACTGTAAAATATGTAAGTGAATTATTACATATCTACAATTCTTTCATAAAAATTTTATGAACGTGAATTTCTATAAAATAATAACTATAGAGAAAAAAAGTTATGAAAAAAGTGAGATCTAGAACAATAATTACAGTACATAAAATGAAGCATTTGCAGGTTGTGAAGTCAGTTTTTCAAAATCTAGGAGCGAACTCGTTTCTAATATTCAAATCACGTTGTTATGTGTTTGTGATGGCTCTGGTAACAGCATTTCTATCTTTGCCTAGTTATTTCATTTTTTTTAATACATAAATTCTGACTATCCCTTTTAACTCTTGAATGCATCTTTGTAAGGTTAGATGTGTATGTGAATCCTCTGTCATATGCATCCTGTTAGCAAGTTGGGCATCTTATTAATAAGCTATTAGCATTTTATTTTATTTTATTTTTATTGATTTATTTTATTTATTAATATTAATATTATTAGTATTAGTATTATTTATATATGTATTTATTTAGTTTAACATTACTAGTATTATTTGTTTATTTTCTTTATTTATTTAGTTATTTATTTAAGTTTTCTCTCTGTCTATATGTGAGACATATGACCTTTTCAAATCTAATTTTTTTTAATCTTCATGTTATATTTACATATAGGTCTATCGGAAATAACTTGTCTACTAAATAAGGGTAAGATTGAGTACCATTAGACCTCTCTAAATTTCTTATTAGTGTGAAATTTTACCTTAATATGTTGACGATAAGGGTGAAAATAGAGGACTATTATATTCATCAATTTCAATGTATTTGATAAATAAAAATAATATATTAAATAAAAATATTATGTAATTGTTTTAATAAAATCTAAATACAAATTATATTACTAAATAAATTAGTAAATATATTTATTAAATAATTAATAAAATTTACATGAGACTTAAAAAATCAGTGTAAAAGCATGGGAGAATTATTTCAATTAACGTTTTAATGGTTATTAAATTATAAATTGACCAGTTGCCACAGGCTTTAAATGATTTGGGAACTTTTTGATCCAATAGCAGGCTTTGGTTAATTTAAGAAACCTTTTGGTTATCTAACACTTAGGATTATTTTAATTTAGGAGCTTGGCAAGGATAAGTACGACTAGGAGAGAAAAGGAACCGGAAGCAAAGGACAGGGTGTTGATTGGAAGACAGCTGAGCATGAGTATCCCTTTCACAATCACAATATTAATCTCAGTGAAATTGAACATTCAACAAGAGAACGCAGCTAATTAACGTCAACTTTATATATAATCGTTGAATAGTAACTTAAGACGGTAGTAAAGCAAATAGAAGCCGCGGGCCACATTTTTCCACTTTGCGGCCACTTCAGCTCAGGACATTCGTGCCCAACTTCCCAAGTAGCTCACCTGCGCAACCCCACTCACTGTCTCTCTTGTTTTAACTTATCCCCAAAATTAAAAACAAACAAATTAATCAGTAACTATAAACTATTAAGCGGGAATGTTTCTGAATTAAAATTAGACACGGAAATTCTTTCCGGTGAAAGTTTGACCGAACTCCCAGTTTGAGGGAACAATGTTCCAGGAGGTTGAGGTGCGCCTGTCAGTGCCTGTGACCCTGAATGAAAGTGACTGACCAACCAAAACAGAGTTCACTTGCCAGTTCTGGCCCCAGTTACGGCTCATGCTCATCCAACCGGTCTTAGAACCTTTAACGCTCACCTTCACCAGGTCTCCAGCACCCGCCACGTTGGTGATCAATACCAAGTTGAAGTACGGATTGCCATTGATTTGGAACCTGATTCCTCCTCTCTTCCTGCAAGGCACTCTGTTGCCCGACAAAACCAAGCCAACATTTCAACAAAGCTTTAGGCTTTAGAATCTTAGTAGAAGCTGTTCTAGTTATTAAATGATCAAAAGTAAATAGGAGCATAGTGTAGAGGGTGTTGATTTCCAGATAAAAAGGGTTTTCAACAGAGTTCAGATCTTTGGTTAAGTCTTGATAGTAAGAAAGGAATTTTGAGTGACAGTCAAATAGAACTTAGAATCTTATGTTTTTACCGGCGATAAGAGACGGGGACGATTCCTGCGCGATACTCGGCGATTTTGAGGAACATGGGCATAGCGAGATCGAAATGAGAGCGAGGAGGGTTGCACCAGCCACCATTGTCATTGGGTAGAGCGTAGTTTGGAGGGCAAAAGTTTGTGGCAGTGACGAAGATTGATGGACTACCAGAGTGGCACGATTGTGGCTCACTAGCACACTTGATTTCAAAGCACGATCCACAACTCTGGCCATTGTTGAACAGTGCAGTGCTTAGTGCGGCAGTATTCACGCCGTAGCCTTGGCTGTATAGGTTTCCATATCCACAAGCACCACCTTGTAGTACATGGGAGAAGAAAATTGGAATCTCTGAAACTGTTGCTTTGTTCACTTGATTTTAAAAGGCTCAAGAAGAATGACTCTTTACAAGCTTCACAGTTGACTTTCGCCAATGGATATAAAAGAATGCTTAGAACAAATAATTCAGAATGTGAAAATTCGCGAGTGGAAAACAGAGGATATAATACTTGATGCTGCAAAAATTGCAAAAGAAGAAAGTAATTTACTTCATCTTTGTTGGCACTTTTATCTGTTTTTTTTTTTCTCTACGAACAATGCGATCACATAAACTGAAAACTCATAGCCAAGCTTAGTTAAGATTGCGGTACCCATTGTCCCGGAGGCATCATTGCCACCATAGAACGTTGCATGAGCGCTCTGCCACGCTCCACCAGAGAAAACACCTGGAATTCTCGCTTCAACAAGCTTCAAAACCAGGAGCAAGAACACGCCATAACTGAAGCTCTTCAAAGCCATTTGCTATTCACTTTTTCACGCTGAAAAGATAGAGCAAAGGACTCCTGAAGAAGCGGGGTGCGAAGAGAAGGTGAAGAGTAGAGTGTTATTTATGGGGGAAAACAGAAGGGCGTGTGTAACGTTGTCAAAAAGCAAAAAAGGAAAAGACAGAGAGACCACATTATTATCAAACATTAATTACTGATGTCGCCTGTCGATCTCTTGTTAATTAAACCAACCCGTCTAGCGTGCACAATCCTCGGCGGGTAACTTATTTCTAACCTCCTTAATGTTTTTACACAAATCACCACAATACAGTGCGCTTGGAGTCTATGACTGAAAAAAGTAAGGGGTAGGATATGAAAAGGGTCCAAAGTCTCAAGTAACGCTGATAATGTGAAACCGGTTTGCGTCATTCGTAAGTTGTGCCATTGATTACAGGCTCTGTCCCAAAGGTTTGCTTTTCTTCGGCTTTGAATTTTGGGTACTGATGAATGTGTTGGCCTTGAATTATGGAGGGAATGGTACCGGCCAAACCTAAGCCTGAGGCTTCGACTAGCTACTGTTGGGTTGTACTTGTACATGGTAAATGCTATTTGAACTCTGTTCATAGACATTGAATATTTGAATGAGAACGTTTTCAAGTCAGTAAAATTCTTATTGCTCAAGGAACTGAATCCAACCTCAAACGGATAAACAAGATCTTTATTTCCTTCTTTGGCGAAGGGCAATGTCCACTTTTGACCCGAGCTTCAACCATTATTAAGTAATGTCCAACTTGCGAAATTCTTGTAAAATACGGTACAAAACGACAGTAAACTTTTTGAACAGTTGGATTTGAAAGAGTAAGGGGGCATAGGGTAATTGAATATGAATCCGTGTCAGTGGGAGTGAACTTTTGATGCTTGAACTGGAACCCGCCAAATTCAAGACTTTCGCATAATGAACAGGGCTAATTTCGAGGTTGGTGGCCTGTGGGGCTCAAGTACCCGCTATTTACGCTCCACGTATCGCGCCGTCAATTAGCCGTACAACTTTAGTGGACCCTCGCTCAGGTCTTGAAGTTGAAGGTCTTCTTCTTTGACTTGCCACCTACGTGATATTGAAAATATTGTCAGGACAGTTCAGTCGTCGGCTCCTCGTCCTTGGGTTAAATTAGAAATTAAAATCTTTAGTAAAATTAAATGTTATCCAACTCAAATTGTTGCAATACTCTCTTTTAGGACGCGATGCATTGAATATTGAGACTCCGTCAGGACATGATACGTGACACATTGAAATTACCCTTGTTTGGAGGAACCATTAACAATTATTAATTTTTGTGTGTTACTTTGTTCTTTACTTTCTACATTTTTTTAAATGGACAGATTCATCCAATCATCTTTGTCGATGCCAGCTTAGCATGAAGAATTGCAAAAAGAATAGAAAGTTCCCCAGATTCTCGAAAGATTTCCAGAGTTTGAGATGATAGCCATATTAAAGAACAATTTTCAGTTCTTAGGATTAATTAAAATAGGGGTATAATGCAGTCTTACCACCAATGTATCTCATACCAAATGCATCCTCTCCTCAATACCTACATCCCCATTCAGCAAAGTTTCGTAGAAAATGAGATGGCTGCAATACAAAACAACCATTATTCGCATGGAAGACTGGGTGAGAAAATGGCAGTGATTTCCTTAAGAGTGCTTTCATTTATTTGTCCAATTATTTTGTAATATGTCCTCGCCATTGCACATCCCAAACCACTATTTGGTGCATGCATAGACAGCACTGGCAATCTCATCTACAAATCAAACCTAGAGGCTAGAGCGCATCCTCAATTTTCTCTCCTCTAAATCTCTAACCGGATTTGGATTTTACGGCACATCTTTCGAGGAACTAGCGATTTAGTTAATGCAACTTTTGTTCTACGTCGGAATAACAAATATACTACTCTATACCCAAGTAAGTGTTGACCAAGATAAGTTACAGTAAGGCATGTCAAACGGCTCATCAGTTAGTTCTTCTCTTACAACTTATATTAAAAGAATCATAGTAGCGGATGAGATTAAGCTGTAACTTAAAACCAGCAAAGTCTAAACCAGGTTCGGCATTAAGAGTAAAAGTCGAGCCGTCCAATCTGAACCATCCACCAAATATAGCAAGGAGATTGACTACCCTCATGAAAATAACTAAGCTAATGTTGTTCAACGACACACCTACTTGTCAAGAAACCCATTAGCGATTTAAGCTTTCCATATCATTGCATGCGAAGTTACCACCCATATTTTACCTACACTTACCTTCTTCTCGTCTATCCCGACAAGCTTGTGCTCAAAAGGGTTGAAATGTCACTAATTGCTAGAGCCAATACGAAACAGTTCTTGCTAAAAAACTTGAAATCTAACTAAGAAAAAAAAAAGGACTAGAAGTAGGTAAGGATTAGTAGACACGAATATCATAAATAACAAAAAATAAAAATTATTTTAATAAATTTTTATTTAATAATAATAATCATTTAAAACCACTAAGTACGGACTATTAATTTATTACACCTAAAGAGAAATTCAAGAAAGCCTTTTGCTCATAATAACCTTCAACGCGATCAAATGCCTTCTTTTCAGTACAAAGTTATTCAGTGACATAATCAATGCTAGCAGTGTTTGCTGATATTTTAACTGATTACAAAACACGTCTGGCTAATCCTAATGGATTATGTGATAAACTAACTAAAATATACTTAATGAGTTGGTGAAATATTGTTACTTTAAATTTCTCTAACGTTATTCATAATTAGCAACCTAATAGTATATACCCTGCAACTTTGTTACGACCAAGAACTAGATTATTTCTATAGAGATTAGGGTGTGTAAAGGATCGTTGTATTCCAATGCATCAAATGTTACACAATTACATCAATAAATAATAAAATGAGTAACAAAAATATCTACAATACCTTAACAAACTAGATAAGAAGAGTAGATAACCTAGGACTAAGTCATGCCTTACTATCATGCCCCCGAAAACGTTCATCTTGTCTCGAAATATCTCAAAATTGGCTCGAGCGAGTAGTTTAGTAAGCACATCCGCTGTTTGATTGTGAGTGTAAATGTGATAGACTCGAAGCTGATTGTTCTGAACTTGTTCCTAAATGAAATGATAGTCAAGTGCAAGATGTTTCGTCCTCGATTAGTAGACAGGATTGGACTAAACATAAGTTATAACACCTCATTACCCTAGGGTACGCACCGGGACGCCCGTAGGTCATTCCGACACATATCCTAAGATAAGGGAGCGC
>JANZXP010000196.1:15470623-15491077 GCA_027576715.1 Erythroxylum flavicans | reverse complement strand
CACACAAATCAGATCATGAGTTTCATTTAATCATCACAAAATAACACTCAATTATGTTCCATATTCAACAAACTAAGATGCAATGCTCATACATAATGGTTCGAAAGAATCCCATAAAATAGAATGGCAAAACCGAAGTTTACACTATGAACAAAATGAGTCCATTTATCGGAGCTCTTATGCCACAAGTGGGTAGCTGGGAGAAGGCTTTGGGTCAACGTGCACATGACGAATAGAATGGTATCTTTCTTGCCCACACAGGTAGATTTTCAATGCTTACATATTTCATATCATATTCATACTTTCATGCTTCTTAAATTTTCTATTTTTCATTAACATCATAGCAGTAGAAATCTTGCAAGGCATAAATGATATTAAATTCACCTAACAATTTTTCCCACATTTATAATGATTCAAGACAAACATTTATACACACAAAATTAAATAATGCAGCCCATCATCACAAAAACTATAAACATATTACTCACCTATTTATTTATAAATCCAACTCAAGTTTGTTCTTCCTCTTGCTCTTGCCTTTGACTTTCTTGGTTCCCTTCAAACAATATATTTTCTTTCAATCAACATACACTAATAAAACTTCCATAAGCTTTAAATATCCAAAAATGAGCTTAGACTTCATCTACTCTTGATTTATCTGACTAGAAGAACTAAGATCTAGTTAAAGGTTCATAAAAATCTAGGAACACAAATCTCTTGTTTCTCTTCTTTCTCTCTTCATTTTCAGTACATAACCTATCTTCTCTACTTCCTTTTTCTATCAAAGCAAAAAGAATAAATAAATGGTTACCTAAAACTCAGCTGAACCCTCCTTTTCCAATTCCTATCTCCTTTTTCTTTCTTTCCTTCTTCTCCTCCCTATGCTTCGGTTCTCCTTCTCTTCTTCTAGGTTCTCCTATGACTTTCTCCCCTTTTTTTTTTCTTAATATGCATGACTCTCTTCTCTTCTTTTCTTATTAGTTTAAGGCCAACCTTTATCTTTCCAGGCTTCCCCTTCCTTATTAATCTAATGCCTTCTAACTCCTTAACTTAATTCTAACTCTTTCTTTTAATTCATGCCACCACACGAGATTTATAATATATCTAATTAAACTCCAAAATTTGCTAATTCATGAATTCTAACTTATATTCATGCTTGCTAATTTAATAAAATAAATTCTAAGAAAAATTTAGGGTTCAACATTTGACATCGTAAATCCAAGCAACTTGTCACATAATTGGATTCCCTATTGTCTAATATTCATGTAAGGATTTTAGAATTCTTATCAGAAAGCTTATCGAAGTTATCACGATCCAAAAGTGTAAATAGTTTATGAAACAGTTTGCTCGATAGACTTGGAATATTGCTATTGTTCTTTTCTTGTGCAACATGAAAAGCTTGAGCCTTGCTTGGGACTCTGCCACCTCCTGAGTTGGTATGCTCTAGTCCATAAGCTAGCTCAGTGTGATTTTGGCCCTGTGGCTATCTCCATCAAATGGGATAGCAGATGACCTCAAAGTACTTCAAAATTTTATGGCCAATCTTATTGCAATACATACACCACCCCTCACTGCTCTCTTTCTATTGTGATTATGATTGTCCAAATTCGTTGGTCAACCTGTTCATCATATTTAGTAAAAGGAAATTCATTTTCATATAATGAACATCACAAGAATAAAAGAAATCACCCTTTTGTGATTATAAAGCCATCATTTTTTCATGTATGAGTATCTTTTAAAGATATATGCCTATTTCTAGCCCAAATTTATCCTTCAGTCTTAGATTATTTTATGTATAATACAGGTAGCCAAATACTTTAAAATGTTAATAAGAAGACGTCACATAATAAAATCTCGTAAGGAGATAGTTTGTTCAATTTAATTGTTGAGGTTTTATTTATTAGATAAGCCATAAGTAAAACACATTTGCAAAAGAAAAAGAATAGTTAAATCATCTTGAAATTGCAGTGGCCTTACTGCCTCTAAAAATTTATATGTTTACATTATACCCTCTCATTTTGTTGCAGTGTATCTATGCAGGTAGTTTCATAAACAATACCCTTCTCTCTATAGAATTTTCGTATTGGCTTCAATTCGAGCTCCAACCCATTATCACTATATATGAGCTTAACAATCTTCCCGTATTAATTTTTAACCAGTTTGCAAAACTCTATTAGGTATCTACTACCCTCACTTTTTTCTTTCAATAAATAAGCATAAATCGTATAACTATGATTATTGAAAATAGTAATAAAATAGTGCGCATCATAAGATGATGCCTTACAATATGGCTCTCCATAAATCATAATGTATAAGATTAAAGCAATTTGTAGCATTGTTATTACTCAATCAAAAAGGAGAATGAGTTTATTTGGCTAAAAAAAAGACATCGCAGATATTCTTGTTCTTAAAATTTATTATAATAATATCAGGAATAAAAGATAAGTGTTGACTTGATTGATGTCCAGGACGCCAATGCCAAACTGTGAAGGAGTTCACTCTCTCTATATTCATAGCCAAATGTAGCCTCATAGATTGAAGTATTAGACCCTCTCAAAGCTCACCTACTCTAATCAACATTCTCAAGGAAAATTCCTATATCACACAAAGCTCATTAGTGAACATAATCTAACAATTTAACTCAGTAATTAACTAACATATGGAATTAGTTTGCAAGTGAACCTAGGCACATAAAGGACATTAATCAAAGTCACGTTCTAACTTAATATGATTGACCCATCAATGTTGCAGTCTTCTTTGCACTATTGGGAAAATTACTAATAGAGGAGCTACTTCATTGACATCGTACATCAAATCCAAGCAACATATCATATGATTGGACGCCCTATTGTCTAATATTCATGCAAGGTTTTTAGAATCCTTAATAGAAAGCTTATCAGAGTTATCACGATCCAAAAGTGTTAACAGTTTATGAAACAATTCGCTCCACAGACTTGGAATATTTTTATTGCTCTTAAATTATTCTTGTGCCATACGAAAAGCTCGAGCCTCACTTGGGACTCGCCCACCTCCTGAATTGGTTTGCTATATCCACAAGCTAGCTCCGTGTGATTTTGGCCCTCTGGCTATCTACACCAAGTGGGATAGCCAATGACCTCAAAGCGCTTCGAAATTTTACGACCAATCTTGTTGCAATGCATGCATCACCCCTTGTTGCTCTCTTTCTACTATGATTGTGATTGTCCAACCTGAAGATAAAGCTTTGGTTTGGCCTCTAACAATGGACCTATGGTATTCTTCTCTATTAATCAAGGTATAAGCCTTACTGAAGGTAGACAGAGGTCCATGCTAAATAATTGAGATCAATCAATTCCAAAAGCTGCGTCATCCAACCTATAATAACTTGGTGCAACTTCTTTTCTTCATACTTGTGAAGGAATTCGTTTGTAGCTCCGCAGATATAATTCAGGACCTTGGAATAGCTACTGAGCTCATCCCACATTCCCTTAAATTTTTGTATATAATCCATCACAATCGTGCCCTGTTGTCATAGTGAAGTAATCTCCTCCTTTGACTCATAAACCGGTAGGGCATTTATGATTAAAAAAGATCTCTTAGATCATCCCAAATCATTTTGGTGGTCCCCTCGTAAGAACACTAGGTTAATAATGGATGTCTCGATATAACTAAAAATTCATGAAATCAGCATAGAGCTACAGACTTTCCAGCAACTCGCTTCAGGCGAATTAGCTGACAGCTTCTCCAAACTACCATTGATGAAACTCAATTTATTTTTTGCCTCAAGAGTGTTCATCATAGTCTTTTCCCACATATCGTAGTTTTCTCCATTTAAGAGGCACGTTGTGATCATTGCTAGGGGATTTTTCGATGAATGCAAGAAAAACAGTGATGACAGATTAACTGCCTTCCTCGGCATCAAGGTCTTGGTTGCCGTATCAACTATTGACTATGAGAGATGGATGACGTGAAAAGAGCGGAGGAAGGAAGTATTGACCAACTAGCGAAATTGCATCGATGCAAAGACATATACACAATGACTTTTGGGAATATTAGTTTTACAATTTCTCTAAACTTGCTCCTGCATCACGTAAAATTGAAGAAAATTTGAAGAGAAAATATTTCCCTTGATTTGTTCATCATTTTTTTTATTCTCTCTCAAGATTTATGCCACTATTATTCTTTTTTTTTTCTCCTTTTTTTCAACTCATGGTTGCGTCTCCTCCCTCAATTTTTTGTTGCTTTGTGTTCATTGTTCTCTATATTTTTTTCCTTATTTATTAACCCATCTTTCATGCTCCGTAAATCAGATCATTATGATATACGACAGAGAGAAAACATAACGTACGTACATTGTATAGAGAAACAAAAATGAGCGCAAAAAGAGGGAATGAAAAGAACGATGTCAACAGAGAGGGGCAGTGAAATAAAGATGAGGGAAGCACAAATAGAGAGAGGACAAAAAATTAAAAGAGGAGGACTAAAAGTTGGTTCCATTATAGTAGCTGTTGCTTTGAAACTCAAAAGACTTTCATGATTGCAACTACAAACGACTACAGCACATTCTCTTTAAAATTATCTTTTATACTCATTCACACTTCTACTTGGAAATTTCCAGGCTATCTCTTGGACTCTTAAATTGAGTATCACTACATGAGAACGTGAAATGAGATGAGAGAGGAAACTAATGGGAAAAAGCTCGTAAAGTAAGCTCGGAGAATGGAGATAGAAGAACACCAAAGAGTAGAACTACTGAGGGTACATAAGAGAGACAAGAGAAAAAAATCAAGAGTGGGCTAGATTGTACACAAAGACAACGTGATTGCATGTGTGATAACAAATCTGAGATAGACAACAAAAAGAAAAGGGAAATTTATGACAAACGGAATCTGAAAAAAAAAAAAAAATATATATATATATATATAAAAGAAGAACAAAGTTAACTGAAACATGGATGAGAAAGTATCGGGAATTTGCGATAGATAGGGTTATTTACAAATTAAGATTTATTAAGTAACAAGTAAGTTAATTAGAGTTAAATTGGATTATTTAGTTAAATTATAATTATTAGTTGTAATTACAGTTTATTAGAAATTAAAGATGATTGATTTAACATTAATTAAAATATATTTTTATCATATTATTTGACACAAGGTATTCAAATAAATATTAAAAATATAATATAATATCAAATAAGTATTACTATAACACAGATAGAGAAGCAACTCTATTAAAATTTTCATTATTTTAAAATTCAAATTAAATATTTTGGAAATGTTATAATTTAATAATTTATTTTAAACACTTTAAAATATTATAATTTGATATAAATATTAAAATTAAAAATATACCTTTTAACTTTTTTTTTTCCTGAACTATACTCAATTGCCAACTTTTTGTCTTTTTAACGTGCTTGCAAAATTAACCGTTTTTTAACAAAATGCATTGCTTAAAAGTCCTAATGGTGTAAATATAACTTTTAATTCTTATATATAATACCATTAGTAAGGTAAAAATGTACCCTGCCATCTCTACACAATGATTTATGAATCGGTTAAAAGGTAAGTCAGCAATTGTAAACCAATGTCAAATTCTTGTATTAATTTTTCAAATACAAACTAAATACATTCACGTATTCTAAAGAAAAATCGCAAGACAATTTAGTAAGGAGCTGTCTGTTTGAAATTGAAATATAGTATTTATCACTACAAGTAAAATACCCGATGAATAATAATTCAATAAAGATTGAGATATTCAAATTTCAACTATATTTGCCGTCCTTTAAAAAACAAACGAAACTAAAAGATTTGATACATTGAAACTGAAAATAAAATTAATATTAATTTAGGTATTCTACTATAAATACCCAACAAAAATAAAGAAGCAAAACCATCCAATACAATTTAACTTTTTTAAAAAAAAATTCTGAATCTTTTAAAGATAAACATTTAATTGCAGCTAATGGAGAGGTTCGCATCTTTTAAGAATCAGCCACTCTCACGTGGTCAATTGTGCTCGTGCTGGCGGACTAACGGATAAGTTTTAACTCCCATTCAACTAGACTTGGGATTTGGGAACACAACTCCAAATCTAATGGCTTTTGATCTTTGACCCGCAAGGTCACGGACACTTGCAACTATTCAAATGACGCTTGGCGGATAGTGGCATTTATTAAGTGGTATCGAAAATGGATAATCCAGACACTTTCTTGACGGGCTAGACCAGTAAACCTACTTTGGTCCACGCGTCTTATCATAGATGATAGACAAAGACAGCACATGGTTGCGAGTAAAACAGATTACATGTTAAATTATTCATTTAAATAATTAAAAAGGAGATGGACAGACGGTCAAGTCTAATTTTATTGTGACTATCGCCATCACTGTTTCTTCGCTCATCTATTCCCACCCCATTGGCCATTGCTTAGTGGGCAAACCACCAAAGCAATTTTTTTTAGCTTATAAAGTATTGCCTTGGTTGTCAAATATGTACTTGTTTTCTCTCCTTTTCTAGACGTAGTCTGAATATGGATTCATGAGCACGACAAGATGTGTAAATAGCCAGTTCTGTTTGAAAAGGATACAAATATGATTATTTAACTGGGTTTATTCTAAAATATGATACATGGAAAAAGTGGGCATTGATTTATGTGGAAAGTTGTAGATTTTATTTTTATTCTCATCAATTGGTAGATTCAATTTATTGCCAAATCAAGGTAGTATTATACGGATATTCTTTCAATATGTTCCGCGAAATATTTAATATATAGACTAGTTTGCATTTAAAGATTATGAAAAATATTTTCTTTTATATATATTCTAAACAAAATAAAATAATTTTATAATAATTTCAAATGTTTCGCAGCTGTTAAATAATTTAATACAGTTACTTCAATTGATTTTTACTATTTTTACAACATAAAATTTTTAAAAAATGACATATATATATATATAAAGTGAATCATGAAAAAATCATAAATTTAAAATAAAACTTAAATTTGGTAGAAAAAGTTTAAATTTAATAAATTTTAATCTTGATAAGTTTTAAGTTAGATTTATGTTTAAAAAATTAACTTATAAATTCTAATTACTCAATTTTAAAATTTAATCTAATATGATCTAAACCTTAATTTAGCAAAAAGGTCACTTTTGACCTTAAGTTTTTCACCAATCGACAAGTATATGACTATGATATTCTAGGGTGAATAATTCTAACCCTAATATTTGGAAAACGTTAAAGTTTAACCCATACTAGCAGAAAATTCAAACAATTATATTAAGTGTCAGGTCGGCGCTGATTTGGCACTTAACAAATATTATTTTATTCAAATGAGTGTGCCCCACTTCTCCACATCCACGATGAGGTGGCAAGGGAGACTTATATTTTAATTTAATTAAATAAATATTTTATTTTATTATTGAGAGTGGGACCTACCATTTATATTAAATGTTAAACAAAACTTAACCTTAACCTTAACCTTAACCTACCATTTTTTTTAAGTAGAGGAATTAGATGATGGGTAAACAAAACGATTTATTAGTTTCTGAATTCCCTCTGGCCCTCCTCGTTTCTCTGACCCTCCCTCATCATATTCTGTTTGAGCGTTTGGCATAGTTCACCGTCAAGAATCTGTCATCGTCTATTTGGGAGACAATCCGCAGCAAGCATTGTCTTACAATAGTTGCCCTCATATGTGAGTGTCTGTGTTAGTTGTTTTAACATTAGATAGGTATGATATATTTTGTCAATTGGGTAGGTTTTGTTGTGTTTACTGTCTTGATCTTCTTTTTTGTGGGTTATACTGGGAGTTTCGTAGAAATAATTGGTTGTAGTTGAAGATCAATTTCTTTTCCTCCAGTATATTTGGATTGTTTTCTGAGGAAATTTGGGGATGTTGGGGTTTTGGATTATAATTGACTGATTATGCTTAACTTCATCGCCTTTCAAAAGTTTGTCTAATGCTTGACCATTTTGTTGCTAAGAAAATGAACTAAAAAGGAGAGGTCTGCTAATTGAAAATGTTGACTGTTATGTGTTTTTACGGAGTCTATCATTTTTCCTTCTTGTTGGAATCATTAACAATTTAGTTTATAGACGTTCGTAGCATTCTATTATGAATGTAGTATTGATTTTGTTAAGCATATTCGTTGTCTATATGAATTCCAAGATTACTCACTGGAAGATATCATATGTCTGTTTTATGCTCAGTCCATCAGTAGGAGTATAATTTTGAAGCTTGATTCATTAATTATGAAGTATGAATTTGGTCCTAGTTAGACTTTTAATTTGTAAGAAGTATCTTATTTTAAACATTATGATCTAGTGTTGAGCAGCAGCATTAAGTAGTATGATTAAGACTACGTTTGGTTGGGGGTTTATTAGTGGAATGGAATGGAATGTAATATTATTCCATTGTTTGGGAGGAGGGTTTATAATAGAATGGAATAGAATGGGATGAAAGAGAAAGATTTCATATTACATCTCATTCCATCCTAAACAGTAAAAAAGAGAAACCTCCAACTTGGGGGGTTTAGGATGGAATGTAAAATGATAAAGAACTTTTCACTATATTACATTATAAACCCTTCTTCCAAACAACATTTCACTATATTATATTATAAACCCTTCCTTCCCTCCCAAACAACAATTTTCTAATATTATATTCATTTACAATTCATTCCATTAAAAACCATTACATTCCATTAAAAACCTTACGTCCAACCAAATATAGCCTAAGTTTGTTTAAGTCAGGAGTTTGAGGTATTCATAGTTGTGATTTTGTTTGTTTAATAAATTAGGCTATACTTATAAATGAGCCACCTAGTATATACTTGCATAAGAAACAATTTTATGTAATCATGTAATTATTCATTTTTTATGTTTGCTTATATAGTGCAAGGCATAAGCTTTATGATAGTTTCATGTGTAAAACAAACATGTGTGAAGATGCCTGCTACTTTATAATCATATATATCAAGGTTGCATTCAATCTAGTTGAAACAACTTTTCTCATGTATTTTGCTTCACCTTTAAATTTATCTTCTTTCGAATATCACATCTATAATGGTTTAAAATATGTTTTAGCGGTAAAACAGGATCATAGTGAATTATGTCTGTTAGATTTTCCATCTTGTGTTACTACTAGTATTTTTATGTATAGAGTTGTGCGTCTATATGAGAGAGATGCATATGTCATACTAACCATTTAGTCATAAGGTGCGTTCCCACGAGAAGATATATTGTGGCTTTACTTCAAGTTTTGTGATACCTTTGGCTATAAATTTGGAATCACTGAACACTTTTAAGTTATTATTGGTTATCCTTTGACCTCACTGGTTAATTGTTCATATGGAAGGTAGATTTCTAGGAACGGAGGACAACTTTGATGGTAGTGTAGTTTTTATGAGTTTGAGAAATAGCACATTTGGATTTCTTTTTTGACGATGTAATATTTTGGGATAGAAAAACCATATACTAGTGTAATACATAGTTGAGATTTTGTAAAATTGTAATCTTTTATAAGGTGAAAATTTTGATGTCTTCATATAACTATGTTTAATGTTTTGTTTCAAATTTAGCTTTTAAGGAGATGAAGAGATCAGTTTATCATCCTCGGGAGAAGTTGCATTAGCTTTGCAAATGAATTTACATTTGTCCTCAACTTACTACAAAATTTAACCAAGTAAAAACCCTCTTGTTGATAAACATATGACACTTCATTGTCAAATTATATGTGTGTTTACATGACATAATCAATAGAATGCATTTACACCCAATCATAAATTATCTTATTATCATCTTGTAAGTATGCAGATGGAATCATTATCATCGCCTAATACAATAGTGAGTTTAAAGCCCCGCAAAGTCATTTGCTATTATGGGCTAAAGGCCTTATTGAGGACTTTATAGAGTGATTGTAATCCTGGCCGAAGGTTTTATGGATGCCCAAATTATCCAATGAGAATTTATTGTTATTTGATTAATGAAGTTGACCGTTAAACTTTATTTAAGATATTTTTGACTGAAATTAAATGTTTTAGGTTGTGAGATGTGTTAGACCCCAAATTTTCTCAGAAGTTAGAATTATTAAATAAAGATTTGTTGGCGTTTAGTCATGAGTAAAACTTAGAATTTTTTAATCTAGAAATTTATGGAGTTTATTAATATTATTATTATTATTTAATTACATATGATTGCATGGATTAAATGGAAGTGTTAGAATTAAGTGAAGGAGTTAGAAGGCATTAGATTAAATATGGAAGGGTAAGTTTGGAAGATTAGAGTTGTTTTAGATTAATAAGAAAAGAACAAATGAAGGTGCGTGAGTGAAGTGCTGGAAAAATAAAATAAGAATAAGAAAGAAAGAGACGTGTTCATGTATGAAAGAAAGAAAGAGAGAAGTCATGGAAGAACCTAAAAGAAACTAGAGAAAGAAGAGAGGAGGGTCGTGTATATTAAGGAAGAAAGAAGGAAAGAAAGAAGAAAAATGTAGAAAGAAATAGAAGAAGAGAAGCAGAAACTAAAACAAAAAAGGAGAAGGAAAGAAAGAAAAAAAAGATAAGAAGTAGAAGAAGAAGATTCAACTGCGTTTTTTGTAACCTCTATCTTCTTTTCTTGTTTTGACAAAAGAAGAAAGTAGAAAAACTAGGTTTTTTATGAGCTGAGATAAAGATGAAGAAAGAAGAGGAATAAGAGATTGATGTTTTTAGATTTTTATGAACCCGTAACTAGATCTTAGTTCTTCTAGTTAGATAAACTAAGAATAGATTAAGTTTAAGCACATTCATAGATATTTAACCTTATAGAAGCTTTATTCGAGTATAATGATTAAATGAAAAATACGATTGCATGAAGGGAACAAGAAAGCCAAAGGCAAGAATAACAGGAAAGATAAGTTTTGAGCTTGGATTTGTAAATAAAGAGGTGGGTAATATGTTTATAGTTTTTGTGATAATGAGCTGAAATTATTTGTTTATATGTATATTTAAATGTTTGCTTTTACTCATTATGAATGTGGGAAAAAATGTCTTATGAATTTGTTATCATGTCTACTTTGAAAGAAACTGCATTTTGGTATTGATGCAAAAACAGAAAAATTCAAGAAGCATGAAATATATGAATATGTTATAAATTATGTATGCATCAGAAAATCTGCTTATATGGGTAAGAGAGATACCATTCTGTTCGTCATGTGCACATTGACCAAAAGCCTTCTCCCGGCTGCCCGCTTGTGACATATGAGCTCTGAAAATAGACTCATTTTATTCATGATGTAAACTTTGGTTTGGCCATTCTGTTTCATGAGATTCTCTGGGCCATATTGTCAGTGCATTCATTGAAATTTGCTGAGTATGATATATGATTAAATGTTCCATGATAATGATTG
Source organism: Erythroxylum flavicans (assembly GCA_027576715.1). Taxonomy (NCBI): domain Eukaryota; kingdom Viridiplantae; phylum Streptophyta; class Magnoliopsida; order Malpighiales; family Erythroxylaceae; genus Erythroxylum; species Erythroxylum flavicans. The sequence continues at coordinate 15,479,712 of JANZXP010000196.1, read as the reverse complement.
AAAAAGAAGATAGTTGATATAATTTATGTGAATGAAATTTTAAGTATTTGTTCTGTGAACTGAATATATATATAATTGTTTGATTGTTATGTGTGTGTGGGTCGTTACTAATAGCTATAAGCATATTAGTCACTGAGCTTCCCAACTCACCCCACAATTTTTCCATTCCTTAGGTGAAGAAATAGCATATCAGTGAACCTTGCAAAAACTTCAGCAAATCTCCAAGAAATATTTTCGTTTGTAATTAAGTTAGTTGGATCATTTTTCGTAGCTTTATATGCATATCAAGCATAAGCATCAATGTTGTATTTTTGTATTATGCTACTGATGTATCTTTTATTTGTAATTGGAGTAATGTACCTACTCTGTTTTATTTTGAGAAATGAATGACAGTAAAAGTTGAAGAATTTCTTATGTTCATGTTCATGTTCAAATTCTTTTTCTATTAAATTGTTATATTTTTTATTGGGATTGGAATTATTAGTTGTTTAAAGGCCTTTGGATAAATATTTTGAAGCAATTGTTTTAATGGGAGTTTTGTATTTATGGTTTATGATTGTTAGAGTCGGGTCTTGAGATATTATGTAAGAATATATATTGACAGATGATAGAAAGAAAAAGGAGAAAAAGAGATAAAATATGATCTAAAACATCAAGGAATAAAATGTATTGTTCTAGGCAGAATTTTTCAAAATTGTCTATGAAAGATGTAGATCTTTCTCTTAGCTTTCTAATGACATAAAATTTATAATTTTTGGATTTCTGGATTGAAAGTTATGAAGTTTTAAAGTGGGTGTGCGCGACAGGGATTTGCACGATTGCGACAACCCCATTTTCTTAAGAAAGTCACAATTGTGATGAACTTCAAATTTTGCTACTGTTCATTAAAGTTCGCGATCGTGCTTCAGCACGATCGCGACACCATATTCTCACGAGCGTGAGAATTAAAAAGTCACGCCTGTGACTTTTGCTACTTTTTCTTCTTTTATTTCATTAATTCATAAGATGATATATTTGTTTTACTCCCTATTTTTGACTTCTCATTATTTTATTTTATTTTATTATTAATTATTTTAGTAAAAAGGGTCCCTACATGACTTCTTTTAATTTATTTTCATGTTAAATTTATTCTAGGCTATTTATTTTAATTAATTGTGTATTTGTTCTTGCTCCCACAAAGGAATTAAATTATATTTATTTTGATATTAATTTTATATATAATTATTTTTATTTTAAAAATACTCCAATTTTGGCACCTTGTCGCCATGAAATAGGGACCGAGACCTGGAGCCAACATCTTTGGTATCAGAGCCCACAGTTTCTAAGGATTCCTAGGCTTAGAATATGTTATACTATAAAAATATGGTATATGCTAAAGTTTTGTATTGCTAAATTATATGTTTGTATTATTGAGTTTATTTATTGCATTAAGTGACATACATATCACGTATACATGTAGGAAACAAGATTAAAATGAAAAGTAAGATTAAGGATAATGTTTAGATTAAAGAAGTAAAATGCCACCTCGTAAAAGAACACGAGGAGTTTTTGTAAGGATCTGTTGCGTGATTCCCCACTATTAGAGAAGGACACTGATGAGTATATAATCCCAGTAATTGCAACTGTATGAGTCATACGTGTGGACTTTCGTTAAGAGTTTAAGCTATTAGAAACAATGAGAAGAATGGTGATTTGTCAGAGTATAAGGTAATGAAGTTTGTGGATATCTAGAAATAAGAAATACTACATAGTCCGATATGTTAGACATAGATTTAGTATTTGTGGTTATGTCAATGAATATGGTGACGAAATTTTATCGTGGATATGTACTTGAATTGGTATGGATGTGAATATATTTTTATGAACTGACTGAGAAATAAATAGAGGCATAGGTAGAAATGACAAGATTTAAAGTGTACAAGTAAAGTGGAATTGAAGGGTTGAATTTAGAATTTAAAATGATTGTTAATTAATGTGATAAGGGTTATGATCTGGTATAAGATTGTGTTAGTGGATTTGAGATCAGAATTTTAAGATGGTTAAGTGTCTATAATTTTGAATTTATTAAGAACGTATGTATGGAAGATGAAATAAATAATAATGATATATGTAGAAGTTCTCAAGGTTATGCTGACTAGCTATTATGAGTACATATTCGATGATGTGGTTACATTGGCGGGTAATGTGATTGAGCACATATGAAATCTATATTTGGATATGATATAGGAAGTAATCTATGATCCCTATAGTTAAAATTATGAGATGAATTAGAGTAACGCATTGGAAGTATAGGATTAGGTGGTTATGTTGAAAAGGTAACTACTATGGAGAAGTAACTTTGAATAGCCATAGAATATTCAAAGATTGTTCAGAATCAATTACGATTGAAGTATTATTAGCGTGAGATATTAATTGATGATCTATTGAAAATATCTTTCTATTATGTTGATCATGTAAAGTGTGACAGTAATTGAATTTATTGAAATATTATAAACAGTTGAAATTGATTATATTAAGGTACTAAGAATGGTTGAAATAGCAATGATGAATATAGTTGATTGATAAAAATTATGGAAACAGTGTAGATGATTGAGGTGAAAAACCTTCTTATGATGTAGATGTTTTATCGAATCATATCGCGTGAATTAAATGTTCCATTTCTGGGGATGAATGACTATTAAACAAATTAGAAGTAACTATTGGAGTCAGTTAGAAATAGGATCCAGGCATAAGAAGTTAAATATGCTATAGAGAGTGCATGAATTTTGTTTAATGTAAAGTAGCCTACATATATTATTAGCTTCATGAATTTGAGGTGGTGTTGTTGTTATTGTCAAAGGAACTTAGGTCTGATAAATTGCAATGTGAAAGTGATTGTATATGATAAATGCAAGCAAATAATTGCAAATGACATGAAAATTGATCTGTAATAGAATCTGCGCAACTCAAGAAAAATAGAAGAATTAAGTGGATCAACGCTGAAGAGATATGGAATAGTAAGTAGAAGATAAAAGTGTTTTGAGAGTATCGTATTGCCTTGACAAGGTATATTGGTAAAGAATTTCGAGGACGAAATTCTTTAAGGGGGGAGAATTGTTGGACCCTGAACTTTTCTCAAAAGTTAGAATTATTAAATGAGGATTTGTTGACGTTTAGTCATGAGTAAAAATTAGAAATTTTGAATCTAGAAATTTATGGAGTTTATGAATATTATTATTATTATTATTAATTACATATGGTTGCATGGATTAAATGGAAGTGTTAGAATTAAGTAAAGGAGTTAGAAGGCATTACATTAAATATGGAAGGGTAAGTTTGGAAGATTAGAGTTGTTTTAGATTAATAAGAAAAGAACAAATGAAAGTGCATGAGTGAAGTGTTGGAAAAATAAAATAAGAATAAGAAAGAAAGAGATGTGTTCAAGTAGGAAAGAAAGAAAGAGAGAAGTTGTAGAAGAATCTAAAAGAAACTAGAGAAAGAAGAGAGGAGAGTCATGTATAGTAAGGAAGAAAGAAAGAAAGAGGGAAGAAAAATGCAGAAAGAAATAGAAGAAGAGAAGCAGAAGCTGAAACAGAAAAGGAGAAGAAGGAAAGAAAGAAAAAGAAGATTCAACTGCGTTTTTGGTAACCTCTATCTTCTTTTCTTATTTTGATAGAAGAAGAAAGTAGAAAAACTAGATTTTTATGAGCTGAAATAAAGATGAAGAAAGAAGAGGAACAAGAGATTGATGTTTTTAGATTTTTATGAGCCCTTAACTAGATCTTAGTTCTTCTAGTTAGATAAACTAAGAATAGATTAAGTTTAAGCATATTCATGGATATTTAAGCTTATAGAATCTTTATTTGATTATGATGATTAAATGAAAAATATGATTGCTTGAAGGAAACAACAAAGTCGAAGTCAAGAACAAGAGGAAAGACAAGTTTTGAGCTTGGATTTGTAAGTAAAGAGGTGGGTAATATGTTTATAGTTTTTGTGATGATGAGCTGAAATTATTTGTTTGTATGTATATTTAAATGCTCGCTTTTACTCATTGTGAATGTGGGAAAAAATGTCTTATGAATTTGTTATCAAGTCTACTTTGAAAGAAACTGCATTTTAGTATTGATGCAAAAATAGAAAAATTCAAGAAACATGAAATATATGAATATGTTATGAAATATGTATGCATTAGAAAATCTGCTTATGTGGGTAAGAGAGATACCATTATATTCTTCATGTGCACGTTGACTAAAATCCTTCTCCCAACTGCCAGCTTGTGGCATATGAGCTTCGAAAATGGACTCATTCTGTTCATGGTGTAAACTTAGATTTCGCCATTCTGTTTCATGGGATTCTCTTAAGCCATATTGTCTGTGCATTCATTGAAATTTGCTGAGTATGATATATGATTAAATATTCCTTGATAATGATAGAAAACGAAGATAGTTGATATTATTTATGCGACTGAAATTTTAAGTATGTGTTCTATGAATTGAATTTATTTATATATATAATTGTTTGATTGTTGTGTGTGTATATGGTTCGTCACCAATAGCTATAAGCATATTAGTCACTGAGCTTCTCAGCTCACTCCAAAATTTTTCCATTCCTTAGGTGAAGAAATAGCAGATTAGTGAATTTTGCAAAAACTTCAGCAAATCTCGAAGAATATTTTCATTTGTAACTAAGTTAGTTAGATCATTTTTGGCAGCTTTATAAGCATATCAATTATAAGCATCAATGTTCTATTTTTGTATTATGCTACTGATGTGGCTTTCGTTTGTAATTGGAATAATGTACTTACTCTGTTTTATTTTGAGAAATGAATGACAGTAAAAGTTGAAGAATTTCTTCTGTTTATGTTCAAATTCTTTTTCTATTAAATTGTTATATTTTTTATTAGGAATGGAATTGTTAGTTGTTTAAAGGCCTTTGGATAAATATTCTGAATTGTTTTAATGGGAGTTTTGTATATATAGGTTATGATTGTTGGAGTCGGGTCTTGTGATGTTGTGTAAGAATATATATTGATAGATGATAAAAAGAAAAGGGAGAAAAAGGGATAAAATGTGATATGAAACTTCAAGGAATAAACTGTATTGATCTAGACAGAATTTGACAAAATTGTCTTCAAGAAAGCTGTATATCTTTCTCTTAGCTTTGCAATGACATAAAGTTTATAATTTTTGGATTTTTAAATTGAAAGTTACGAAGTTTTAAAGTAGGTGTGCGCTACATGGATATGCACGATTGCAACAATCCCAATTTCTTAAGAAAGTCACGATCATCCTTAAGCACAATCGCAACGAACTTCAAATTTTACTACTGTTCATTAAAGGTCACAATCGTGCTTAAACACAATTGAGACACCTTATTCTCACGGGTGCGAGAATTAAAAAGTCACGCCCGTGACTTTTGCTACTTCTTCTTCTTCTTTTATTTCATTAATTCATAAGATGATTTATTTGTTTTACTCCCCATTTTTGATTTCTCATTATATTATCTTATTTAGTTATTAATTGTTTATAGTAAAAAGTGTCCCTACATGACTTCTTTTAAATTATTTTCATGTCAAATTTATTCTAGGCTATTTATTTTAATTGTTTGTGTATTTGTTCTTGCTCCCACAAAGGAATTAAATTCTTTTTATTTTGATATTAATTTTATATATAATTATTTTATTTTAAAAATACTCTAATTTTGACGTCTTGTCGTCCCAAAATAGGGATCGAGACCCGGGGCTAACAAGATGTAAGTTTTCAAATAGTACGATGAAGAAGAGAGCCATTAAAGTGATTCAAAATTTAAGCAGTCAATTATCAATGTCAAAGGAAGAGGTTCAAAGAAGCACAACAAAGGATTTTGAAGAACAAATGAATCTCTTGAAGGAGGACATACATTTATTGAGAAAAGAGAAAAAAAAACAAATTAAGTGTATGTTAATGAACATTGTACTTGTAATAGGATTAGTTATGGTTATATTGCTTTTTATTTCTAATTATGTTATGAGGAAATTGTATTGAATTTGAACAATGTAATGGTTGATATTAATTTCATTTATATTATGAAAATTTTGATTTTGAATATATAACTAATATACAATGGATATGTTGTATAACAACTTATAATGAATATGTTGTATATGAGTAACAAAATTTGTATATGAATTGTGTAAGTCAATTCTAAAAACAATTCTACTACATATAACCAATATACAATGAACAAGTTGTAGTATAATAACTCATAATTCATATAATTCATATGTTGTATATGAATAACAAAATTTGTATATGAATTATATAACTCAATTCTAAAAACAATTATACTATCTATAACAAATACACAATGAATAAGTTGTAGTATAACAACTCATAATTCAAATAATGAATATGTTGTATGTGAATAACAAAATTTGTATATGAATTATATAACTCAATTCTAAAATCAATTTTAATATATATAACCAATATACAATGAATAATTTACTCATTGCATATGTTGTCAAGTTTGGAAAAAAAGGCAATGTAAGAGAGGGATTGACATAGAGACAGAGAGAGAGGTTGTGTAACAAATCATATTGATTAATAGAAATATTTACATTGTATGTAAACAATACAAACATTTGTATGTATATAACACAAATATGTATACATTGTATGCATATAGCTAATCGATTTTTGCTTCATCTATACTTGACTGCATAAGAAGATGATGAAGTTAATGAGGTTCTCCTTCTACTTGCCTCAGTTTGTAAATGTTGTGAAGTAATATTGGGACGTCCTTTAAATCATAAACCTCTTGGCTGAAATGATAATTGGAACGTGTGTGGGTTAACACCTCCAAACTGGTTTATATTGGCATCTACAGGTGTACTAACCTACAAAATGGAAGAAAAAATATTAGAAACACACTTTGTAATTATTTAAAGTTATACAAATTAATAAAAACTTAAAAGTTAGATAAATTGATAAAAAACTTATGATATTGCTTTGTTGACTTAGTCCAACATTATTATTAACCAAATTCTCATAGCTTAACTGTAGTTATAATGAAAACATCTTTGTGAGTTGTTATTAAAAATAATAATTAATATAAAATCAAAAACTGTATACCTGTGAAGATCCCTCAGCTTTAACCTAATAAATATAAGGCTAAATTCTCAACCTATTACAAAATATTTTTTCCGTTCGTGATGTGAGAGAAAAAAAGGAGGAGGTTCTGGGTGTAGGACACCCCACCGTTGTACTTGACGGGGTGGCTTACATGCACAACACCCCGCCATGGTACTTGGCGGGGTGCGCCAAGTGGCCAACCCACCATGCAAGATGGCGGGATGGACACACCACCTGCTGCACTGCAGCGAACGTGCAGCTTTTCATAGAGCCAACAATAATGCTGGCTCTCCTGCCATCTTCACCACCGAAGCCCTCCCATTTTCTTCTTTGCTTCTTCACATTTCTCTTCTCCTCTCTTAAACGAAATTTCTTCAACTTTCTACTTCTTCATTCTTTGCACTTCATCAGCATTCCTTGCATTTGTACCAGCATATTTGCCAGCCATCAAGAACCCAGGAGCCGAAATTGTTCTCTTCTTCAACAAGTCTTTTTTACATCATATATATTTTTATTGTATGTAATATTTATTTATAGTAAATATGTTATTTTTTATATTAGATATTTGTGATATTTTTTTTTGCATTTGATGTTTTATATTTTTTATTGAAATTTTATTATGTTGTTTATTTGTGATTTTTCATCAATTTTTAGTTGTTTTTCGGTAAATATCATAAAAATTATAAAAAATTATGAAATGACCCCAATAATTATGTTAAATTTTGATTGAACTCAAAGGTTATTAGAAATCATAGATTGATAAAAAATTAATATAATTTATATATTGATCCCAAAAGTTATTATAAATTATATATTGACCCAAAAACTATTAGAAATTATAGATTGACTAGAAAATTGTTAGAAATTATGGATTGACATCAAAAGTTATTAGAAATCATAGATTGACCCAAAAATGTTTAGAAATTATGGAATGACCCATAAACTTATAGAAATTATGAATTGACCCCAAAAGTTATTAAAAATTATAGATTGACCCTAAAAATATTAGAAATTATAGATTGACCCGAAAATTGTTAGAATTTATCGATTGATCCCAAAAGGTTATTAGAAATCATAGATTGACCCAAAAAATTTTATGAAATTATGGAATGACCATAAACTTTTAGAAATTATGAATTGACCCCAAAAGTTATTTGAAATTATAAATTGACCCCAAAACAAAATTGGAAATTATATTTTGACCCAAAAACTATTAGAAAATATAGACTGACCCAAAAATGTTAGAAATTATGGAATAATAATAATTTATATTAACAAGAATTATAAATATAATTAATAAAATTAATAATCATAAGAGTCATAATTAGTGCAAAATTATTAATAATAATAAGGAATTTAATATTGATAATAATTAATATAATAAAGGAATTTAATAATAATAAATTGAAAGGCCAAATTAATAATAAGTAAAATAACAATAAGTAGAAAATTAATAATATTAATAATTAATAAGAATAATAAATTTAATAATTATGATTATATTATTAATAATAATAAGAAATGTAATTATAATAAATATAAATATAATTAAGAAATTGAATAATAATAATTAATAAAATTTATAATAATAAGAATAATAAGCAGAAGATTTAAAAAAATATAAAAATAAAAATAATGATAATGATCATAATAATAATAATAAAGTAATTTAATATTAATAATTACTAAAATTAAAAATGATTAGAATAATAATAAGTATAAAATTAATTATAAAAATAATTAATTTTTATAAGAATAATAAATTCTATAATAATAAGAACAAAATTAATAATAATATGGGCTTTTAAAATAATAATAACAATAAAAATTATTATTAATATTATAATAAGAATAATAAATTTAATAATTATTAGAATATTGTTAATAATAGAAATAAACATTAATAAAATTAACAATATATATAGATTATCCGGACAACTGCCGTATGAATCAAAAAAATATTTATTTCATCACTTAATGCATATATATTGTAAA
>JANZXP010000196.1:15441327-15453551 GCA_027576715.1 Erythroxylum flavicans | reverse complement strand
CCAAACACCTCACTGTCTCCAATTTTTGTTCTGTTCCGTCTTCAGATTTCTGTCTCGTCCCGTCTCTGCATCTTGAAGACAGCAACCAAACGCAGCGTTAGGCTTGGCAAAAAACCCAAACTCAATGTGGGAGTGGAACGGCTTTATAGTTTATACCGGCGGCATCACAGAGAGAAAACGTCGTTGCTTTCAAAGATGGCTAAACGATAGGTTTCGTACGATCCAAGTCTTCCTATATTTTTATAACAAACACGTTTACCATCTTACCTGCTTGTTTTACAAGAAACATTATCACAGGACACGTGACAGTCACATGTTACGTTCTAACTGGTCAACCAACCTGGCATAGTTTGCAATTTTCTTGTATTTTCCTTTCCTATGCTAAAATTGTAATTCCTCGTTTTGTTTTATATTTAGTCTATGACAAGTTTTAAGAGGACGAGACAGATTCTATCTCCAATTGCTTGAAAATCGGCGGTCTTGTAATGAACATCGTGGCTTTGTATAAAGTGAAGCTTGGCAGACGCTGTGGCTGAAAAGTTTGTTGGGGCACCAAAAGTAATTAAGAAAATTGAGTAATAGAAATGAATGCTATCTTCTTCGATCTAGTTGCGTCCATATTTTTGGAATTTAAAATCTTAATTAGGCTGGGCAAAATTTTCGAACCTCGATCATTGACGAGCCAAATTGAGACAAAAGTATTTGGTTGCTTCGGTAGTAATTAGAACTTTCTGGAATAAAAGAACTGCTTTGAAACATCACTAGTCAAAAACCTAATTTGGGCTTTATATTCTGAAATATTATCGTCGGCCCTGAAACCAGAAAGGCTTGGGGGCTCGATAAACAGGCATCAGGGAAACATTACAACGGAGTAATGAGGTCGACAGGACGTGGCCATACGACAAGATTTAGGAGGCCGAGTCAATTAGTAATTTTCGTCACGAGTTAAATAAGTTCAAAGAAAATGATTTGTGGTTAGCAAGTGATAGTTATCAATGTTTTGTAGTTATTAACTAGAAATTTTAAAAATAAAAATAAGATAAAAGACAAATATGTTAATTATGATAGAAAGAAGTTACTTCTATGTAGATACTCATTTTTCTCTTCTTCCCTCTCACATGATCAGAGGCATTTATATATTTATTGAAATTTGAAGGTGAAAATCACAATCTTCTTTCTGCCACTTAATTTTTGAAATAATTTGTATGTATATTTTAACATCACCATCTAGTATAAATTATTATTTATCTAATAAGTAAGGATATAAGTGATCTATCATGAAACCATTTCATGTAATATATTTATTTTTCTCCTTGGGTAAGAAAGAAGAGTTTTAAAACAGTAATAAAGAAAAGATGGTCCTAGTTGAAGCGCTAAATCATTTTGGCAATGTGCCTATATAGTGTGTACTATATATTGATATGTGAGTATTATAGCAAAAATTGGCACAAGTAACACCATACTTCATTGTGTTCTAGACCATACATATGTAGAAAAATATCATCAATAATTTAAAATAATGAACAACTTCATTTATATATCAAAATACCACGACCGATTGGAAGCAATTCCATGTGTAAACAAAAACCATACTAGGACTCAATACCTGTATTATTAGCCAAATGTGTAAAAAAAAAATACTATCAGTCCACGTACACTTTAAAATAGGAATATTATTTCATAGTACAAATCATGTCCTGTCTTAATGCAAACTATGCAAGAATTCTATTTGTTAAATACCATGTTTATGTATAAAAAAAATACTACCATTCATTATAGATAAGCAAGACGTAGACCTTTAAATATGAATATAATGAATGAATGAAAATAATACTATGTCACAAAACAAACTATACCAGGACTCACAGTAAATTTAATACTATAGTTATATACACGAATTACTATAATGAAATAACATTAACAATTTTAGTGCAAAATAAGAATATCATATCTGAGTACAAACCATACACTATATCAAACAAAGTTAGGTATTTTTTTTCTTTTGTATTTTCATTTTGAACTGGGGGAGATTTGATTGCGATTTTAGGTTATAGCGAGTGTACAGCGAGAAGATATTCTGGTTTCTTTAGGGTGTGCGATGGAATATGAAAAATGTGTGTATAAAGGTTGGGGTATTTGTTTTCTTTAGTGGGATTTAGTGAAACTATGAAATTAAATAGTGTTCACGCAGTAGGATACTAATTTATACGTGGAGAATGAAATGGATGGGATAAGATCAATTTGGGAAATGCAAATTTTTTCAACATTTAGGTTTGGTTATGTTAGGGTACAGCTTGTGATTCTGCTGTAACATTATTGTTATCTTATCTCGGCACTTGTTAACAATTGATGACGATTTTTCTTTCTCAGCATCCTTCAAGTTCTATTGCCAAGGGATTTATGCATAGGCAGATTTCGCAATTTGTGAAACCCAATGGAAATCGTGCTTTTCTCGTTGATACATTGGGTCTGGTAATTTTAATGTCACTTGTTCTTTAATTTGGTTCCAAAACGAATTAGTTCAAAGATGTAGTTGTGTGTTAAGCTAGAAACCTAATGATTGGCCTCTTCTTTGTAATTTATGTTTTCAACATGAAGGTAAGGAGATTGGACGCACAAGGCGTGCCATCCAAGCAAGCAGAAGCTATAACAGTTGCTATAACTGAACTGTTAAATGATATTTTGGAGAATGTATCCCATTCTTTCATTTCTAAGCCATAAATGCAAACGGTAATCAATTTGATGGAGAAATTACTTTACAAAAAAATATTTCATTATTATTGTTGAAAGTTTGAACAAATTAGAGTTTATGTAATTCTACTGCAATCTTGACGGATAATTACTATCTTCCAAAATCTTGGAGGCATTTAGATTTCTTGGAAAATTAATATCTGAGCTCATTTCTATTCAAGATTATCAAGTGTGCATAGATGTACTCGTGTTCTTTTTCGTTATTTTTCGTGGGCACGACAAATGATTACTGTGAATTTGCTCAACTTAATGTGTTCATGTCATCTTGTGGGAATATTGCTTCTGAGTGCACCACAAAATCGCTATGCTGGAACTACCGGGAGCCTGGGCATATGGCCAGCAATTGTCCAAATGAAGGCATCTGCCACACCTGTGGAAAGGCTTGGCATCGTGCTGGGGTCTGTACAGCTCCACCAATGCCACCTGGTGATCTAAGGCTGCGCAACAACGGCTGTAAGCAGGGTCATATAGCAGCTGATTGCACAAATGATAAAGCCTGTAATAACTATAAAAAGACGGGTCATCTAGCACAAGACTGCCTGAATGAACCTATTTGCAAGCATTGTAATGTAGCTGGGCATGTGGTTAGGCAATGCCCTAAAGGTAATGTTCTTGGAGATAGGAGCAGCAACTTTCGCAGTACTAGCTACCAAGACATTGTGTGCAGGAATCGCCATCATTATGGGCACATGAGCAGGGACTGGATGGGGCCGTTGATGATCTGTCACAACTGTGGGGGTCTAGGACATAGAACAATTGAATGCCCTTCTGGCAGGATGGTGGACCGCTATCCTAGAAGGTATTACTGATGGAGATAAATTGAGCAATATGCCTTAGTCTATCAAGTTTGCTGAATTAGATATTTAGCTAACTTGAATGTTGTTTTCGGATGAGGAGTGACCTCCAAACTCTATTCGATAGAAAGTGATGCTATGATGGTGACGAGTATCGTGACAGTTAGTTTTAAGGATGTTTGCGTTTACAGTACGTGATTGATTATTGACATTACGTCAACTATGTTATTTAATGACTTTGACTTACAATCTGACATTAGAATTTTATTTTTTATTATTGAATTTTTTTTAAAATTTAAGTCAGGTTGGACTGAGCTGGACTTAAACTCATACTAGACTACCTTGGCAAAAGCTTTCAGGCTGGATAGTGGTTTGAGTGGATCTAACCTGATCCGGTTCACTATCATTCCTAAATTTAAATTAATTTAAATCTAATTTATTAAGTTCTGATTAAAATGAAATAACTGTCATGCCTACTCAACATAGCAAGAGGAATATTAATGCTTTAGTTTTCTTGTGATGGTCTACCCGATCAAGACTAGCCGTTAGCAAATCTCTCTCTCTCTCTCTCTCTCTGTGCTTGTGTGTGTGTGTGTTTGCCTTCTGTTTAGTCTTTATTCTCCATACAACATATCAGTAATGGAGCGCATAATTAGGCGGGGGCCAAAGCTTCTACAACAGATCTCCAAACAAAGTCAGGTATTTTTTTCTTTTGTATTTTCATTTTGTAATGGGGTAGATTTGAGTTCGATTTTCGGTTATAGCGAGTGTACAAGAAGAAGATGTCCTGGTTTTTTTAGGTTGTGCGATGAAATATGGAAAATGTGTGTATAATGGTTAGGGTATTTGTTTTCTTTAGTAGGATTTAGTGGAACTATGAAATTGAATAGTGTTCACGCAGTAGGATGCTAATTTATAAGTGCAGAATGAAATGGATGGGATAAGATCAATTTGGGAAATGCAAACTTTTTCAACATTTAGGTTTGGTTATGGTAGGATACATCTTGTGATTCTGCTGTGACATTATTGTTATCTTATCACGGCACTTGTTAATAAGTGATGGCGATTTTTCTTTCTCAGCGTCCTTCAAGTTCTATTGCCAAGGGATTTATGCATAGGCAGATTTCGTAATTCGTGAAATCTAATAGAAATCGTGCTTTTCTCGTTGATAAATTGGGTCTTGTAATTTTAATGTCACTTGTTCTTTTTTTGGTTCCAAAACGAATTAGTTCAAAGATGTAGTTGTGTTTAAGCTTGAAACCTAATGATTGGCCTCATCTTTGTAATTTATGTTTTCAACGTGAAGGTAAGGAGATTGGAAGCACAAGGCGTGCCATCCAAGCAAACAGAAGCTATAACAGTTGCTATAACTGAACTGTTAAATGATATTTTGGAGAATGTATCCCATTCTTTCATTTCTAAGCCAGAAATGCAAAAGGTAATCAATTTTAAGTAGAAATTACTTTACTAAAAAATATTTCATTATTATTGTTGAAAGTTTGAACAAATTAGAGATTATGTAATTCTACCGCAATCTTGATGGATAATTACTATCTTCCAAAATCTTGGAGGCATTTAGATTTCTTGGAAAATTAATATCGGAGCTCATTTCTATTCAAGATTATCAAGTGTGCATGGATGTACTTGTGTTCTTTTTCATTATTTTTCGTGGGCACGATAAATGATTACTGTGAATTTGCTCAACTTAATGTGTTCATGTCATCTTCTAGGCATATTGCTTCTGAGTGCACCACAAAATCGCTATGCTGGAATTGCCGGGAGCCTGGCCATATGGCCAGTCATTGTCCAAATGAGGGCATCTGCCACACCTGTGGAAAGGCTGGGCATCGTGCTAGGGACTGTACAGCTCCCCCAATGCCACTTAGTGATCTGAGGCTGCGCAACAACTGCTACAAGCAGTGTCATACAGCAGTTGATTGCACAAATGATAAAGCCTGTAACAACTGCAAAAAGACGGATCATCTAGCACGGGATTGCCCGAATGAACGTATTTGCAACCATTGTAATGTAGCTGGGCATGTGGTTAGGCAATGCCCTAAAGGTAATGTTCTTGGAGATAGGAGTAGTAGCTTTCGCAGCACTAGCTACCAAGACATTGTGTGCAGGAATTGCCATCAGTATGGGCACATGAGCAGGGATTGTATGGGGCCGTTGATGATCTGTCACAACTGTGGGGGACGAGGACATAGGGCAATTGAATGCCCTTCTGGGAGGATGGTGGACCGCTATCCTAGACGGTATTACTGATGGAGATAAATTGAACAATATGCCTTAGTCTATCAAGTTTGCTGGATTAGATTTTTAGCTAACTTGAATGTTGTTTTTGGATGAGGAGTGATTTCCAAACTCTATTGGATAGAAAGCGATGCTATGATGGTGACAAGGATCTTGAAATTTAGTTTTGCGGATGTTTGTGTTTGTAGTAAGTGATTGATTATTGACTTTATGTCAACTTTGTTATCTAATGAATTTGACTTACAATCTGACATTAAAAGCTCCTCTAAACTTTTTGATCATTTCATCTTTGTTATGGTACCTGACCTTGTCACTGACTAGGATACATTGCATATGCTTGGTTTTTTGTGCTTGGTGGTCGAGGGTTGAAAGTCAAAGTTTTTGTGGTGTGGTGGTCCTGAAGGTACGGACTCTGATGAAAGTCAAAGTTTTTGTGGTGGTACAGAAGGCACAGACTTCGTGAACGCCCTGCACCTCCTTTTTCTAATAACGGAAATCAAGCCTCAACTAGAACCACACGAAATCTTCTATTTCAGTTATGTGTTTCAACCTTGTTTTATTAAATTTTATCCACATATTTATATAGACTTCACGTAAATGTGTGGATGAGATTTAACAGAACATGATAAGAATACTATAATTGGAATAGAGGATATTTTCTCAATTAGAATCTCATTCCTTTTGCTTACAAATTGCATGGTATTATAAATAGCTACGTCTACCCCTAACCGCAAAAGAACCTCTAAAGCAAGTAAAGTTTTGAAGTCCCTTCCAATTCATTTTCCAATTAAAATGATGTTTTTTATTTATTAATGGAAAAAATTAGACTTATCACGACCTCGATTGAATTTTAAGTCTTTCAAATTAAATTAGGTTTGGGTTCGGACCACAAAGTTTAAACTTGTTTAAGTCTTGGACCAGGTCCAAACTTGCACATAAATATTTAAGTTAGACTTGGGCCGAAAAGATCTTAATTTACTTTAATCCATTATCAAATTTGAATTAAATCGAGTTTCAAATTAATTTAAATTTAAATTTAAATTGGAATAGTATTTAAGTTGAAGTTCAGCTCGACCTAAGATCAATAAACTAAGCCTGAATTGATCATATTTCAACCTAATTTTTTAAAAGTTGGGTTTTGCACCAAGTTGGAGTTTGGGTTGCCCATGCTCTGCCCGAAACTCGAGGCTTGACGACTTCAAATAAATAATATCGTTTTGGAAAAAACAATGTTTTTTAAAAATTAAGTTAGGTTAGACTTAGTTGGACTTAAATTCATGCTGGACTACCTTGGATCTGATCCGTTCTTTGACCGAGTTCGGGCAAAAGCTGTTAGGCTGGACATGAGTTTGAGTGGATCTAACCTGATCCGGTCCACTATCATTCTTAAATTTAAATTAATTTAAATCTAATTTATTAATTTCTGATTAAAACGAACCAGGTAGGAATTGTCCTGCCTACTCAACATAACAAGACGACTTATTAAATATTAATGCTTTAGTTTTCTTGCGATGGTCCACCCAATCAAGACTAGCCATTAGCAAATCTCAATCTCAATCTCTCTCTCTCTCTCTCTCTGTCTTCTGTTTAGTCTTTATTCTCTCCGTCTTTGCTCCAAAAAGACATACAACATATCAGTAATGGAACCCATAATCAAGCGGGGGCCAAAGCTTCTATGATAGGTCTCCAAACAAAGTCAAGTAACTTTCTTTTTTTTGTTTGTAAAACCCTATGACTTTTCCCTTTTTTTTAGATCTGGGTTGTTTGATTTATGAGCTGTGTGCCCTTGAATTGGTTTCCGATTTGAACTGCGGGAGATTTGAGTTTGATTTTGGGTTATAACGAGTGTACAACGAGAAAATGTTCTGGTTTTTTTAGGATGTGCGATGAAATATGGAAATGTGTGTATAATGGTTGGGGTATTTGTTTTGTTTAGTAGGATTTAGTGGAACTATGAAATTGAGTAGTGTTCATGCAGTAGGATGCTAATTTATAGGTGGAGAATGAAATGGATGGGATAAGATCAATTTGGGAAATGCAAACTTTTTTAACATTTAGGTTTGGTTATGTTAGGGTACAACTTTTGATTGTGCTGGGATATGACAGGTTTGTTAGGAGGTGTTCAATGTAGGTTTTATGTACTCGATCGGGTCCTGTTTAGGCATTTTTGAAACAGTTTATCCAAGGAGGAGCTACGACAACATTAGAAACTTGTGATGCTCTTCACTTTGAAGAGTGTCAGTAAAGTTGCCTTGGTGATTTCGTAACATTATTGTTATTTGATCACGGCACTTGTTAACAAGTGATGACGATTTTTCTTTCTCAGCATACTCAAAAGGATATCATTTCTGGTTTTGAGGGACATGTTAGCTGGGGATCAAAACAAATTGAAGTAGGTGAATCTCAGTAGAAGTATTGTCATTCACTATCATCTTACATTGAGCTGTGAAAGCTAAAAGAACCTAACATTTCTGTTCTTTGCATTTATTGTATTTTGACTTGGTTTGCAATAAAAGAGGCGAATAGAATATTTGAAGCAAAATTAACATTTGTATGCAATCATGCGGTCCATTTAAGGGGTAATTTTGGGGTTTGCTCCTCAAAATTTCAAGCAGTTAGTTTACCTTCAAGTTCTATTGCTAAGAGATTTATGCATAGGCAGATTTTGCAACTCATCAAACCTAATGGAAATCGTGCTTTGCTCGTTGATACATTGGGTCTGGTAATTTTAATGTCACTTGTTCTTTTGTTTGGTTCCAAAACGAATTAGTTCAAAATTGTAGTTGTGTTTAAGCTAGAAACCTAATGATTGGCCTCTTCTTTGTAATTTACGTTTTCAACGTGAAAGTAAGGAGATTGGAAGCATAAGGCTTGCAGCTAAGCAAGCAGAAGCGATAACAGCTGCTATAACTGAAGTGTTAAATGATAGTTTGGAGAATGTATCCCATTCTTTCGTTTCTAAGCCACATGTTGTTTCTGATAGACCCTAGTTCAAAACGGAAACTGATTCAAGGGCACACAGCTCATAAATCAAACAACCCAGATCCAAAAAAAGGGAAAAAGTCATACGGTTTTACAAACAAAAAAAAAGCTACCTGACGTTGTTTGGAGACTCGTCGTAGAAGCTTTGGCCCCCGCTTGATTATGGGTTCCATTACTGATATGTTTTATGTCTTTTTGGAGCAAAAACGGAGAGAATAAAGACTAAACAGAAGAGAGAGACAGAGAGAGATTGAAAAAATTTTCCTTCCGTGATTGTGGTTGTTCAAATATTACTTGTATATTCATGTCATCCATACTTTGTGTACTTTTGCACAGATTGGTTTACTAAGGTTTGTGCTTTATTGCAATTGGCCAAATTTTAATGTAGAAGCATGAGATTTGCACAATTTGAATACTCAATGGTTACTTCACTGCTGCTCCTGCTTGGTTGGCGAACTCATGTCTTTAACTATTTGTTTGAACTTTTATCATGCATGTTCTTAAACTAGAGATTCCTTTGCTAGCTCACAGCTTTAGCATCTTCTATTTTATGATTTCTTATAGGAGTATTTAGCATTGTTTTTCACCTCGGTAGTTCCCAGTAAATAAAATTTTGGGAATCATAACTGCTCAAGCAATTCTTAGGGGGCATCAAAGTTGAGTCTTTTGTGCTTTCATGTAGAGTGTTTGGTTAATTCGGGATTAAGAGGTCTGCTTTGCATATCAAGTTCAGTTTATCATTCGGTTTCATTTGTAATGTTCCTGTACTGCAATCTTAACGGATAATTCCTATCTTCCAAAATCTTGGAGGCATTTAGATTTCTTGGAAAATTAATATCTCAGCTTATTTCTATTCAAGATTATCAAGTGTGCATAGATGTACTTGTGTTCTTTTTTGTTATTTTTTGTGGGCACGACAAATGATTACTGTGAATTTGTTCAACTTAACGTGTTCATGTCATCTTGTGGGCATATTGCTTCTGAGTGCACCACAAAATCACTATGCTGGAACTGCCGGGAGCCTGGGCATATGGCCAGCAATTGTCCAAATAAGGGCATCTGCCACACCTATGGAAAGGCTGGGCATCGCGCTGGGGACTGTACAGCTCCACAAATGCCACTTAGTGATCTGAGGCTATGCAACAACTGCTATAAGCAGGGTTATATAGCAGCTGATTGCACAAACGGTAAAGCCTGTAAAAACTGTAAAAAGACGGGTGATCTAGCACGGGACTGGCCGAATGAACCTATTTGCAAACATTGTAATGTAGCTGGGCATGTGGTTAAGCAATGCCCTAAAGGTAATGTTCTTGGAGATAGGAGCAGCAGCTTTCGCAGTACTAACTATCAAGACATTGTATGTAGGAATTGCCATCAGTATGGGCACATGAGCAGGGACTGGATGGGGCCGTTGATGATCTGTCACAACTGTGGGGGGTGAGGACATAGAGCAATTGAATGCCCTTCTGGGAGGATGGTGGACTGCTATCCTAGAAGGTATTACTGATGGAGATAAATTGAGCAATATGCCTTAGTCCATCAAGTTTGCTGAATTAGATTTTTAGCTAACTTGAATGTTGTTTTCGGATGAGGAGGGATCTCCAAACTCTATTGGATAGAAAGTGATGCTATGATAGTGACAAGGATCATGACAGTTAGTTTTGCGGATGTTTGTGTTTGCAGTACGTGATTGATTATTGACATTATGTCAACTATGTTATTTAATGACTTTGACTTACAATCTGACATTAGAATTTTATTTTTTTATTATTGAATTTTTTTTAAAAATTAAGTCAGGCTAGACTGAGCTGGACTTAAACTCATACTGGACTACCTTGGCAAAAGCTTTCCGGCTGGACAGTGGTTTGAGTGGATCTAACCTGATCCGGTCTACTATCATTCTTAAATTTAAATTAATTTAAATCTAATTTATTAAGTTCTGATTAAAACGAATTAACTGTCATGCCTACTCAACATAGCAAGACGAATATTAATGCTTTAGTTTTCTTGCTATGGTCCATTCGATCAAGACTAGCCATTAGTATGGATGTCAATGGGCCGGGCCGGGACAGGCCTAAAAAACGGAGGGTCGCGGGCCGACCTGTGGCCCGTATGGGCGGGGATAGCCAGGCCCGCCGATGGGTTGACTGGCCCGTCTATGTTTTTTTAATATAAAAAAATACAAACGGCGTCGTTTTGGACAAAACGATGCCGTGCCCAGCCCAGGTCGGCCCTTGGTCCGCCAAACTCGGGTCAAAAATGGGCCGGGCAAGAATTGACATCCCTAGCCATTAGCAAATCTCTCTCTCTCTCTCTCTCTCTGTTTGTCTTCTGTTTAGTCTTTGTTCTCCATACAACATATCAGTAATGGAACGCATAATCAAGCGGCGGCTAAAGCTTCTACGACAGATCTCCAAACAAAGTCAGGTATTTTTTTTCTTTTGTATTTTCGTTTTGAAATGGGGTAGATTTGAGTGCAATTTTGGGTTATAGCGAGAAGATGTCCTAGTTTTTTTAGGGTGTGTGATGGAATATGGAAAATGTGTGTATAATGGTTGGGGTATTTGTTTTCTTTAATGGGATTTAGTGGAACTATGAAATTGAATAGTGTTCACGCAGTAGGATGCTAATTTATACGTAGAGAATGAAATAGATGGGATAAGATCAATTTGGGAAATGCAAACATTTTCAACATTTAGGTTTGGTTATGTTAGGGTACAGCTTGTGATTCTGCTGTAACATTATTGTTATCTTATCACGGCACTTGTTAACAAGTGATGGCGATTTTTCTTTCTCAGCATCCTTCAGGTTCTATTACCAAGGGATTTATGCATAGGCAGATTTCGCAATTCGTGAAACCTCATGGAAATCGTGCTTTTCTTGTTGATACATTGGGTCTGGTAATTTTAATGTCACTTGTTCTTTTGTTTGGTTCCAAAATGAATTAGTTCAAAGATGTAGTTGTGTTTAAGCAAGAAACCTAATGATTGGCCTCTTAATTGTAATTTATGTTTTCAACGTGAAGGTAAGGAGATTGGAAGCACAAGGCGTGCCATCCAAGCAAGCAGAAGCTATAACAGTTGCTATAACTGAACAGTTAAATGATATTTTGTAGAATGTATCCCATTCTTTCATTTCTAAGTCAGAAATGCAAAAGGTAATCAATTTGAAGGAGAAATTACTTTATAAAAAATATTTCATTATTATTGTTGAAAGTTTGAACAAAATAGAGTTTATGTAACTCTACCGTAGTCTTGACGGATAATTCCTATCTTCCAAAATCTTGGAGGCATTTAGATTTCTTGGAAAATTAATATCTAAGCTTATTTCTATTCAAGATTATCAAGTGTGCATAGATGTACTGGTGTTCTTTTTTGTTATTTTTTGTGGGCACGACAAATGATTACTGTGAATTTGTTCAACTTAACGTGTTCATGTCAT
>JANZXP010000196.1:15399259-15425411 GCA_027576715.1 Erythroxylum flavicans | reverse complement strand
AACTCAAAATATAAAGATGTGATAATTATTAGAGGGGAACATCTAATTTGCAAAAGAAATTACCTTAATGAGCTTGTAATGCCAACCTTTCAATAACTTCAAACACTTTGATGGGTAGTTTCATGAATCAAAACCAAGCAACTCCACCTTTAAGAGAAAATCTCAAGATTTTTACAACCTTTTGAAGAAGATGCAAAAAAGAGCAGCCAATGCCTCTGATTCTCGACCTTTGGGTATAAATAAAAGGGCTCAAAGAAAAACGCACCGTTTTACCTGCCGGAGAAGTGGGGAAATTAAAAGGACGAAAATTGGGACGGATTTAGGAACCAAAATAAGGACCGATTTACGGACGGGATTTGGGACAGCCTTAGGTACGGAAATAAGGACCGAATATTTAGTCCCAACATCATTGTTACGATTTTAGGGACGGAAAATATTCTCAAAGAAATTGGTTGCAAATTTCGTCCAATATTTGGGACCGAAAAATTCCGTCCTTAATATTCCGTCTTTAAATCCGTCCCAATGTGAACAGTCGTAAATTAATAACAGATTTCGGGACCCTTTTTTTTCGTTCGTAAATTTGGTTCGGAATTAGGGACGGATTCTTATGAACTTCACTACGCGGACTTTGGCGCCAAACTTTGCAACCAATTTTGGCACGAAAAGTTTGGTCGGTGTAGATGTAGCGAACTTTGGGGATGGATTTAGGGACGGTTTTATTTTTTAACCTAGCTCGGTCCCAAATTCCGTCCCTAATTAGGGACGAAAATTATACGTCCCTATTTTCCGTCCCTATTTACAATTTTTCTTGTAATGGTTGTTTGAAAGGGCTTTTTTGTTTATTTGTTTTTTTCTTTTTTCTTTTTAATTTTTTCTCTTTTGTCTTGTCTTAGAAGTTAGTAAGCGATTAGCCATGCCAAACTCATATGAGGCCAATTATTTATTTTATTTTTTAATTGTGAACATACCAAACCATAGTTTCTATACATATATAAGTTTTTTTTCTCTCTTAGCATATTTTTGATTTTTCTATTATTTAATTTTATTTTTACAAGGATGATAACGGATATAAATCATACGTCGAGTTCACACTTCTAGATTATAAATCAGGTAAGTACCAATTTACTTTACTTTTAATCCATATTTTTTCTTTTTTATGATTTTTTGTGTGTATTAGGGGCAATGTACATATTTAAGTGTGAGGAAGGGGTATAGTAATTTTATGGATTTAATGTTGAATTAAGATTATGTTAATTTATATTCATTGATTATCCTCTATAAAGATCTCTTATTTGTCAATTCTTGTCTTGAAGCGTTTTGAGTTGTTGTGAATTAAAGAATTAAGTTAGAATACGAAAGGAAGAACAAACAAGATTAAATGGATTTTTACATGTTACTGTAAATTTTTTGCTTATCGATTTGAATGAAAGAGCTTGAATTTTTTCACAAATGAGCCTAGATTATAATGTTTTGAGCCTATGAGCATTTATTGTCATTATATGATGCTTTATTTTTGTTTTTGTGTAATGGATGATTCTAGAACTTGCTTTTATCATACAAGTTGAGACCATAACTTTTAAATTAAAGGTATTGAGATGATAAAGGCTCTTAGATACACCCTTGTTAAACCTTTTTCTTTAATTTTTCCATACCTTGTTTTTACCCCTTAAGCACAACAATTTTGACCCTTAACATTTTCTTTGGATTATTTTACCCATGATATAAGCTAATAACCAATTTCTTTTGTTAGCTTTATATTTATTTTGGCACCCTGAGGGATTGTATTGACTTGATTCTATAAGTATTTGATTTGATTAACAAGTTTGATGAATGAGGTAAGGTATGGGATTATTTCCACGGTGTTATATCTTATCACGTTTTACTTATCAATAATTTGTATATTCTCTTTTCCATTAGAAAAATTATGTTTTAAGATGCTGAAATTATGAGAAAGAGAAAGAGAAAGCACTTGATATGTTTTACAACTTATTTACATTATATGTGGAGATTTGATTTGGTTAAATCGAATTCTTGTATGATCTTGGTTATGCAATATTCTTCATGTTGATTAACCCATGATCTATCCATTACCTTATCTTACCTAAACCACATTACACCTTTATTATAAGAAATTTTGATTTTTTTCCTCTAATTTAATTCATAGTGATGGAAATGTGAAATGTTGGCAAAATTATGCTTAAGAATCCATCTATATATTGATTTATGAGTCTTATTAATATTCACCTTAAGTGAATCTTTGGTGTCAGGGTGTTAAATTCTATGAGACTTGAATTCAAAAAGGTTATCAAACTCTCATTTGTGATATTGGCCTTGGAAAACTCACTCTAAGATTGTTTAACTCCAAGTATATTTTGATTTGATTTTTAAGGCATGAAATTTGAAAAGCAAATTGATAGGTTAAGATGAAGAAGAAGTTAATATGAAGAAGAATTGATTAACTGAAATTACTATTTTCTTAATGATAAGAAAATGCTTAAGTCTAGGGAAGCTAATAAAGTGGTGATTCAGTCATATTCTTAGACCTATACTTTGTGTATTTTGATTTTTTATTCAAGTATTTTTACTTATTTTGGTGCTTTAGTTGTTCATTTTATTTTTACTTTTAATTCACTCACTTGTAGCAAAAAGGAATATGTTCAAAAAATTTTGGAGCAATTTAGAGCTATTTTGATTGATTTATTGAGTGTAAGATAGTGTACATGGTTGGTTAAGAGAGTTTAGTAGTGTGTTAATGATTTCTTATGGTATACGGTTATGTAGGTTGGCATCATGCCCAAGTTGAATTATGATAAGGCCATATTGATAGTTCATGCCTCTGTTTATGCACGTGCTATCTTTTGATACCATTATTCATTAAATTTGAGCTACGGGGTCATCAATATGCTCATGTATCTCATTTTATCCAAAATTTGAATTAAAAAAGATAAGATTGAGCTGCAAATAGGGAAGGAGGCAGAAAAAACCTAAAAAGAAACCCTCAATTGATGGAAGGATAAAGAAACAAACAATGAAAGCCCTTTATAGTGGATTTTCATTAATCTAGAATGTAATTTTTTTTATTTCAAGGATTCTACCCCTGTTTTCTAGGATTTCTAGATTTTTCTTTAGTTTGGATGTTTCGTTTTCTATTATTAAAGGCTAAATACCTTTTGGTATCTGCATTAGATGAACCCCAGGATATACTTTATAATGATTTTGATTTAATTTATTTTATTCTTTATTTTAACAAGATTGAATTATGTGTTCTTTGTTATTCTTGAATTAATATAGTCAATATAGTATTTTATGGACGATTTCATGCAATTGAGATTATGAAATCTAATGTATGGATAGATCTAACGTAATTGAAAATATTTGGAAGCAAACCTAGAGATAGATCAACATAAATCCTATAGATTAGGGTAAAACTTAATAATGAAATTCATAAATCAAATAATGTAATTCTAGCAATATAAATTAGAAGGAGAATTCAACTAATTAACCTAGAATTAATTGTTACTTGTCTTGAGAAAGATAATAACTTATTTAGGAATTTCGATGGTCCAATAAATTTATTAATGAAATCATAATTGCATTATAGATCATAAGAGAGATTCAAAGTACAAGTATCATTATTTTATTAGTTGAGTTTTTCATTGTTCGACTATATTAGTTTATTTAATTATCTTGATTTGTTTTTAATTTTTCTTTTACTTTAAATATGAATTATCACATTCTTCTTAATTGTCAGTTAGATAATAGGAAAAGAGTCATTATTAGTGCTTGTAGACTATGTAGGGTCGTCAGTTACAGCTCTGAGCCCTATAATATAGAAAAATAGATGTACTTGCCTTGGATAGTCTATAGATTTTAGGAATAAAGTTATATATACATTGCATGAGAGTCCACCAAGGAGATTCCATAAAGATTCAATCAATTTCATGTTTTATGAGAATGAATTCTTTTAACTTATTTTATTTCTTGATTATCGTTTGATTTTCTTTTACCTTAATCTAGACTAAATTAGGATAGGTTTAGGATTCATGTGTTGATTTATTCCCTACATTCAATCGCTTTGGTTGTAGTTTAGTGACAAATTATTTAAAGGCATTATTTATCTTGTACATGTTTAGATATATATGATAAAGTCCATAGAATAATTGAACATTGCAAATGAAATTATAATGAGATTATAATTATGAGATTCATATTTCATTTATGTATTATTCTTAAATGTTCCTAGTCATTTTTCTATTAAGATTGGACATTAATAGAACGTAAAAAGACTAGCATATGTTGTGTTTTTCCTTATGAAGGAAGTAGCCGATCTTAAACAAACGTGTGGGTGCTTATTAAAGAACAAGTTCACTAAAAAGACCTGATATGAGAAATCCATTTGGAACATTACTTGTATGTCTATGAAATTCTCATTGTGATGATTGTATTCGTGATCCTTTGACTTGAGGTCATCAAAGTTATCTTGTATGGGGATTGCTATGTTTTGATACTACTTATGATCTACTTAATCATTGGTCGTTTAATCGGTAGTCACTGGATGTAGTATGGACTATATAGAGGTAGTTGTGTGATCAAGATAGGATTCATCACCCTAAAGTAATTAGGGGGAATGTTCCGTTGTTCTCGATTAGTACTGATTCGGAAAATCCTTGGCTAAAGTAGAATGACATTTTGTGAATAGTTTACAAATGTCATTAATTGAATCGATAGCTAATAGCGGAGAACTAATAAGATTGGATTCAAAATATAGTAGATAATAATTTCATGCTCTATATCTAATCGGAACATTATATGATGAAAGGATTGAAATATATTTAAAAATCATGCATAAAAAGGTTAGTCAGAACCACTTTGACTTTCCTAAATATTTGGGTGGTTAAAATAATTAGAGAATTAAAGATAAATTAAAAGGATTTTTAATTTATCTAATTCTAGTTATAAATTAGAATTAGAATTTATAATCATTGCCAACAAATTTGGGAACCTAATGGGTCTCATATATAGAATGGGTTGAAGAGAGCAAAGTTAATTTAATCAAGTTGGAATTAACTGTAAAGTTTGAGAAACTTTATGATTAAATATGAGATATTTAATAAGTAAGGATCAATATGAGATATTGAATCTTATATAAACATAATTGGTATTTAATTAGAATTATTTGTAATTCTAATTAAAATTTAATTGAAATTAGAATTTAATTTCAATTAAATTACTAAAACATCCTAAGCTTATTATAAATAGGCTTAAGCTTTATGGCACTAGTATTTCATGTTTAACGCTCTCTGTAAAAGTTACAGAGCTCTCTTAACTCACTTTATAGATACCGTTAGAGGCCGGACATTTGTGCTGCTACGGTGGTTGAAACGAATCGGTTTCGAGAACGGTTCGAGAGATATGACAAGATAAAGATCAAGTTTCGAAATAAGGTACGAATTAAGTTTTTTCTTTATTATGATTTATGTTAATCATTTTATAGAATTAAGAGATTTTGGTTTTAGGGAAATCAAAGATTACAAAAAACTTTCATAATTATTCTGCTGCTGTCGAGAACAGATCACTACCCGATTTCCTAACATAATGAACCCTAAAACTATTATTTTTCATTTTTTATTTTATTTAATAAAAGCCCAAGTTTTATTATGAATTATTTATGATTATTCGTTGTTATTGAATTGAGATTTACTAGTTTTTTTATTCAATTTTAGATTTCATAATAGGCATTAAGAAATCATATATATGGATAGATCATGACATGAATGATATGAGTTACATGGAATCCTAGAGATAGAACCATATAAATCTTTTAGATTAGAGTCAAATATTTCAAAGGAATTCATAAAATAGGTTAATGCATTCTTAGGGTTTTTAATTAGATAATATTTCAATTAATCAACCTAAAGATAAAGGCCGTATTTATTGAAAAGTTACGGTTACAATTTTTAATTTTTACTGTTATAAAAATTAGGGTTAATAATTAAATCAAAATAATTATAAGAATAGAAAAGTTTCTAGGGATTCTAAAATTGGATCTTATTTATCTAATGGTTACTTCAGTCTTTTTTGTTGCTTTAGTTTGGTATTTTAGATTAGTTCAATTAATGTTTTCGCTAAAATTAATCATTCATTTTATTACATTACATATTAGAAATATAGCTAGTATTGGTACTTGTAGTCCTTGTGGGTTTGACATTAAGGTTAACATTATAAGAATAATAGGTGCACTTGCCTGGTAATCTTTGGCATAGTTTTAAATGAATACATATATCATAGTCAATTTTTTGGCACCATGGCTAAGGATTAAGATATTAAAAAAAATTATTTCTGTTAATCTCATCAAATTTTCTTTTCCTTTTATATTTATTTACTTTGAAAACTTTCTTTCTTGATCTTATGTTTATTTGTTAAATTTCATGTTTTGAGGTTATAGCTACTAGAGATAATGTAAAGATAAATATGATAGCATATTATAGGGAACTATGCTCTTCCTTTGCTGAATAGGACAAATTCTATCATTTCCATATAAAGATTGGAAGTAAATAATTTTGAGATCAAGCTCAATATGATTTGAATGGTTTAATAACTTGTGTAATTTGATGAGTTGTCGAATAATGATTCTAATACTTATAATACAAATTTTTTTTGAGATCTACGATACATTTAAACTTAATAGAGTTTGATTCCATTCAATTGAGGTTACTTTCTTTTACATTGAGGGACAAAGCAAAATCATGGTTAAAGTCTTCCTCTTAGATCCATTACCATTTAGAACAAGCTTACTAAGAAGCTAGCTAGGTACTTCCCTCTAACATAAATAGCAAGAGTTATGAATGTCATTTTCTTCTTTCAGTAATTGGAGAGTTAGACATTATATGAGATGTGGGAGAGGTAGAAGGAACTATTAAGGAAGTGCCCAAACTATAAAATCAATTTGGGTTAAAATTGAAACTTTTTATGGTGGATTGAGTTACCCATCCAAACACTTGATTGATGCATCTTAGGGTTGGACTATTAGCTTTAAATTGCTTAAGACATTATAAGAGCTTATTAAAAATATAACTTTGAACAACTACCAATTAGGACATCTAAGATTGAAGACAAAATTAAGTGACATTCACAATGTCAATATGGTGACAAAATTAAAAGAGAAATTAGAAGCTTAGCATAAAGACAGATAGTATGAGTTTGGAAGCTTAATCGACGCAAATGGCGAGATATGATATTTGGAAGCTTAATCAACACAAATGGAGAGATGTGATATTTTTAATGGTGGACACCCCAATCATAAATGTCAAATGTCTAAAAATATAGGGGAATTAATCAATGTAATTAATTTGTTAGAGAATCAGTTTCAAAATAACTCTTACAAGAACACTTATAATTTGGGTTAGCAAAGCCATCCTAAATTTTCACAGAATGATCAAACTCCACATAAATTTCAATAATAATAATAATAAGAAAGGAAGCTAAGTCTTGAGGAGCTCATGAAAAAATTCATTATCGCATCAAAGGCTTAGTTCTAAATTACTGAAGTTATCTTCAAAATCAGTAAGGCTTCATTTATATCTTTAACATTTATATTAGATAGCTTACTACTCTTATCTTTAAAAGGCAAAAAAGTACTTTGCTTAGTAACACTAAGTCAAACATAAGGGGGCAAGAGAATACAATGAATTTGAAGAGCAAAAAGGAGCTAAATGTTTAAGAGAAAAAGATGTTCAAAAAATATAGGATGAGAATAAAAGAAATAGAAAGAAGAGGAGCCAAAGACGAAAGTGGTCAAAGATTACCAATAGAAAATTCCATACCCAATTATACTTAAGATAAATAAAAATAAAAATAAATTAGGTAAGTTTCTTGAACTCTTTAAGGAAATACATATTAACAAACCTTTTATTAAAGAACTTTGATAGATTTTAAAGTGTGAAAAGTATTAAAGATCTCGTTTCCAATAAGAAGATGCCAAAGAAATTATCAATGGTGACATTAAATAAGGAGTGCTCTATGGTTTTGCAAAACAAGTTACCCCAAAAACTCAAGGATCTAGGGAGTTTTACTATTCCTTGTAGTATTGATAGTTTTTTCAATTAAAAGGGCATTGATAGACTTAGGAGATAATATTGGTTTGATTTCATATAACATGTTTAAGAATTTAGGGTTGCGGAACTTAAACTGACTAGGATGGCATTCAACTAGTAAATAGTTTGATTAAGTATCTTAGGGTATTATAAAAGATATTTTGGTTAAATTTGACAAAATCATCTTTTTTGTTTTTGGGTGTTTTTATTAACGAATCTACTTCTAATATCTAAGTGTATGTTAAAAAAAGGTTTTATATGTGAAATTATCTAGAAATAACTCTAGGAAACTTAAGTTTGAGAGATAATGGGAGGAAAAGGTGGTGAAAAAGAGTTAGACATAAGGTGACAAAATTTTTATAATTTTAGAACACGACCTAAATATGGTACAGTTTAAGGGCCTTACTAATGTATATACAGGGATAACATGGACTAGACATGAGGACATATTACTAAATAAAGGCAACATAGGAAATAACACGAGGCATTATTGATTGAATAAGGGTAGGAAATGGGTACTGACACTATACCATTTCATATGAAATAAATGAGGGAAAATAAATATAAGTTTTAGATGAACAATACAGGGTGGATATAAGACCATATAGGGGGCAAGTTATAGATTTTGAAATTTTCATTTTGACGATGGGGGGGATATGGTATATAAATGGGATGTTATATATTAATTTGTATTTTGAATGTGTGTTTTCTAATTCTATTGGATACTTAAATGCAGGTAAATGTTATACCCATGTTAAGCAAATAAGAAACTTGATACTTTTATCTTATTAATATAAAGGTGCATCACTAGATGTGTTATACACGTCTAACTTGTCCTTTCTACTTCCCAATATGAAATGTTATGGGTCAACAAGGGGGTATACATGATAAGGTTTTAGAAGAACATTGACATGCACACTACTATAAGTGGATTGTGTCTATAAGTGGTGCATTATATTTCTTTTCTAGCCTTCTCTACAGGTGAACATAAGTTATAACAGAGGGAGACCATAAGAAGGTATTATAAGATATGAGTTATAAATGAGAATATGTATTTACCATGTCTTGAAGTTAAGTGTACTTTTAGCTTCTCTAGTAGAATTAGATACAGGTCAATATAGAGCTGGAAATGGGAATATGTTTATACTTTTGGCTTGGAAACATATACAATAAAATTCACCAACTTCAAAAACTCATATATAAAAAGTTATTCTAGATTCAATTAGATATGTTTCAAAACAGGTTATCCACAATAAGCAAAATAAGTTATTACTAATAAAAACAACTAAAATAACCAAGATTAAAATATGAAAGTCAAATAAACATTAGGTTGCCTCTAAACGAATGCTAATTTATGGTCACGAGCTTGACCACTTGAATCACTTAGAATGTAAAGAAGGATTAAAAGGATGTATATAGTTACTTTCTCAATTTGATCTCCTATTATTTAAATTGCCCATTCACCTTGAAAGTTTCATACTTTTTACTCTACACTTCCACTACTCCATAGTTAAAAACCTTACAAACTTAGAATGGATCAAATCATCTTAACTTCAACTTACCTAAAAAAGTTTAAAGTGAGAGTTAAAGAGAAGTACCCAATCTCCGTCTTTAAATGAGGAGGATTTTTTTCTCATACTTATACTTGGTCCTCTCCTTTTAGGTTTTAGCATTCTCATAGGCATATAAGCTCAGTTCATTAAGCTTATAAAGTTAGAGTAAAAACCTTTTATCGATTGCCTTCAAATTAAAGTTGAAGACTTTGATCTCTTAATAAGCACTATACTCCAATTTGATTAGAAAGTGACATGAATTCCTATAAATTATCTTAAATTATGACATGCCAATTGGAGTTTTATAAGTTATACAATAGGCCCATTGTTCTTTATTTAGCCTTATTTCCTAGTTTTTCCTCAATATAGTAATCATCTTCTTGAGGATATTCTTAATTCCTTGATTTGAAACTTTAACTTAGGGATTAATTTAAGGACGATATCCTCAAGGAAAATTTGAGTTACTCGGTATTTCCTCAAAAGAGTTTGAAATTGGCATTCAGTAAAATGTGAAGCACCATAACTTATTACAGCTCTATGAACTTTGAACGTTAACAAGATTACCTTCTTAAAAAGCTTTATTAGCACCTTAGCATTATTTGTTGGAGATGTCACTACTTCCACTCATTCAGACACATAATCTACCACCACAAGAATATAATTGTGTTCTATAATAAGATGGAAAAGGGTCCATGAAGTATATTCCCTAAATATTAAATAATTATTAAGATGCATTTCATTTCTTCTTGAAATATCTCTAGTCCTTTGACACTGGTCATAGGTGATCATATACCTATGAACATCTTTGAAGAGGGTAGGCCAATAAAAGCTTGGTTGGAAATCTCGATAGATAGTTTTGAATAACTAGAATGGCCACCATAAGATAAAGCATGACAGTAAAATATTATACTTTGTACTTCATCTTTGGGAACACACTTTCTAAAAATTCCATCAAAACATTGCTAAAATAGAGAGGTTCTTACTAATAATAATGTTTATATCTAATAAGAACTTCTTCTTTTATTGGTATCTCAAATTAAGTGGTAGAATTCCACGTGCAAGGAAATTTATAAGGTTAGCATGACAATGAACTTCCAAATTTGAGATGATAAACAATTAATTTTTCATAAAAGAGTCATCTATAGGTAGCTTATCTTCTCTATTCACATTTAACTCTTACCTTAATCTAGAAAGATAATCAGCCAATAAATTTTTAATTCCTTTCTTGTCTCAACTCTCGAAGTTAAACTCTTAAAGAAGAAGGATCAATTGATTAGTCTTGTCTTGGCTTCATTTTTCTTAAGAGGTACTTGATGGTAGAATGATCAATGTAGATAATAATCTTTGACCCACCAAGTATGACCTAAATTTTTTAAAAACAAAAACCACTACTAATGGCTCCTTTCAGTGGTAGCCTAATTTACTTAGGCCTCATCCAATGTTCGGCTTACATAGCAGGTACCATTCACCTTCTTATACTTCCTTTTCTCTAAAAACTACTCATATTATGAAATCATTTGCATCATTTATAACCTTAAAAAGAAGGTTTAATAAGGGTTTTATATAATTAGAGTAAACACAAGTGCCTACTTTAACCTATAAAAAGCATTAATACATTTTTATGTTGAAATTTACATCTTTAAGAACCAAGTTAGTCAAAGGTTTAGCAATTTTTCAAAATTATTTTACAAAATGCTAGTAAAGACTAACGTGACCTAAGAAACTCCTTATACCCTAGCAATGGTGGCTAATATCATCTTCTTAATCTCTTCAACCTTTACCTATGAACTTTAATTTCTCACTCATACTCTAAGTGTCTGAGAACGATTCCTTTCCTTACAATGAAATGACACTCTCCTAATTTTAAATTAGGTCAACTTCTTTACATTACTGTAATATTTTAGAGAAATTAGTTGGACATAAATTAAAAAGTAATGTCATATGTGGATAAATCATCTTTAAAAACTTCTATAATGTTTTAAAAAAATCAAATCAAATTGTTGTCATACAACATTGAAAATTAGTAGTAGCATCACAAAGGCCAAAGGACTTCCTACTATAGGTAAAGGTACCTTAAGTAGTGTATTTATTGGGTACTATGATGTATAGGAAATTGAAACAAAAATAATAATAACTACCCATGTAACAGAAATAAGAATGTTTTGCTAACCTTCATGCATACGATTAATAAAGGGAAAGGAAAATGACGATTATGGGTTATAACTACCTTAGCTGATATCAATACATGACTCTCATTTTCCATAATATTTATGCCATATTTTTTAGGAAGCATTTGAACTGAGCTAACTGATTCACTATCAGGGATAGGATGGATTATCCTTGCATTACGTAGTTTGAGCTTATTATCCCATTATTAATATAAAGTAGTTTGAGGACCTTTTTTAACAACTACATATTGGGATTCAATCTTCTTTAGTGCTTAATAGATGACTTATAATCATCTTCTAGAAGTATACTGTATATACAGATTGAATGTTTTATATCTTTAATATCATTAATAGAGTGTTTAATGGCATCTCAATGCAATCTAAGAACTTCTAGCAGTTTTTCAGTTTTAGATTCACTTAAGGGAAATATATTTAGAAGACTCTAAATATATTTCCCCTACACCATATAAGATGCTAGAAATTCATACTTGGGAGTGGAAGAAATAAGTTTAAGTTCTAGTAGTGGGATATTCTTTTCACTCTTATCACTTAGGGAGCCATCTTTAACCAAACATTTTTCAAATTGGTCACTTAAGTTACATTTAGCCATCTCCTCCCTTATTAACTAATCTTAATCTATAAGATAAGGATACTTAATAACATTAAAAAAAATTAAAATCAACCCTCTCATCACCAAAACTCAAGGAAAGCATTCTATTTTTCAAATAGATAACAGTTCTAACTATAACTAGGAAAGGCAATCCAAGGATGATGGGGATGTAGGTATTCTTATCCATCTTTAAATTAATGAAATTAGCAGGATTGAAAAACTTACCGAGATTAATACATACATCCTTCAATATACCTACAAGATATGTGATAGAATAATCATCAATTATATAGAAATGGTGGTGGGATTTAAATTACTTATCTTAAGATACTTAGAAATGGATAAAAGTATAAGAGTTACATTTGCATCCAAATCACACAAAGCATAGTTAAAACTCATACCATCAATAATGCAAGGATAGAGAAACTACTATAATCTTTAAGTTTAAGGGTAACTTATTTCTAATTATAACACTACTCCTCAAGCTTTCTTTTATTAGATAATATCTACTTTAAAAACTTAGCATAAGGGGGCATTTGTTTCAAAACATCAATAAAGATGATATTAACATACAACTTTTAAAAAACATCTAAAAATTTCCTAAATTATTGATCTAGTTCAACCTTAGATAATCATTGGAAAGGACATAGGTGGCTTATATGGTCTAGGGAAAATATTTAGATTCCTCATTCTCTTCTCTTTTCTCCTTACCAGTGTAACCTTTCTCGCTTGGTAATTATTTCTTATTGTTTTTCCATCTATAACCTCTCTCACTTTACATTTTTTTATTGGTTGAAATGGAGTTCTATCTTAGGTTTAAGCTACTAATTGCCTCCTTTAACTTCTTATTTTTTTAACTTAGGTTATTAGGAAATTCTTATGTAGAGACTTTAAGTTGGAGTTTTGAGGAGGGGTTAAAAGGCCTTAATTAAAAACTTGGGGGTTATCTATTGTTATTTAGAAAGATGTGATTAAACTTATTCCCATAGGAAAAGTTAGGGTGATTCTTCGAATTAGGGTTATAAGTGTTAGAAAAGGGATCATTCTTTTGGTTGGGGTTATTCAAATAGTTAACTTGTTTAAAATACAAATTATGAAAAAATGAATTCCTAATTAACAATTAATAACTAAATGTCCTATAGATATATTGATATCACAAGAAATATTAGCTGTTACCATATAATTCAATATCATATGATTAAATTTCTAAAATAAAGCATCAACCTTAGTAGTGATAAGATTTAGTCCATCAATGTCATACTTACATAGAATGTTTTTTTGAACGATTGTTTCACTTAATTATTAGTAATGGCTTTGTGTTATGTCCTTCATCAGATTGTATGTTTCATCCACGTTGTTATCGATAAGAGAACCACTAATAGCAACATCACAAAAAATCTTAGTTTCATAGTTTATTACTTTATAGAATGTCTAAATGATGTGTTGCTTCTCTAGCCCATGATGGGATTATGACTTCAGCAACTTCTTATATCTCTACTAAGTGTTATAGAGTGACTCGCTTTCCCTTTGAACAAAATTTGTAATCCAATTTCTAATTTGAGTAGTTTTACTTAAGGGAACGTATTTGGCAAGGCATGTTCAACATATTTGATCCCAAGTAGTCATAAATCCTGTTGGAAAAATTTACATATACGCTTTCATCTTATCCCTTGATAAGACAATGAATAGCTTTAGCTTGATGGCATCTGGTGAGACATTATTAAGCTCCATTATATCATAATATTTTAGAATATAGACAGATTCATACTTGAATCTTTAATGGGGAGACATCTAAATTAATTCTCTTGCACTTGAAGAAAGGGCTTTAACTCAAAGTTTTTGGCTTTGATATTAGGCCTTACAAGACCCAACTAATCATTTGAGTGCTTAGTATGATAAAATCCTTTTAAAATCTTTTAGTTTATGTATCCAACTTTATTTCTTTAGCCTCTGTCCATCTACAGACTTCTCTTCTTATATATAAAGCTTATTCAATCTAGGGGTCTAATTCAATAAGATTCTCAGTATTTTTGCATTGTCACATACAAGAAGTAAACTAAAAAAGAGAAAGAATGGATAAAATTAGTGTAAAATAATGAAATAAATATACTAAAATATGACTATTCTAATCCGTTTGTAAATTAAAATAAATATTAACTATTCCTAATCCTTAAAAGTAGGCCAAAAAATTGGTGTGTTTATTTTATAATGTAAGCACATGGTGAAATTAGACTAGTTGTTAATTACCAATTAGTTGCAAACCTAATTATCTAAACTATCAAATAAAAATAATTGAAAATCGAAACAAATAAGCTTTCAAAATACTAAATTAAAGCAATGATTAAGTAGAAAGCAATTTATGGGTAAGCTAGATCTAGGTAAGATATTTTCTAGGACTTCACTATGATTTAATGAATGAATCTAGTTGTTTGGACTAATAAGAATTCCTAGGTTATGGTTATGCTCTCTCTCAAGTAACATAACCCTTCTTCTTAGTTTAAATAAATTAAAATCTCTTTCCAATCAAGATAATTTAAAAATGAGTTATTCTAATTTGTGAATTATAGTGACAAGTTTTACTATAACCTAAAATGATTATATAGTTTTCTTTTAGATAACTCATTTATCTCTTTTCATCCAAGTTGTCATTTAACCATACACATCATTTTTCAATCTTAACTTATGAACTTAATTATTAAACCTTTAACGCTCATTCCTTTAATTCAAAGAATATAAGAACATGGATAGATCTTTTAAAACTAGGCATTTCATTAAATCAAAGATTAATTGAAAAAATTAATTGTTGGGGAGATTCCCAGGCGGCTAGGATACTGGGCAGTGGCTTTTAAGTGAAACTCAGGATGCTATGAAACTTACTGGTGGTGTAAAGTATTGGTGAACCTAAAGGAAAATGTCACTAGTGCTTGTGTTGCATGAGTGCATGCGTGGCAACGTCTGGCAACATATTTAGTTCTTCTCCTACTTCTTTACTGTTTTATTCGAAACTTTATCTTACACTTACATTTAACTCAACTTCCTTCATGCTTTCATCGTTTGCACCCTTTAGCTAGCTTTAGTTCCTCTAGATCTCCCATTATTCTTTTGTTAGATCTGGTTTCTTCACCTGATATATTTGCTATCTTTTACTCAAAAGATTATAACTTACACCTTTAGCTTAAATACTTTTATGCCTTCATGTTTATCATCGTTTACACCCATTAGCTTGCTATACCTCATTCAGATCTCTCATTATCTATAAGGGCTTCCTTTTTTCAATGGATAATAAACTTTTTTCCATTAAATACCACCTTTCCCTAACCTAACCCTCTATCAATGTGAGCGTTCCACCCATAAACACCAACAACTCTTAGCTAGTTGTTCCATTCACCACTATGAACCTTCCACCCATAAATACCAACAATTCCTAGCTAGTTGCACCCTCCACCACATCCAGCATTACTGGTTCTTTTGTTAAGAAAAATATAGAGATAAACTAAGGTATTCAAAAGACATGGGTTCAGGTTATTAGAGATCTAAAGCCTGAGATAAAGCTGAAATTCTTTCCACCGAGTGAGGTGACAGACTAGCGAAATGTATCTTCACCTATTGAGATTATAAAAGTTGGTGCAAGTAGATGGACATCAACTTGCACCTTGTTATGAAGCAGTGGGCTTAACATCACTAGAAACAGTATGGATTATTGGATGCGTTCGTTAACAATAATGATATTTATATGTTTAAATTTGTTTCCCCTAAAGATGTCAAGAAGATCATACAGTTTGGTCCATGGCATGTGTTTAAACCTTTACTTCTTTGGTTTTAGAGACCAGGTATTACGCTTAAAGAGCTTAAACAAGAAAACATACTAATGTGGATATGCATCTATGAAGTACTTTTGGAATATTTGACAATAAACGGGTTCAGTCACCTAACAAGTTACGATGGTAAGCTTATATCGATGGATCAAGCCACTGCTGAAACAAAAAGAGTTAATTCTGCAAGAATATGTGTACTTGTCACTTCTATGGTTGAATTACCTAAAGTAATACCTTTCATAAGACTCAATGAAGAGCTATAACTTGTAAAAGACTAACTGAAGGTATCCTATGCATGGAAACCTTAGCCCATGGTCAAGAAAACTTAGTAAACGACAGGTAAAATATTCCTAATGTGTGCCTTTCAGGAATTAATGGAGAATGGACAACCAAAATCAGTCCCAAACATTAACGATACCATGCAACTGCAAGTTAGTAGCGAAAGTATGGGGGAGGATGTTGTAGCAGATTATGTTAACAAAGTCTTCAGTTATTTAATTCTGGAAATAGACATACAACCACCTGATTTAGCAATACCTAAGGAAAAATTAGTAGCTAATTCTCTCTATAAAGAGAGTGATCTTACCAATGGTAAGGAAGTGTTTAGTTTTTACATGTAATTAGTGTCTAAAGATCCTGATATGGAAAAAATCCGACATTTGTTCAACCAGACCTGGTGACAAGTTGATTGCGGATGGGAGAGGAATGGATCAAGTAATGTGTTCCATGAAACATATCGAGGTTATAACAACAATAACTGGTATAGAAAATTTTGGTATATTAGTTTCAGTTGGAGATGATCAAATGGTGTGTGAGCAGAGCATCATAGAGTTACCAATGGTGATGAATGTTAGTGATCATTTAAGTTTAAAATTTAATGTTGCTAATAATCAATATGGCAATGTAGATTAACTTGAAACCATA
This sequence comes from Erythroxylum flavicans, assembly GCA_027576715.1. Classification (NCBI taxonomy): domain Eukaryota; kingdom Viridiplantae; phylum Streptophyta; class Magnoliopsida; order Malpighiales; family Erythroxylaceae; genus Erythroxylum; species Erythroxylum flavicans. The sequence goes on along the minus strand of JANZXP010000196.1, from coordinate 15,408,248 downwards.
AATAGCAGGAGGTCTAATAGGAAAAAGAGGACTCCAAACAAGGTACTAGATCAATGATAATTCTCTCATGGAATCTTAGGGGTGCTAATACCCCCACCAAAAAGTTTCTTATTCAAAATTTGGTTATTCAAAAAAAAGTTAAAATGGCTAGTTTTTTGGAGATAAGAATCCGAAGTGGAAGTGACAACTTGCTGAAATATTTTCTAACTGGTTGGAAAGAGAACATTAATCATAATATACACCCAAATGGAAGAATAATTATACTCTATGATTCATCCATGGTTTCTACTTGCACAAATTTCATGTCTGAGTAATTGATAAATTAAAAAATTTCAGATAAGTGTTCAAATCATTCCATCTGCATCTTCTTTGTGTATGTCTTTAATACTTCTTGTCAGAGAAGTTTTTTGTGGAACTAGGTAAAGAACCTAGCATCCTCTATTATGATTCCTTGGATTATCATAGGGGACTTTAATTCTATCTTGAAGTTAGAAGAGGCAAAATGCCTTAGATCTATGGCAATTCTTTGTCCTGATTTAAGGAAATGCATTGAAGAAGCTCATTTGGTTGATTTTTCCAACTAGTGGTAATTATTTCACATAGAGCAATAGGTAGCATAAAGTGAACCTTATTTAAAAAAATGTTGATAGAAGCTTAGCTAACATTCAATGGATTGTGAGGTACCCTAATTGTTATTCTACTTATCTTACGAACAACTTTTCATATCACTATTTTATTATTACTCAGGTAGGTGAGACTTCTTTAAAGAGGCTTTTTCGATTCAAAAACTTTTATGTGTGCTAGAAAATTTTGATGATGCTTTACAGAAAGCATTAAGGGCAAGGTTTGGGGGTCCAATAAATATATCCTTTTCATGAAATTAAAGTTGATGAAGAAATGAAGACATTGTTCAGGAACAATATAGGCAAGACACATCATTTATTAAATACTGCGAAAGGCAATCTGGAGAGCATTCAACCTCAAATCTATACGAATCCCAATTCTTCTCTTTTACTGGAAATAGAAAAGGTAGCTATTTACAACTACTCTAAAGCTTTATGGTTTAATTATTCTCTTATAAAATAGAGATCAAGACTCTAGTGGATAAAATATGTGGATAGAAATACCTTGGTGTTTTATAGATCAATCATTGGAAGGAAAGTTGTCAATAGAATTGTCTCTTTTAAACTAGATGGTGTACAGTTAAATTCATAGGATGAGCTGCTGCAAAAGGGCTCTTAGTTATTTTTCTAAATTCATAAATAAACCCTTATAAGCAAATTCTTTAGTACATCCTCTTCAACAAATTTTACAAGATGGTTTGTCCTTTAAAACGATTGATTTTCTTATTCATCTTGTTATAATTACAGAGATTAAAGAATCATTGAATTCCCTTTATCCCAATAAAGCTATTAGCCCTGATGATTTCAACATACATTACTTTGTGAAGTCTTGTCCATTTACAAGGAATATGGCAATTAAAGCGATTCAAGAATTCTTTAACAAGGGTTCCCTATTGTTTGCGAGATCTATTACTACCTGAGATCAACTATCCCAGACATTCCTTCCTAAGTACTTTCCCTCGAGTAAAACTACTTAGATTAATAATTAGATTACAACCTTTTTTTGAAGGTAAGGTAAGTCATTATACAAATGTTGGAAGAGATATAAGGAGCTATTGATGTTATAGCCCCATTTTAGGCTAGAAAAGTGACTTATCATTCAGACATTCTATAAAGAGATGATCTATAAAAATAATATCTTAGTAGATGTTGATGCTAAAGGTGTTCTCATTAATAAGATTGTGGATAAAGCACATAATCTAATTAAGGATATGGCTCAAAATCATTACCAATGATCAACTGAAATATTCACCCTAAAGAACCTAGACACTAAATAACTTTAGTTCCTATTCATATAAAACAAAATCAATAAAAAGTAAGTAAAATAATAACTAGAAAACAAAAGAATCATAATTCTAAATCTCCTTTTTTCTTCCAATAAATCTCCTTTCAAGTTTGGATTGGATGAAGAATCCCTCTGGCAAAACTTTTGATGTTATCTTCATGTTGTCCTCATCTCTTGATCAAAACTATTACCTCTTTATATGTCTTACAACTTAAAATTACTTAAAAACTAGGCTCTTCTTGCTTTGCCTTTGTTCATGTCCTTTTATAGTAAAAATTAGGATTTCTAGGTTGTACACAGTCAACTTACAATGGTTGGTCGTGTAGCTTTAGAAACACCTAAATTCGTTAGTTCATATAAATGTAGAGACTTAGACGGACATCATACATAAATGTGTATACCACATTTGTGACCACCCACTCACAGATATTATCCGCTTTGGGCCTTGGCCTAACTAAGCTGCTCTTCCCACCCTTGGAGAAACGCGTCTATAAAGGAGAGGTTTTCATAGCCTTATACGGTCTACTTCGTTCCCCTCTTTAATCGATATGGGACACCCCCTTGGAGGCTAAGTGTCCTCGCTAGCCCACAGGCCTGGATCCACCACTTTAGAGGCCCAGCTTCCTTGCTGGCACACAGGCCTGGATCCACCCCCTTGGAGGCCCAGCGTCCTTACTGACATACCGATCCGAGTACTGGCTCTGATACTATTTGTAACAACCTAGACCACCTGCTCATAGATATTGTCTGCTTTGGGCCTTTGCCCAGCCAAGTCCTTACGATTTTGCTCTTCCCACCCTTGGAAAAATGCATCTATGAGGGAGAGGTTTCCATAACCTTATAAGGCCTACTTCGTTCCCTATCCAATTGATATGGGAATCTAACAAAATCAACTCGTAGGCTAGATAATAGGGGAAGGGTAATTACAAGTATTCATAGTCTTCGTGGGATTGACCAGTACTTGTCAGTACTAGATACAGCTACGTCTTGCACTTATGGTTATTACAATATTGACTATCACAAATTAGGTCAATCAGTTGTCTAAGTGAATAATCTTCTAGTAGCTTTAAAGAAATTAGAGAGTTCTTTTGTTAGGCCAAGATTAAACTTCCTACCTCCTTCGATTACTGCTATATCTAAGATCTACAATGCCTATCAAATATAAGAAATTCCTTAAATCATCATTAGAGTGTATGAAAAATTCTAAATAGACTATATTTCTGATCCCATATTTAATGCATTTTGTTCGTTTATTTGATATTTTCTTATTACTTTTGGTACGTATCTTATTTCTATTATGTTGGTAGGTTTTATTTGCCTTCATGGATAAAAGGGAGAAGCATTAAAGCAAAATCATGATAGAAAATAAAAGAGTTAAGCTATTTTGAAGGGACTCTAATGATGAAGGTCACAAATATGCACGTCTAAACGATTGTGTGGGTGATCGTGTATCTCTCTAGGATTGTGTTTCTTTATGAATTTTAAGGATTGGAGCAAGATTGAGAGACATGGTCACACACACAGCTCTGAGGGTGATCATGTCCACTCTAAAAACCCTAATTTTAAACTATAAAAGGGAAAAATGAAAAGAAAACAAGGGAGTTCGAAGGAGGCCCAAGTTAAGCTTGGGGAAACACAAATTGATGGCCTAGAACCAAAGAGAGCAAAGAATCAAAATTGAAGTAGGTTTTCATCAATCTAAAATGGAATTCTTCAAGATCAAAAGGGATTTCATCATAACTTTTTGAGTTTTCTAGTTTTCCTTTAGTTTTAACATTATGTCTTCTCTGATTATGAACTCAAATTTTATTTGCACTTATGGTTAGTAGTGGGCCAAGCCCAACGTGAATAGTGAACCTTGGGCCCAAGCCTAGCTTGAGACCTGATAGGGCTTTATGATAATGAACTCATTCTTTTAATTTAAAAATATTTTATTTTTTAAAATGGGTGAATAACACAATTGCTTAATACAAATTAGTGATTTTGAATAAATGTACATATTAAATACACATAAAATTTTCAAATAAATAAATTTGAAATAAATTTATTTTAAAAGAAAGTGAATCAAAAGATTATATATAAGAAATGCAACATTCATTTAAATAACACAATTGCTTAATAAAAATGACTTTTTAAATAATATATTAAATTTACATAAAATTTTGAAATGAATAAATTGAACTAAATTCATTTTAAAAGAAATGGAACCGAAACATTTTATGTAAAAAATGCAACATTCATTTAATTAGTACAATTTTTTAATAAAAACGAATTTTTAAAAAATGTATATATTAAACTTACATAAAATTTTCAAATGAATATATTAAACTAAATTTATTTTAAAAGAAAGCGATGAGAAGTGCAACATTAAAGCGATGAGAAATGCAACATTCATTTAATTAAACAAATTGTTTAATAAAATGAGTTTTTTAAAATATTAAAGGTACATAAAATATTAAAATGAATAAATTCAACTAAAATTTTTTAAAAGTGATCCAAAATATTTTATATGAGAAATGCAAAATTTATTTAATTAACGCAAATTCTAATTAAAAATAAGTTTTTAAAAATGCATATGTTAAATGTACATAAAATTTTGAGAGGAATAAATTTAAACTAAAATTGTTTTAATAGAAAGTGAACCAAAAAATTATATATGAGAAAAGCAACATTCAATTAATTAACACAATTGCTTAATAAAAATGACTTTTAAAAAATGCTTATAATAAATGTATATAAAATTTTCAAATGAATGAATTCAGCTAAATTTATTTTCAAAGAAAATAAATCAAAAGATTTTATATGAGAAATGTAGCATTCATTTATTTAAAACAATTTCTTACAAAAATGATTTTTTCTAAAAATGTATATATTAAATGTACATAAAATTTTGAGATTAATAAATTCCAAACCTTGGTCTATCTGACTGTCTGGCCTCTTAGGCTTTTGAGTTCTTACATGTCTTATGATGGGGGTTGATTTTGTGAGGAACTCAACTTATCAAAGAAGTATGATTTGTTTACTTAACTTAGTAGTAGTTATGTAGTTATGTGGTACGCCACTATACACTATCGATGAGGGGAGTTCATATCATAACATGAAGGGCTAGATGGAATCAATCATTACAAGAAGAGGACTTTTTTGACTTCCTATGCAGAGTGGGAAAGACAAGTGCAAATAGATGAGTTCTATAAAGTTACAATGGACTTGATAATCTCCTAGTATTTAGGCATTGACCTAAATCAAAAAGAGTGATTTACCTGCTCAGCCACAACTTCTTTCATAAATTTACTTTAAAAGAAAGTGAACCAAAATAATTTATATGAGAAATGCAACATTTGTTTAATTAACACATTTGCCTAATAGAAATGAACTTTATATATATATATATATATATATGTATATATATATATATATATATATATTAAATGTACACAAAATTTTAATTGAATAAGTCCAGCTAAATTTATTTTAAAAGAAAGTGAATCAAAAGATTTTATATGAGAAATGAAATATTATTTAATTAACACAATTGCTTATTAAAATGAGTCTTTTTAAATGTATACAAAATTTTGAAATGAATATATTTAAACTAATTTTTTAAAAAGAAAGTGAACCAAAAGATTATATATGAGAAATGTAACATTCATTTAATTAACACAATTGTTTAATAAAAATGAATTATATACGAGAAATGTAACATTCATTTAATTAACACAATTTTTGATAAAAATAAGTTTTAAAAAATGTACATATTAATTGTACAAAAATTTTTGAAACGAATAAATTCAACTAAATTTATTGTTTAATAAAGTTAACCAAAATATTTTATATGAGAAATGCAATATTTATTTTATTAACACAATTGCTTAATAAAATTGCGTTTCGAAAAAAGTATACATTAAATGTACATAAAATTTTGAAATGAATAAATTTAAACTTAATTTATTTTGATGTTAGTTTGGACTTTAAATGTTCTTATTTCTTGATTATACAATATAAGAATAAATGTAACGAATGCTATAAATTCATAAGTATATGAATTCATTTTATTATCAAAACAAAAGAGTATCATGTCTAATATTATCCAAATTTTTAATGATAAAACTCACAAAAAGTCAAAATAAAATTATTAATTATAGTTGTAGAGTGGAGACTAAAGAGTAGATGTTGAAGTTGAGTATAAGTAAATAAGGAAAGATAATAGTTTTTAACTCATATAAAAACACATAAGTAAATAGTTATATCTTCAATTAGAAAAAAATCAAAGCAATCATATGAACAATAAGTAATTCCAGAAACAAAGATTAAAGATAAGAAACCCACTGGATGGGAAAAGGGATCACTAATCATTATAATAAGGACTGTAAATAGTTCACACTACTTCATCTGCATGTAGAAACATTATTATGTAAATTATACCTAATAATGTAGTAATTGCATTAAATGAATATAAAACATATGATAATAAATAATTAAATATACCTTTGTTATCAGATATATTTTCAAAATATTTTTCAAGTTAATGACTTGTCTCCTCTAAAACGATACCTATATTAATAAAAAATTAAAAATACAATATAAGATAAGATAATATCATAAAAATAAAAAAAATTTATATATCATAAAGAAAAGAGTTTACCCTTAATATTAGAAGTCCTCGTCAATATACTCTTCGGTACCAGATTTCAGCTCTTCACTTAAGTAATATGCTCATCCATTTGAAACAATCAATATATACAAATATATAAGTTATTAGTGAATATTTACATTTGTATGCACAATTTGATAAACATTAAATAATCAAGTCGAAAAGTCATAGTATATTTCAAAGATAAAGGAAGTAGATGTAAAGATGCTTGACCATGAAAAAGACTCGGAAGGTTAACATTTTCATTTTTCTTTATTTTATAGCCCAAAAATATGAGTAAAGAGAATAAATTGGTTGAGATATTGATGTAATCAGTTAATAAAGTGAAATTTAACATATAAAGAATCTAAGGTCTTTTAAAAGAAAATTTAGTTATGAAGTGACTTGGATTTATATAACATTGTGAAATAATTCTAAATCTCTTTTTTCTTCTCCCTTATACGAGATTATGATAGGCCCCTTTCCTGATGACTAGGTGACCTGCCCAGCACCCCACGAAAACCCTCCAGTCGATATCCAATCTAACTCGAAAGTTCCCCTGGAGCTAAGCCTTTTCCCTTTTCTTCAAAATATTTTAACTCAATATAAAAAAAGGATAGTAGCGAAAGTTTTTAAAAGTAACCTTCATTAAAAAGTTTGACAGTATAACAACTGTTATTTAATAAAACCAAAAATTTTAGGTTCGTGAAAAGCAAATGAAAACACTTCTATCCACTAAACCAAAGCACCACTGCTACTTCTAAACTTCAAGTCCATTCAGAAACAATCTCAAAGGTTCAAACATATCCATGCATTTATTTAAAGAAAAGAACATTTATAAATAATCATATTTTCACAAAACCAAGATCAAGACATATTTACAAAGATGATGAATTATACGTATTAAAACGTTTACAATCTATCTTTACACAAAAGATGATAAAAACATATTCCTAATTATGCAATACATGTAAAACAAATGCACAAGAAAAATTACCTACACAGCAGCACATGAGATAGCTACCAAAATAATGGAGTCCTGGCTACTGAAATACCTGAGCGTGCACCTGGGAGGTTAAAATAAAAAATGAAAATAAAGATTGACTAAATGAGCTCAGTGAGTGTTATGGTTTCCATTCAAAACGTTTATACAAACATCAACCTCCATAAAGAACAAAGATAATTTCCTTTTCTTTTCAAGCAATAACCAATCTTCTGACATAACAAATTCATGTAATCAATGCACATGTAGAACATAATCAAGTTTCTCTTGTAAAGTAAACATAGATAGCAATCAATAGTTTTATGAACTTTCTCTTTTAAAATTTTCTCTGCCATTTGGTACCATTAGGTGTAAGGCTACGGGGCTGGTTCTACATCACTTACCCATGTCTGGCTAATGATAGTTGTGTAATTGAATGTGTTTTAGGGTTGAAATTGTTATTTATTTAGTGTGAATTTAAGTGGTGTGTGCGCATTTAGGGTGTAATTATGTTACCTTGTGTGTTTTAGTGCTTTTTATGGGTTAGATTAAGTCTTTGAGCTTAAATGTTATATTTTTGAGGTGTCATGATGCGTTTATTAGTGTTTTAGGGTAAACGGGGAAGAACGACAAAGATTCGAAGAGTTTTGGCCCAAAGCTATAGGCCACAATCGTGCATGGCAGGTCACGATCGTGATAGAGAGGGTTAAGTTAGGCCACGATCGTGCACATTAGGCCACGATCGTGCACATTAGGCCACGATCGTGAGAAAAAGTTAAACAGCAGGCCACGATAGTGGCAAGCAGGGCCACAATCTTGCCCTGTGTCGGGCTAATAGAAAAACTCAATTTTCGACCCTGACTTTGATCTAGGGCTTCCATAGAATAAATAAAACATGATGTGACAGCTACCAGGAGTCTGGAGAGAGCTTAGAGAGTGGTGTAAAAGAGTAAGATTCTATCAAATCTGAGAGAGACCTAGGGAGAGATCAAGAGATTAAGGAAGGAGACGAAGGAAGAGAGACACGAAGACGTGCTAGACGTGAAGTACTTCCCAGAACAGGTGGTTTCCCACTATTGTCTCTTTCGAGATTTCATTCCCGATAGTATTGTCATTTATTTCAGTTTTATTTATGTATAGAATTGAAATAGGTGTTAAGATTCGTTGTGTTGAATGTTGAGTTTACGTTTATACTCATCTTCAGATTTTGACTATTGATATTAATAAAATTTATTTGATTATGTTTTTTATTGAGTTGATTGTGATTTCAATTCTATTCTTAATAATTCGGCAACAAACTAAGAGGGTGAGTCGAGTAAAAATCATCGATTTGGGCTAATTAGAGTTAGGTGAATTGATAACTTGAGAATTGAGTCAAATCGGTAGAGTCGTGTAACGAGAGATCGAGCATAGATTCCTAGTAGGTTAATAGGTAATTTTAGAACTAATTTAAGTTTTGGACCAATTGT
>JANZXP010000196.1:15379484-15395369 GCA_027576715.1 Erythroxylum flavicans | reverse complement strand
ACTTCCAAATTGGTTACACTAAGGCTTACAAAATTCTGCTCACTTATGTCATTAACATTCATTCTTTTACAACACACCTATAGCTCAAAATTTTCAAATTTGAAAACACCTTAATAACACCTATCTTTAGCATGAATTCCTCTTCAATTATACTTCAATTCCCAACTTAAATAATCCATACAACAGTCCAAAAACTACCATTTTCGTATATGTAAAAACAGACAAGAAAGTATCCATTCATTAGCTTTCCAGATTTTATCATCTTTATGCCAAATTCCAAAACATCTACTTATTAGTCCATTAATTATACCCTAATTAGACATTAATTATACTCTAATTCCTCATCGATATCATCTCCAATTCCAATTCAAAATTATTCAATTGATAGCTCACAAATCATTATGCATCAAAAATCAAACCAGAAACTATCTTACATTATCATGCAGATAGTCCTACTTATTTCTCAATTCAAGAACACTTAATTAACATCTTTCTTTAGCATAAATCCACCTTCATTATACTTGAAATCCAGAGCTAATTCATCCATGAATCAATATATATCCCACGGTTTTCATACACCAAGAAGAAAACTTACAAGTTCAATCAACATATTTCTAGCACATATCATCACCAACATTACATTCACTTCATTCCAATTCAAGCATGATTCACATACTATTTAACATGCCAATAAACTCATATTTCTACTTACCTATTAGGCTTTCAATTTAGCTCAAAACTCCAGGTCATAGTAGCTCTCCATGCAAGAAAAATTCATCACAAACTCAAGGTGAAGATGGGCTAGTTTCGTTAAAAACACAAGACAATAAATAACTAGTTATGAGCTAGTTTCGTTAAAAACATAAGACAACAAACAGCTGGTTTCTTGGCTGTTTTGTGGGAGGTTAAGGTTTGAATTTCATGTACCAATTTAGCTAGAGTAAAGACTAGAATACAGAGAAAAGTTTGAAGCAATTTCAATGGAGAGAGGTGAGGGCAACAACAGGAACGTTGTCGCTGGAATTTGCTTCATCAATATACTAGGTGTCACCAATTTTCAAAGACATATATCTTAAGGCATGGAATCCAGTTGCCCATTTCATATGCTGCCATTAATCCACCCATAAAGTTGCCATATGTCACCAAATAATCAATCCATATGTCTCATTATAATTAGTCAACATGTCACAAAATAATTGGTCTATTTGTCACTCATTTAACTATGTCAAATGTCCCTCAATTATAGGCTTAATCATCCTAATTTTTCAAGTAGCAATTTATTTAGCCACTTAGCTTTTTTCCCAGTCCAAATGTACATATTAATTCATCAATCTCCCATTTAATAACAATTAATTCCAATTTATTCATTGCAATTCAATCAAACCAAAATTCAAGACATAACAATTCACAATTCACATCATAGTCATTTTAATTCTTTCATACCCCAGGACATGTCAATTGAGTTCATATTCTTACTTTTTAATGTTTACAAATTATAATTTGTGTGTATTCTCACGGTATGCATGTATATGCAATGCTCCCAATGCTAATATTCATTCATAATGATTTAGGGTTCTAACCCTAAGCATGTTCCAGAAACTGTATATCACAGTAGTATATTGGAGTGTAACACTTAAAATAGTTAAAAATTTTGAAGCAACTTCACTACAATTATAGATTTTATAAATGAAGAAGTTAGTATTAGATTGTCTTCCTAGATGGAATTCATCCTTCAAGATGTTAGAGTCAACAATCCAACATGTTAAGGTGTTTACTAGGCTGAGAAAAAGAGATTCTCAGTATACTTATCTACCCAAAAAAGAGTAAAGTGAGATGACTAAAGAACTTTGTGCGAAGTTAGAAATATTTTATACTACTACTGAATTATTCTAAGGAACAAAATATCCAACTTTCCACAGCAATATTTGCAAGATCAAAAAAGCTTTATCTAATTAGATATTTGATTCCATAGAGGTGACCTATATGGAAGAGCAGATGACAAAGAAGCTCAATTCTTATTGGTATATGGTTAGTCATACTGTGGTAATGAGTTTTTTGTTAGACCTGAGATACAAGATGGAGGGGGTTTATCTTTATTATGACATGTTATATAGTCATCAAGCTCACAAGCATGTTGATGTAATTAAACAATTCTGGTATGATTTGTTTAATTGTTATTAGCTAATATTGGACAAAAATTAGGATTGTAATATCAGTTCTATCTTTAAGTTAAACTTTAGGTTCAGGTACAATTTTTGATTCAACTTCTTCTAAGACTAGTGTGAAACCATGATTTGAAAATTTCTTAAATGAAAAAAGGGCTAGGAATTTTCACACTATGATTTAGTTAGACAAAAATTTTATGGTAGATTGTACGACCAAAGTTGAAGTTGTGGAGTTTAATGTATTGTTATAGTGGAAGAAAAAAGATCTAGGTTATCCTACTTACAAGTATACGAGATACTTGTAGTTGATTACCTAGGGTCATCTCCCACAGAGGTGAAATTGGTTAACCTAAATTAATCTTGAATGAAAAATAAAAACATATGCAATCTTAAACACTCTATCCCGAATTGTTGAGTGAAAGCTTTAAAGAAAATCACAAAATTAGAATGAGAAGTAAAATGATTCAATTGGAAACAAAGAAAAATAAATTAATCTAAATGGAAGACTCTTGAGAATTAATTTGACTAATTTAATCTCCTATGCATGATAAAGGAAATAATTGGTTAATTGTCTTACAAAAATTAACAATCAAATTCTAAGATTGACTCAAATAATAAACTAAATCTAGCTTTCACATTAGATAAGTTATTGTCTGAATTAATTATGGAAACCTGACTACTAATTACCACTTAAGTTAATATATTTCTATTTCATAACCTAAGCGTTTATAGTTTCTAGTTCCATATTAAACTTCTCCTCTCAATCGTTCGTTTCATACCAAAATGATGCAAAGTTTGATCATGCTATTACATCCATTCAGTTCAGAAACTATAGCAAACATAAGGCAACAACATAATCCATCAATCATGCATATTTGACTAAAATAGCTACATTATTCCTCAAGAAAAAGAGATCAATCTATCACAGCATAAACACAATTCATCATCTCCGTACACTTCAATCCCATGTTACTGTCAAAAGAAGTATTAAAGCAATAAAACAATTAATACTAAATGAACTATGAAAAGAAAATAAACAATAGTTGGTTAAGCTAAAAAGTAATAATTTCAGTAAATAAACAAGAAACTAAGCAACAGATGAAAAATAGAATGAGCAAACAAGGATCGGATAAGGGAGTGTGGTTGGTCTCTTAACCCTTTCAAGCTTCCCGTATTAGCTCTCGCCTTCTACTTCAGCTTGTTCTCACCCAACCAAATGGTTACTCAAGTTCAATGGATTTAGCTCCAGCTCTCACTTTTGGCCTCTGTCCCTAGCTTCGACCTCTCTGCTATGTTTCTCTCTTGTTCACCGACTCACTCTGTTTCTCTTCTTCGTTTCTCTCTTCCTCCTCTCTATCTCTCACTACCTCCCAAATGTGTCTTTGGTGTTAAATGAAGAGTGAATGAAAGATGTCATTGCCACCCTCCTATCCTTTCTATAGCCTCGTCTAGGTTTAGGTTTTCGAGCCCCTTCAACCTACAGCTGCCATATAATAAAACAAACGGATTAAAGGAGTGCATGAGAACTTGCATGAGGGTGACTATGTTTGTCACCCCGTGAGGGTTGGCCACCCCCATGTATAAACTTGTACGATGTCGACTAAAGACACATTTTGTCACCACCGTGCAAGTGGTGACTAATTAGTCATGACTTTATGCACGGTAGTGACATTTTAGTCACCACCTTATGCATGGTGGTGACATTTTAGTCACCATCCTTATTGTTATTTTTTTTCATGCAAAGTGACATGAACTTTAATTTTTCATGCAAAATTCACAAATTAATCCAATCAACATGCATGCAATAATTACACCATTTTCATTCAATTTGTCTCTCATTCGTATCAACTCATAAGAATTTGTAACCAAAATTAAGATATGAAGGCAATTAAAAGAAACAGAAACTAGACACAACATGGAAAAAATATGGAGATGATTTTTTTAAGTAATTGCACAAGATCTCTAAGTAATTCCAACATCAATTGTTGCTTCATAGTCTACTTTTACTACTAGCTAATAGATTATTAATCCTTATTATGCTCAACTTCATCCTAGCAATGTTGAAGGCCTTAAATCTGCCTTAAGTTAGTTAGATGATAAAGATATCGAGGGTAAACTCTAATATTTATAATATATCAATTTTTCTATTTTATGATATTATCTTATCTTATATTGTCTTTTTAATTTTTATATTAATATAGATACTAATGCGAAGGAGACTAGTCATTCAACTAAAAAATATTTTAAAAACTATTCGATGAGAGGTACATTTAATTAATTATTATCATATGTTTAATATTCATTTAATGTAATTATTACATTATCATGTATAATTTATATAATAATGTTTCTACATGCAGATAAAGTAGTGCAAACTATTAGCAATCTAGATTATAATGATTAGTTATTTTCTTTCCTCTACTGTAGGTTTGTTATCTTTAGTCTTTGTTTATGGAATTACTTATTTTTCATGTGATTGGTTTGTTTTTTATAATTAAAGATATAACCATTTATTTATGTGTTTTTAATCAGGTTTTAAGCTATTGTCTCAACGTGTTTACTCAACTTCAACATCTACTCTCCAATCTCCACTCTCCAACATTAATTGATAATTTCATTTTTACTTTTGTAATTTGTATTGTTAAAAAATTTAGATAATATTAGCTTGACGATAATCTTTTGTTTTGATAATAAAATGATATTCATAGTATTACTATTTTATTTGTAATTAAAGGAATGTACTCATTTGTCATATAAATCTTTTAGTTGACTTTCTTCAAAAAAGATTAGTTTGAATTTATTCATTTCAAAATTTTATAAATACATTTAATACATATATTTTAAAAATACATTAAGTACTTGTATTAATTAAATAAATGCTACATTTTCATATATAATATTTTGGTTTATTCTCTTTGAAAATAAATTTAGTTTGAACTTATTCTTTTCCAAATTTTGTATATACATTTTTTAAAAATAAAATATTTAAAAAAGCAGGTCAGGTCAAAGCCCAATCAGGTTTTAGGCTCCTTTCTAGCCTGATCAAGCCTCAGCCCAAGTCTGAGCTCGAAATGCATTGTTTAGGTCAGAATGGTCAGGTAGGTCTCAAGTTCGACCTGGCCCGTTAATAACTCTAGAAAATAGGTTTGATGAATTAGAATATAAAGTGACAAAAGTTGGTTTCAAGGATTCTTAAATCTATAATAACATAAAGAAACAAGATTTGTTACCTACCCAAACAAACTCTAACTTTATCTTTACCTATTATTATTACCTCTTGATAAATGATTTAGATGTGAAATTGATCCATGTACTTAAATATTAAAAAAGTGCATTAAGAGGGAATAGTATATGTAAGAGAGTCAATCCATTGATGCAAAAAAAAAAAAAAGAGGTTAACAAGGAGGTAATTAAGCTCTTTGATGCAAGTATAATCTATCATTTCTCTAATAGTGCTTGAGTCAATCCTATTCAGGATGTTCATAAGAAAGGAGAAATGATTGTTGCTAATGATGATAATAAGTAGATTCCTACAAGGAAAATTAGAAGTTAGATAATTGGTATTGATTATCGGAAATTCAATGAAGCCATTAAAAATTTTTCATTTATTGATAAAGAAATTAGAAAGACTTATTGGACATGATTACTATTGTTCCCTAGATGATTAGTTTGGATATAATCAAATTATTGTTGCTTTAAGGATTAAGAAAACACTACTTTTATATTCCCTTATGATACTTTTGTTTTTCATCATATATCTTTTGTTCTATGTAATGCTCAATTTAGTTTCTAAAGGTGTATAATCACTATTTTTCAAGACAAGGTAGAGGAATTTATAGAAGTATTTGTGATAATTTTTATTTAATTAGTAACTCTTTTGATAATTATTTGCATAACCTTATTCTTCTTTTGCATCATTTTGAAAATTAATAAAATTGTCATTTTATAATAAGGGAAGGGAAGGGAAGGGATAGTATTTGTAATTTGTTCATAAGATTACTCGTGAGGATTCAAGTTAATAAAGCTAAAATAGAGGCAATTCAAACGAGTTGACTTGGAAGATAAGCTTAAATTATTGGTGTAAGTTGTTTTAATTTGGTAAAAGAAAAGAAAAATTACTAATTTTATTGAATGATTCAATTAGTCGAACTCATTTCCCAATACATATTGAAATGGAAGTCGGCTTCAGCCAACACACCTCGTACTCGTAGTCGTCCCCTTTGTCGTCCATCATAAAAGTAAAACGAATTACCAAGCGCCTTGCTTCAAGAAATTCAACATTTTTTTGAGAAAAACAAATTAAATACTCTCTTTAGAGTTCATTTTATAACATAACATGCTAAAAAATATTTTAGTGTTAAATGAAGTATTATAAATCAAATATCCTTAATATTTATTTAACCGAAATTATGCTTAGTTACATTATAAATTTCGATGATCATCTCGTATGATTGAAATTTTCTTCAGAAGATGATTGATGAAAGAAATAGGTAAACATAATATTCGAATGATGAGATTTCCCTTTTCCTTCTAGTAGACCATTGGCGTTAGTGGCCGACTGGATGTTAGATGTGCTTCAGTTGAAGATTTTGTAAGTTAAAAAGCATCAACTTGGCACAAATCCATTGTCGTCTAGTCCGGTTTAGGATACCTGGCTTTCACCCAGGCGACCCGGGTTCAAATCCCGGCAATGGAAGTGGTTTTGAAAATTTGAGGGATTAATTTTAAAATATAAAATTATCCTCATCGTCTCAAATCTTTATTTAACCCACCGTCCTGTACTTCCTCTTATAATTTCAGTAATTTTCCAGTCTTTTACTTCTCTTATCGTTATCACTTGCTAGAAAGTCAACGTCACCAATGCATCTTTTCTCGCCACAAGTCTGCTCATCTTCTTCTCTGCTTGAAAGATTATTTTATAATTTTATAAAACTTTAGTACTATTTTTGTAATTTTAATATTTGTTTTGGTGGCCAAATAAAGTATTTGGAGTGCTAATAAAAATAAACATTACATTTGCTGGCAAAATGAATGCTCACATGAACAAAGTTTTTGTGCTGTTGTCATAAAAGGAGAAGATAAAGAAAATTAATGGTATTTCTCACATGATCATTTTACAATATTGTGTTCATACGTATCAGTAAACAATGAAAAGGAATACGCATCGTCTCAAACTTTTCTGTGTTAATATCCATGTACAGATTTTGTATTTAGAGGGATTTGTCACCGAATTTGAGTGCGTCCTAATGACCACAAACCTGTGTCTTTGACCGGTGCCTGAAAGCAGCCTTAGTTAGTTAGTGTACTTGAAGATGCATTTAATCAAATCAGTGAGTTTAGACTGGCAGACTACTTACTGGTGTTTTTACAGATGGGAAGACATTCCAAAAACGCAAAGTCTCATCTCCTGCTCCAGTCACTATTGTCTGTATGAACACAAAGTGATTGGAATATTCAAACTTTATTTATACAGTATTCTAAAACCAGGAAAGGAAGAAGTTCAATATAAATCATCATCTACGTCCATAGGCCGTGGAGATTCCAGTACCTGACCATCAGGTGACATGGCAAGATAAAGTACCCGCAAACTATGGCCAGTTAGAGTTGCGACCTACAAGAAGTCAAAAACATTGGTATTAGCTTCATAAACGCTAGGTGTTCTCACTATAAGAAGAATTCGCATCCATACCTTTGCAAGTGATGGATATTTCCACACCATGATTTGATTTTGGGAGTACCCATGAGTGCTGACCAGCTCATTGACATTCTTACTCCAGGCTAGGTTGCACACCTAAGTTGGAGAATTATCGTGTTACCAAAAGCTCTTTCTTTGTTCAAGATGATCTTATCTAAAAGTTAGCATTGTTTACGTAGAACTATTGCTTTCCAGTTGCTTTTTGACATTTCCCCAATAAAATCTATGGCAAACCTACAGTAAAAGTTGAAGAAGGAAACAGAAGAAAGTGCTTCGACAGAAACCTGGCTCCCAGTGTCGACGTGGTTTAACTGATGACCATTTGTGGTGTTCCAAAAACGAATGCACCGATCAGCAGTTCCACCTCCAGACGCAAGAAGGCCACTCTGATGGGGTGACCAAGCAATGGCCTTTACAGCAGCTGTATGCTCGGTCAATTTCAGCACTGGATGCTGAGAATGCTGGCTCCAGACCAGCAGCTGATAACCAACAAGCAATTGAATGCCCTTTAATTTTATTGTTTGGACAAAAAGCTCAATGAATTGACCACGTTGCAAAAGACTAAAACCGAATAAAATTGAATAATATTATTTGCCTTTGTGCCATGGTTGAACGTCCTGAAAAGAAGTAAAGCTTGAAGAAGAACTAGCGTTACCTGATTATCATTTCCACCTGAAGCAAGTTCTCTATCGTCATGAGACCATTTTAAGCCACATACCTGCAGCATTGAATCATAGTGAAATGTTACTTCTTTTATGGGTTGTGTACCTACCCAGTATGACGACTAGAAGTAGAAAGGGATTCTTGAGCCAACAAATTCCACTTTCCCCTCAGAATTTACCTCCGATTTATGACCAACATGCTTACATACAAAGTCGCTTGAAACTCGAAGATCATGCTGAAGAATGTTACGGTCCCTGCTCCCTGATGCCAGTATACGGGAATTCCATGCCAGGACACCTGTTCTTGTTTGATGTCCTCCCAAGGTCCGTACTTTCTTGCACTGAGTTCCATCCCATACCTGTAAAAGGAAACCATGAATATAGTTGTGCAGCGGATGCATATATCAGAAAGTCGAGATTGGATAAGTATACATGTTTCTCTGCATGTTAGAGTTGAAGATACCTGAACTTGACCAAGATGTGTACCAATTGAGATGTATGAACCCTCTCGAGTCCATTGCACAGAACAGACGCTATCACTAGGTCCCAAGTCACACAACTTGGTCACCTGAGGAACAGATCATAGAACGGCAAACATGTCAGTTACCTTCTTGTAAGTTGCAAATGGAGCAATGGGGACTGAAATCCAATTTCCTACCAAACTTGACAATGATTGCTAACTTACTTTGCTATTTGATGCAGACCACAAATAAACGCAAGTTCCCAAACCAACAGCCAATACGTTTTGCGAGGACCAATCGACAAGATTCAAATAGAAATCGTCTTGCAGTGATGGGGCGTCTAAGACCTGGACCAAACTAACGTTTGAATAACAACTACAGTTCTCATGAAACATTCTTGCCCAAAACAAAATTTGATCAATAATAGACAACTAACCTTATGGGGAGTCTTGGGAACTTTTCTTGGTGGCTTCGGAGGTGTCACTGACTCGCTAGAAATCCCAGCATCCTGCCCCAGGATGGAAGGAGAATACGGAGAATTAGGCCCCGAGAAATCAGTCTTGAACCGCAACATGTTCTTGCTGGGACTATTCATAGGAGACCCAAATTGACCACCTGCAGGAGACGAAAAAGAAGCAAAATCAGACCCAAAAAGCTCACATTTCAACAACCTGGAATAGGCCTCATTGCCTCCTTCTTTAACTGGAGACTCCTTCTCTAGTAGCCCAAAAGTGTGCAGCCTTGAAGAAGATCTACAGGGAATGAATCTATCACTGCAAGTCGATGACTTTGAGGGCGATGAGAGGCTCGATATTGCTCTAGGTGACTGTATGTTTGATCGAGCTCGACAAGAACCCGAAGTCTCGAGCCATAGAGAAGCCTGAGACATGGAGGATGGGAGGTTTAGGCCACTTTTTCTTCTTGGTGGAGAATCCATTTTCCTTAGTTGATTTTTCTTGTAATGGGTTCTGATGAAGATTGAGAGGCCTCTCTGTGAAATGGAAGAGAGGTTGTCAACGGAGCTTAGCAGAAGGGCTTTCCTTCTTTTTTTTTTTTTTCTTCCTTCTGTCTTGGAGAAGAATTGCAACGGTCGAATTGTGGTGGGTTATATATATATATATCACATATGGAGTGGGAATTGGACTGGGCAACGCTCAACGGTCAATTACTGAGGAAACAAGCAGCTGGATAGCTTGGTTTGGTTCTGTTTGCCCAAAGTAGCCGTTAGTTTCCAAAATCAATGCATGTCATATGCTGTTGTTTACTTTTCTTTCCATTTTTCTTTTGAAATTCTTCATTCTTTTTTCTTTATTTTAGCGCTCTAAGAATTTTTTTTTTTGAAAAGTAGGGCTCTAAAAGTTGGGTGCTGGTTACATTGCAGAATTTGATTACCTCAATTATTCTTGGAACTCGTGATGATTAATCTTCATCACTCTGCTTAGGTTCTCTTTTCAGGCGGTGCCCATGCACTGAAGAGCTTTTGGAGTAGGGGCAAATATATGCTTCCATTTAATATCCGATGAACAATGCAGTCAAGTCGGTCCAGTTAATATCGTAAACAACTAACTAAAACCTTCCTGCTTCACTTACAATTGATTGAAATATAATACATCTGCTTGTTCCTGTTGGAGAGTCGTCTATATAAATAGGAACTCCTCCGATAAATAACCAATGGAAAAAGGCATAGAGAACCAGCAATGCCGCTGTCATAATAAAATTACAATGTGTAACGAAACTTGTATTCCCGCAGCCAATCTTCACCCTTCTCGTAATAATCCATTCTACTAAATGTCTGATGAGGAAATTGAAACATAGAAGCATAGTTAGACGCACCACGCCATGCATCATATACTGGATCTAATGCTCTGACGACTTTTATAGGTGACCCACATGGCCGAATCATTCGGACTCCTGCTTCCAAGCGCTCAGCCATACCCGGGTAAAGGCAGCTTCCGCCAGTCAATAAGATGGAACTCGTCAATCTCTCCACCAAGGTGTCGTCATTGAATGGGAGCCTCCTTATTGAGACTCCAGCCATCTCATCTAGTCCAGCCTGATCAATCCCAACTAAGTTGGGATGGAATAGAATTTCAGGGCATCGAAACCTTTCCACACCTAGCAGAATTTGGAAATCTTCCTTGGTCTGAGGACGAATCTGCGGTAACTCTGAAGCAGGCTGTGATGATCCTACTTCTTGCTTTGGAACAAATGCTGGGTCAATCTCCTGCAACAGAAAACTTAGAGAACTTAGTGCCTAGAAAAGTAAGGTCAGTAATATGAATGAATATTAACACAAACGAATACATAAGCTCACCTGAAGCCTAGAAACAATGCGGGCAAGCTCTGCTTCATCCTCATCAGGTCCCTCGTCATCATCATCATTATCCTTGCTCATTAGTTTGTATAGTTGCCAATCTTCATCTTTGGCCCCAAAAGTGTCCTCACCTTTACCTCGATCAAACGCTGCTGTTGTTAGGAGGCGCATCCGTTCCCGTTGGGCAGTATTCAATCTCTCACCGCGGCCAACACCACCAGACACACCATTTCCATTTGAATGGTTCCCATTTATCTTGAGTCGTTTTCTCTGCTCAACTTTCTCAGACATCTCTTTGTATTTAACATGCATCTGCTCCAAATAAAGCCCCGGGTTCTCTCTGCATTATAGAGAATGGGAACACTAAGAACAAAGAAAACCACCAGTAACAAACTAAATGGTTTCTAAATGCTCTCACTAAGAACCAAGACAACCACCAGTACAAACTAAATGGTTTGTAAATGCTCGTCTGTTGGTAAATACATTCTAAAGAATTCAATTGCTACTCAACTTATCATTCTCCATACAACTATGCCTTATTTAAGAGCTTAAAAACAATGAGAGATGAACATTGTCATCTCACTTTTACAAAACCTAAATACTGCTCAACCAGTCATGTCAAATAAACTGAAAGAAGCATCTGCAAGTAGGCACATACAGCCGTTTTGCTTCATCTAGTTGATTTTTCCGTTCTCGTTCTAGTTCTTCTTCATAACGTTTCTGTTTAGCTCGCTGTCGACCATCAGACGTGGTTTTAAGAAATAGCTGTCTTCTCTTTTCCTTCAACTGACACAGAAGTACCGTTCAGAGTTAATATAGCATATTTGTAGGGAGGAGAATATCATAACAGCACTAAACTGCTTTTGAATTGATCAAAAGTAATGCAATGAAACAAGGGGTATAGTATTATGACCAGAAATTTACCAACATTCCAGGAAGAAATAGAATACAACCCAAACAAGCAATCCAGAATTGATCAAATTGATAAGAAAACATACCTGCTCTGGGGTCAGCATGTTATCAGGAATATTAACAAGAGGATACTTTTCATTTGTAGAAGAATCAGTCTTTTCTTCAACTTCAAATTGTTCACTTTTAGGTTCACCTTTTGCTTTTCGTAAAGACTGCATTACTTTTGTCACAGAGGATTCTATTTCCTGCCTGGAGACATAACCAGTCTCCTTCAGAAAAGAAGGGATTTCATCCTCTGTCACTTGATCAAGCTGCTGCAAAAGGAATTCCAAACCACGCAACTCATTCTCCAGTTCATTTATCCTAGATGATCTCTTTGCCTCTGCCATTTCTCGCAGTCGTTGACCCTGTCTCTCCTTTATGGCCGCCTTCCTAGCAATCTCTTCTTCAGAAGGAGGCTCCTCAACTGGTGGTGGAGTCCAATCAAGTTGCCAACACCTGGTTTTTTCTTCAGCTTCCTTAGTTCCTTTCTGTTGCATAATTTTAATAGCCAATGTAAGTTTTTAAGATAAGAGGGAAAGCACATCCAAGCTGGTTACCTGAAATAATCGAGCTTCTGAAGCGTAATTTGCTGCAATGTAGCAATGTTCCATCTTTAAGTCTTCAACCTTCTCCCATGTTAACCGATTACTGCAGGAACACATCAAACATAAAACAGAAAATTTTTTAAATTGAAGTACTGGAGTTGCACCATAACCCATCTAGATATATATACTCACAGGTGGTGAGGATATTTGAGTGAAAGAAGTTGCTTCAAATAATCAGTGGCATGGAATCCTCCAATATTAGTTCGGCAGCATCCTTTATAGATAGGTTCTCCATCAATAAACTGATAATAAAAAGTACCATAATTAATAGCTAATAATTGATCTTGGCTAAATTGTCTAATTCAGTTCTGAAGATGGTGAAACAACACTATTAGGATGACAATAGTACCAGAAGAAAATTGCAGGAGGTCCAAAAGGACATATAATGCAAATAGCCCCAAAAACATGCAAATATAACTAAAAATGATATTAATTCTGTTTTAATTCACAATTCAACAGGTGGAGCAACAATGATATCAACTACCTGGCGTATATTACATAAATGACAGATAACAATGGTAGAGAGAGAGAGAGAGAGAGAGATTTAATGCCCGTCATTTCACATAATAACAAACTTCCAATCTACACAATTTCTGGCAAATTTATGAGGTTGAACTAAGCAGAACCAGGGTAGGAAAACATACTGGAATAACATGAGTTGTAGTGAATCCTGGGCAAACAGCAAGCCCATCTTTACCACAGACCCCGTGTTGTTGATTGTACTTATAGCTGAATGCAGCATCAACACCAAATGCTGTCATAATTGTTAAAAGAATAGATTAATTTGGTAAACCATCTGTAAGTACCGTAGGAGCAAAATATTGCAAGATTCCAGGATGCCTTAAATCCTCTCATATTGAAGGAGGAAAGTTTACCGACAGATGGAACTCCATAGGTTTCAAAAAGAAGCTCTGCCATTTTACTGCGGGAATGAACTGGGTTGCATACACACTCTGTCATCAGTATAGGATGATCAATCTGTCCTGGCCTCAAGTAATAAGAAGATCAACGAAAACAAGCTCATGACCATGTCACATAAATATATTCATGTAAATGACAATGTATTAACAAATTCCAAAAATATTTCCATGCACACTATGAGAAAGCTACAACACAACATTAAACTAAATAAGATCCAAAATACCAGAGCCAAAGGCAATTTGATGCAAGGTAGCTTCAAACCTAGAGAGCATCTTCCACAATAATGTGAAATACAGCTTTAAATTATTTAATACACAACATGCATCTAGAATATCTGTGTATTTTATTAGTATTTTCATAATTTAAACAAATTCTACATGTTACCTGTGAACCATTTGCTCCTAGTCGATCAAATGCAAAGTCAAGGACCTATCAATTGAAAGAATCCGTTAGAGGAAGCACTCTTCTCAACAGACTTCAAAGAATAAACCAGCAGTTCTAGTCTATCTCTCCTATATAGCCTCAACTCTTAAGTAATTTCTACCACGATTGCCATAAGGTTAAAAAAGCAAAATGTAACAGATCACATCCATATTTATATTAAAAGGCTTACATATTCCATTATCTCAAATTGGTAAACAACATTGCTATCAAAAGCAGTACGAGGCCCTGAGCGAGTGCAGTCAAAGTACTTCAACAACGCAGGGTCATGATCACCAACTATGGTCACAGTTTCACCTAAACCAACGAAAAACTCAACGAATCACGTATCAGGTAAAACAGGTAAGTGAAATGCCTAATCGTAAATCACTATAAATGGCAATCTCTAACATTGATCACTTTTAATAAACATAAGATTAACAACGCCAAGATTTAGAACAGACAAAATAAACCGGGTCTGAAGTAGAACATCTATCATTGACATAGAAAAGGTGAGAGAAAGAAGTATGAAATCAGTTACATTAGTTCCTCCATTTTTCATAGCAGCCAAACAGACACCAGAAAATAATTAAAAAAAGAACTGCAAAGGGAATAACAAAGAAAGTTAGCATACCGGTCGATTTGTGCCGTGGCCTCTGGACAATGTTACGGAAAATAACCCTCGGATCGGTCTCTCCAGCCCATCTAAAAAATCACATAAAGAAACAAGAATTACGAGCAGAGAACAAAACCACGCGTATTGATCAAGAAGTTAAAGGCAAAGTTAGGGTTTGTTAGGCGAAGGTTGATATACCCGACACGGAAATACGAGGCGCCATTGTCGATGACGATGGGAGTAGATGAAGGGAAGAAATTGTAGTCTGCTTGTCTATGAATCTGCGATATGAACGGCATAGTCTCCTCAAGTCTTACGAAAGAGGGGTCTGGCTACTGGCTAGTGGCTAGTGTGAGAACGAGACGCCAACACTTACACGAAGTAAACCACCTCCCGTTTAAGTTAAAGACCAGAATAAACCAATCCGGGCGATCTAAAGCCAACAGTAAAACAACACGTGAAGTTTATTCGGAAACCATAAAATGAAATTCTTGTTCATGTTGGGCTTAGGCACAAAACGAAAATACCATATTGATTTAGAGACCATAGGCCTAGGATTCTGATGTCGGGAAAAATAAGATTCAAGACAAGTCCTAAAGCCCACTTGCCCAATTGATTGGTAAAATGGTAATAAAGTCAATCACTTACACGTGCACATCCCCCTACCACAACCAAACTTCAAAAAACGCAACACGTGGTCCTCATTCAAGCCCAGGCCGCTGGCTCCGAACCCGAACCTTCTGGCCCCCGCTTCGTAGTCGTACTAGTACAGATAAGGAAAATGCTTGCCAAACCACGGACGCATAAAATAATGTCATTAAGAGCCTGCCCAACTTTACTTCTGTTCCTTCCACCACACGGTTGGATCAGTCAAAGAGCACCTTCCAGAACAAGCTTGTAATTGGAATTTTATTTTATTTATATGTGTATGCATGCTTCGCGGAAACATAAACTTTCTCAGAGTAACATTATGAAAATGGAAGTGTGGTCGGGTTGGTCGTGCTGGACCCGAGCCCAGTCGTAATGACCCACAGGCCAATCGGTCCAATCTTCAAAGATCAGTCTCATACCT